>CM072239.1:49839822-49884822 GCA_036851935.1 Coregonus suidteri | reverse complement strand
AGATTGTGTCATATTTGGTGTGGTGTGATGTGGCGAGAAATTATTGCGGGAAAAAAGGGGGTCCCCCGCTGAAAAAGTTTCAATACCACACTGGTCAACATTGAGATAAACAGGGAGGTGTATATCACCAGCAGGATCACTGAGTAAAGCTGTCATGTATATTCAGAAATGACTTCATGTTTCAGATTTAAACTCAGTGATGCTGCTGACGGTGGAAAACACTGTTATTAATTTGTTTTTCACAACTCTAACCCCTGGTCTCTAACCCCTGACCTCTGACCCCTGACCTCTAACCCCTGACCTCTGACCCCTGACTCTCTAACCCTGACCTCTGACCCCTGACCTCCCCTGACCTCTAACCTCTGACCCCCTGACCTCTAACCCCTGACCTCTAACCCCTGGTCTCTTACCCCTGGTCTCTAACCTCTAACCCCTAACCCCTAAACCTCTGACCCCTGACCTCTAACCCCTGACCTCTGACCCCTGACCTATAACCCTGTGTCTCTAGGTGTATTTGAGGTGAGCTGCAGAGTGACTGACCCCTGACCTTTAACCCTGTGTCTCTAGGTGTATTTGAGGTGAGCTGCAGAGTGACTGACCACTATAATGGAGGGATGAGACAGCAGTACTTTGTGAAGTCCTGCTCTGAGAGCAGCGTAAAACAGACACACCCCTCAGCCTCAGCCGTGGTGCGTTATTACATCAGCACCGAGGAGGTGGAGTGGGACTATTCACCTGACCCTTGGGAACTAGAGAACACCTGCTACAGAGGAGGACAGGTAGGGACTATTCACCTGCAGGCTTGGGACTGGAGAAGCACCATGCTACAGAGGAGGACAGGTAGGGACTATTCACCTGAGGTGGCTTGGGAACTGGAGAAGCACCATGCTACAGAGGAGGACAGGTAGGGACTATTCACCTGACGGGCTTGGGAACTAGAGAAGCACCATGCTCAGAGAGAGGACAGGTAGGGACTATTCCCTGACCGGGCTTGGTGAACTGGAGAAGCACCATGCTACAGAGGAGGACAGGTAGGGACTATTCACCTGACCGGGGCTTGGGACTGGAGAAGCACCATGCTACACAGGTAGGGACTATTCACTGACCGGGCTTGGGAACTAGAGAAGCACCATGCTACAGAGGGACGACAGGTAGGGACTATTCACCTGACCGGGCTTGGGAACTAGAGAAGCACCATGCTACAGAGGAGGACAGGTAGGGACTATTCACCTGACCGGGCTTGGGAACTAGAGAAGCACCATGCTACAGAGGAGGACAGGTAGGGACTATTCACCTGACCGGGCTTGGGAACTAGAGAAGCACCATGCTACAGAGGAGGACAGGTAGGGACTATTCACCTGACCGGGCTTGGGAACTAGAGAAAGCACCATGCTACAGAGGAGGACAGGTAGGGACTATTCACCTGACCGGGCTTGGGAACTAGAGAAGCACCATGCTACAGAGGAGGACAGGTAGGGACTATTCACCTGACCGGCCTGGGAACTAGAGAAGCACCATGCTACAGAGGAGGACAGGTAGGGACTATTCACCTGACCGGGCTTGGGAACTAGAGAAGCACCATGCTACAGAGGAGGACAGAGGGACTATTCACCTGACCGGGCTTGGGACTATTCATGCTACTGAGGACGACAGGTAGGGGCCGGGGGAACTAGAGAAGCACCATGCTACAGAGGAGGACAGGTAGGGACTATTCACCTGACCGGGCCTTGGGAACTAGAGAAGCACCATGCTACAGAGGACGACAGGTAGGGACACCTGACCGGGCTTGGGAACTAGAGAAGCACCATGCTACAGAGGACGACAGGTAGGGACTATTCACCTGACCGGCTTGGGAACTAGAGAAACACCATGCTACAGAGGAGGACAGGTAGGGACTATTCACCTGACCGGGCTTGGGAACTAGAGAAGCACCATGCTACAGAGGACGACAGGTAGGGACTATTCACCTGACCGGGCTTGGGAACTAGAGAAGCACCATGCTACAGAGGACGACAGGTAGGGACTATTCACCTGACCGGGCTTGGGAACTAGAGAAGCACCATGCTACAGAGGAGGACAGGTAGGGACTATTCACCTGACCGGGCTTGGGAACTAGAGAAGCACCATGCTACAGAGGAGGACAGGTAGGGACTATTCACCTGACCGGGCTTGGGAACTAGAGAAGCACCATGCTACAGAGGAGGACAGGTAGGGACTATTCACCTGACCGGGCTTGGGAACTAGAGAAGCACCATGCTACAGAGGACGACAGGTAGGGACTATTCACCTGACCGGGCCTGGGAACTAGAGAAGCACCATGCTACAGAGGAGGACAGGTAGGGACTATTCACCTGACCGGGCTTGGGAACTAGAGAAGCACCATGCTACAGAGGAGGACAGGTAGGGACTATTCACCTGACCGGGCTTGGGAACTAGAGAAGCACCATGCTACAGAGGGACGACAGGTAGGGACTATTCACCTGACCGGGGCTTGGGAACTAGAGAAGCACCATGCTACAGAGGAGGACAGGTAGGGACTATTCACCTGACCGGGCTTGGGAACTAGAGAAGCACCATGCTACAGAGGAGGACAGGTAGGGACTATTCACCTGACCGGGCTGGGAACTAGAGAAGCACCATGCTACAGAGGAGGACAGGTAGGGACTATTCACCTGACCGGGCTTGGGAACTAGAGAAGCACCATGCTACAGAGGAGGACAGGTAGGGACTATTCACCTGACCGGGGGACTGGAGAATCGCACCATGCTACAGAGGAGGACAGGTAGGGACTATTCACCTGACCGGGCTTGGGAACTAGAGAAGCACCATGCTACAGAGGAGGACAGGTAGGGACTATTCACCTGACCGGGCTTGGGAACTAGAGAAGCACCATGCTACAGAGGAGGACAGGTAGGGACTATTCACCTGACCGGGCTTGGGAACTAGAGAAGCACCATGCTACAGAGGAGGACAGGTAGGGACTATTCACCTGACCGGGCTTGGGAACTAGAGAAGCACCATGCTACAGAGGAGGACAGGTAGGGACTATTCACCTGACCGGGCTTGGGAACTAGAGAAGCACCATGCTACAGAGGAGGACAGGTAGGGACTATTCACCTGACCGGGCTTGGGAACTAGAGAAGCACCATGCTACAGAGGAGGACAGGTAGGACTATTCACCTGACCGGGCTTGGGAACTGGAGAAACACCATGCTACAGAGGAGGACAGGTAGGGACTATTCACCTGACCGGGCTTGGGAAACTGGAGAGCACCATGCTACAGAGGAGGACAGGTAGGGACTATTCACCTGACCGGGCTTGGGAACTAGAGACAGGTAACACCATGCTACAGAAGGACGACACAGAGGGACTATTATTCACCTGACCGGGCTTGGGAACTAGAGAAGCACCATGCTACAGAGGAGGACAGGTAGGGACTATTCACCTGACCGGGCTTGGGAACTAGAGAAGCACCATGCTACAGAGGAGGACAGGTAGGGACTATTCACCTGACCGGGGCTTGGAACTAGAGAAGCACCATGCTACAGAGGAGGACACAGTAGGGACTATTCACCTGACCGGGCTTGGGAACTAGAGAAGCACCATGCTACAGAGGAGGACAGGTAGGGACTATTCACCTGACCGGGCTTGGGAACTAGAGAAGCACCATGCTACAGAGGAGGACAGGTAGGGACTATTCACCTGACCGGGCTTGGGAACTAGAGAAGCACCATGCTACAGAGGAGGACAGGTAGGGACTATTCACCTGACCGGGCTTGGGAACTAGAGAAGCACCATGCTACAGAGGAGGACAGGTAGGGACTATTCACCTGACCGGGCTTGGGAACTAGAGAAGCACCATGCTACAGAGGAGGACAGGTAGGGACTATTCACCTGACCGGGCTTGGGAACTAGAGAAGCACCATGCTACAGAGGAGGACAGGTAGGGACTATTCACCTGACCGGGGGCTTGGGAACTAGAGAAGCACCATGCTACAGAGGAGGACAGGTAGGGACTATTCACCTGACCGGGCTTGGGAACTAGAGAAGCACCATGCTACAGAGGAGGACAGGTAGGGACTATTCACCTGACCGGGCTTGGGAACTAGAGAAGCACCATGCTACAGAGGAGGACAGGTAGGGACTATTCACCTGACCCGGGCTTGGGAACTAGAGAAGCACCATGCTACAGAGGAGGACAGGTAGGGACTATTCACCTGACCGGGCTTGGGAACTAGAGAAGCACCATGCTACAGAGGAGGACAGGTAGGGACTATTCACCTGACCGGGCTTGGGAACTAGAGAAGCACCATGCTACAGAGGAGGACAGGTAGGGACTATTCACCTGACCGGGCTTGGGAACTAGAGAAGCACCATGCTACAGAGGAGGACAGGTAGGGACTATTCACCTGACGGGCTTGGGAACTAGAGAAGCACCATGCTACAGAGGAGGACAGGTAGGGACTATTCACCTGACCGGGCTTGGGAACTAGAGAAAGCACCATGCTACAGAGGAGGACAGGTAGGGACTATTCACCTGACCGGGCTTGGGAACTAGAGAAGCACCATGCTACAGAGGAGGACAGGTAGGGACTATTCACCTGACCGGGCTTGGGAACTAGAGAAGCACCATGCTACAGAGGAGGACAGGTAGGGACTATTCACCTGACCGGGCTTGGGAACTAGAGAAGCACCATGCTACAGAGGAGGACAGGTAGGGACTATTCACCTGACCGGGCTTGGGAACTAGAGAAAGCACCATGCTACAGAGGAGGACAGGTAGGGACTATTCACCTGACCGGGCTTGGGAACTAGAGAAGCACCATGCTACAGAGGAGGACAGGTAGGGACTATTCACCTGACCGGGCTTGGAACTAGGAAGCACCACTACAGAGAAGACACCATGCTACAGAGGACGACAGGTAGGGACTATTCACCTGACCGGGCTTGGGAACTAGAGAAGCACCATGCTACAGAGGAGGACAGGTAGGGACTATTCACCTGACCGGGCTTGGGAACTAGAGAAGCACCATGCTACAGAGGAGGACAGGTAGGGACTATTCACCTGACCGGGCTTGGGAACTAGAGAAGCACCATGCTACAGAGGAGGACAGGTAGGGACTATTCACCTGACCGGGCTTGGGAACTAGAGAAGCACCATGCTACAGAGGAGGACAGGTAGGGACTATTCACCTGACCGGGCTTGGGAACTAGAGAAGCACCATGCTACAGAGGAGGACAGGTAGGGACTATTCACCTGACCGGGCTTGGGAACTAGAGAAGCACCATGCTACAGAGGAGGACAGGTAGGGACTATTCACCTGACCGGGCTTGGGAACTAGAGAAGCACCATGCACAGAGGAGGACAGGTAGGGACTATTCACCTGACCGGGCTTGGGAACTAGAGAAACACCATGCTACAGAGGAGGACAGGTAGGGACTATTCACCTGACCGGGCTTGGGAACTAGAGAAGCACCATGCTACAGAGGAGGACAGGTAGGGACTATTCACCTGACCGGGGCTTGGGAACTAGAGAAGCACCATGCTACAGAGGAGGACAGGTAGGGACTATTCACCTGACCGGGCCTGGGGGCCATGCTACAGAGGAGGACAGGTAGGGACTATTCACCTGACCGGGCTACAGGAACTAGAGAAGCACCCATGCTACAGAGGAGGACAGGTAGGGACTATTCACCTGACCGGGCTTGGGAACTAGAGAAGCACCATGCTACAGAGGAGGACAGGTAGGGACTATTCACCTGACCGGGGCTTGGGAACTAGAGAAAGCACCATGCTACAGAGGAGGACAGGTAGGGACTATTCACCTGACCGGGCTTGGGAACTAGAGAAGCACCATGCTACAGAGGAGGACAGGTAGGGACTATTCACCTGACCGGGCTTGGGAACTAGAGAAGCACCATGCTACAGAGGACGACAGGTAGGGACTATTCACCTGACCGGGCTTGGGAACTAGAGAAGCACCATGCTACAGAGGAGGACAGGTAGGGACTATTCACCTGACCGGGCTTGGGAACTAGAGAAGCACCATGCTACAGAGGAGGACAGGTAGGGACTATTCACCTGACCGGGCTTGGGAACTAGAGAAGCACCATGCTACAGAGGAGGACAGGTAGGGACTATTCACCTGACCGGGCTTGGGCTTGGGAACTAGAGGAGAAGGGACACCATGCTACAGAGCACCATGCTACAGAGGACGACAGGTAGGGACTATTCACCTGACCGGGCTTGGAACTAGAGAAGCACCATGCTACAGAGGAGGACAGGTAGGGACTATTCACCTGACCGGGCTTGGGAACTAGAGAAGCACCATGCTACAGAGGAGGACAGGTAGGGACTATTCACCTGACCGGGCTTGGGAACTAGAGAAGCACCATGCTACAGAGGAGGACAGGTAGGGACTATTCACCTGACCGGGCTTGGGAACTAGAGAAGCACCATGCTACAGAGGAGGACAGGTAGGGACTATTCACCTGACCGGCTTGGGAACTAGAGAAGCACCATGCTACAGAGGACGACAGTAGGGACTATTCACCTGACCGGGCCTTGGGAACTAGAGAAGCACCATGCTACAGAGGAGGACAGGTAGGGACTATTCACCTGACCGGGCTTGGGAACTAGAGAAACACCATGCTACAGAGGAGGACAGGTAGGGACTATTCACCTGACCGGGCTTGGGAACTACACCATGCTACAGAGGAGGACAGGTAGGGACTATTCACCTGACCGGGCTTGGGAACTAGAGAAGCACCATGCTACAGAGGAGGACAGGTAGGGACTATTCACCTGACCGGGCTTGGGAACTAGAGAAGCACCAGCTACAGAGGAGGACAGGTAGGGACTATTCACCTGACCGGGCTTGGGAACTAGAGAAGCACCATGCTACAGAGGGAGGGATTCACCTGACCGGGCTTAGGGAACTATTCACCATGACCGAGGCTTGGGACTAGGCTTGGGAACTAGAGATGCCTACAGAGGAGGAGGACAGGTAGGGACTATTCACCTGACCGGGCTTGGGAACTAGAGAAGCACCATGCTACAGAGGAGGACAGGTAGGGACTATTCACCTGACCGGGCTTGGGAACTAGAGAAGCACCATGCTACAGAGGAGGACAGGTAGGGACTATTCACCTGACCGGGCTTGGGAACTAGAGAAGCACCATGCTACAGAGGAGGACAGGTAGGGACTATTCACCTGACCGGGCTTGGGAACTAGAGAAGCACCATGCTACAGAGGAGGACAGGTAGGGACTATTCACCTGACCGGGCTTGGGAACTAGAGAAGCACCATGCTACAGAGAGGAGGACAGGTAGGGACTATTCACCTGACCGGGCTTGGGAACTAGAGAAGCACCATGCTACAGAGGAGGACAGGTAGGGACTATTCACCTGACCGGGCTTGAGGAGAAGCACCATGCTACAGAGGAGGACAGGTAGGGACATTCACCTGACCGGGCTTGGGAACTAGAGAAGCACCATGCTACAGAGGAGGACAGGTAGGGACTATTCACCTGACCGGGCTTGGGAACTAGAGAAGCACCATGCATTCACCTGACCGGGCTTGGGAACTAGAGAAGCACCATGCTACAGAGGAGGACAGGTAGGGACTATTCACCTGACCGGGCTTGGGAACTAGAGAAGCACCATGCTACAGAGGAGGACAGGTAGGGAGAAACACCATGCTACAGAGGAGGACAGGTAGGGACTATTCACCTGACCGGGCTTGGGAACTAGAGAAACACCATGCTACAGAGGAGGACAGGTAGGGACTATTCACCTGACCGGGCTTGGGAACTAGAGAAGCACCATGCTACAGAGGAGGACAGGTAGGGACTATTCACCTGACCGGGCTTGGGAACTAGAGAAGCACCATGCTACAGAGGAGGACAGGTAGGGACTATTCACCTGACCGGGCTTGGGAACTAGAGAAGCACCATGCTACAGAGGAGGACAGGTAGGGACTATTCACCTGACCGGGCTTGGGAACTAGAGAAGCACCATGCTACAGAGGAGGACAGGTAGGGACTATTCACCTGACCCGGGCTTGGGAACTAGAGAAGCACCATGCTACAGAGGAGGACAGGTAGGGACTATTCACCTGACCGGGCTTGGGAACTAGAGAACACCATGCTACAGAGGAGGACAGGTAGGGACTATTCACCTGACCGGGCTTGGGAACTAGAGAAGCACCATGCTACAGAGGACGACAGGTAGGGACTATTCACCTGACCGGGCTTGGGAACTAGAGAAGCACCATGCTACAGAGGGGACAGGTAGGGACTATTCACCTGACCGGGCTTGGGAACTAGAGAAACACCATGCTACAGAGGAGGACAGGTAGGGACTATTCACCTGACCGGGCTTGGGAACTAGAGAAGCACCATGCTACAGAGGAGGACAGGTAGGGACTATTCACCTGACCGGGCTTGGGAACTAGAGAAGCACCATGCTACAGAGGAGGACAGGTAGGGACTATTTCACCTGACCGGGCTTGGAAACTAGAGAAGCACCATGCTACAGAGAGAGGACAGGTAGGGACTATTCACCTGACCGGCTTGGGAACTAGAGAAGCACCATGCTACAGAGGACGACAGGTAGGGACTATTCACCTGACCGGGCTTGGGAACTAGAGAAGCACCATGCTACAGAGGAGGACAGGTAGGGACTATTCACCTGACCGGGCTTGGGAACTAGAGAAGCACCATGCTACAGAGGAGGACAGGTAGGGACTATTCACCTGACCGGGCTTGGGAACTAGAGAAACACCATGCTACAGAGGACGACAGGTAGGGACTATTCACCTGACCGGGCTTGGGAACTAGAGAAGCACCATGCTACAGAGGAGGACAGGTAGGGACTATTCACCTGACCGGGCTTGGGAACTAGAGAAGCACCATGCTACAGAGGAGGACAGGTAGGACTATTCACCTGACCGGGCTTGGGAACTAGAGAAGCACCATGCTACAGAGGAGGACAGGTAGGGACTATTCACCTGACCGGGCTTGGGAACTAGAGAAGCACCATGCTACAGAGGAGGACAGGTAGGGACTATTCACCTGACCGGGCTTGGAACTAGAGAAGCACCATGCTACAGAGGAGGACAGGTAGGGACTATTCACCTGACCGGGCTTGGGAACTAGAGAAGCACCATGCTACAGAGGAGGACAGGTAGGGACTATTCACCTGACCGGGCTTTGGGAACTAGAGAAGCACCATGCTACAGAGGACGACAGGTAGGGACTATTCACCTGACCGGGCTTGGGAACTAGAGAAGCACCATGCTACAGAGGAGGACAGGTAGGGACTATTCACCTGACCGGGCTTGGGAACTAGAGAAGCACCATGCTACAGAGGAGGACAGGTAGGGACTATTCACCTGACCGGGCTTGGGACTAGAGAATTCACCATGCTACAGAGGACGACAGGTAGGGACTATTCACCTGACCGGGCTTGGGAACTAGAGAAGCACCATGCTACAGAGGAGGACAGGTAGGGACTATTCACCTGACCGGGCTTGGGAACTAGAGAAGCACCATGCTACAGAGGAGGACAGGTAGGACTATTCACCTGACCGGGCTTGGGAACTAGAGAAAAGCACCATGCTACAGAGGAGGACAGGTAGGGACTATTCACCTGACCGGGCTTGGGAACTAGAGAAGCACCATGCTACAGAGGAGGAGGTAGGGACTATTCACCTGACCGGGCTTGGGAACTAGAGAAGCACCATGCTACAGAGGACGACAGGTAGGGACTATTCACCTGACCGGGCTTGGGAACTAGAGAAGCACCATGCTACAGAGGAGGACAGGTAGGGACTATTTCACCTGACCGGGCTTGGGAACTAGAGAAGCACCATGCTACAGAGGACGACAGGTAGGGACTATTCACCTGACCGGGCTTGGGACTAGAGAAGCACCATGCTACAGAGGAGGACAGGTAGGGACTATTCACCTGACCGGGCTTGGGAACTAGAGAAGCACCATGCTACAGAGGACGACAGGTAGGGACTATTCACCTGACCGGGCTTGGGAACTAGAGAAGCACCATGCTACAGAGGAGGACAGGTAGGGACTATTCACCTGACCGGGCTTGGGAACTAGAGAAGCACCATGCTACAGAGGAGGACAGGTAGGGACTATTCACCTGACCGGGCTTGGGAACTAGAGAAGCACCATGCTACAGAGGAGGACAGGTAGGGACTATTCACCTGACCGGGCTTGGGAACTAGAGAAGCACCATGCTACAGAGGAGGACAGGTAGGGACTATTCACCTGACCGGGCTTGGGAACTAGAGAAAGCACCATGCTACAGAGGACGACAGGTAGGGACTATTCACCTGACCGGGCTTGGGAACTAGAGAAGCACCATGCTACAGAGGACGACAGGTAGGGGACTATTCACCTGACCGGGCTTGGGAACTAGAGAAGCACCATGCTACAGAGGAGGACAGGTAGGGACTATTCACCTGACCGGGCTTTGGAACTAGAGAAGCACCATGCTACAGAGGAGGACAGGTAGGGACTATTCACCTGACCGGGCTTGGGAACTAGAGAAAGCACCATGCTACAGAGGAGAGGACAGGTAGGGACTATTCACCTGACCGGGCTTGGGAACTAGAGAAGCACCATGCTACAGAGGAGGACAGGTAGGGACTATTCACCTGACCGGGCTTGCTTGGGAACTAGAGAAGCACCATGCTACAGAGGAGGACAGGTAGGGACTATTCACCTGACCGGGCTTGGGAACTAGAGAAGCACCATGCTACAGAGGAGGACAGGTAGGGACTATTCACCTGACCGGGCTTGGGAACTAGAGAAGCACCATGCTACAGAGGAGGACAGGTAGGGACTATTCACCTGACCGGGCTTGGGAACTAGAGAAGCACCATGCTACAGAGGAGGACAGGTAGGGACTATTCACCTGGGCTTGGGAACTAGAGAAGCACCATGCTACAGAGGAGGACAGGTAGGGACTATTCACCTGACCGGGCTTGGGAACTAGAGAAGCACCATGCTACAGAGGAGGACAGGTAGGGACTATTCACCTGACCGGGCTTGGGAACTAGAGAAACACCATGCTACAGAGGAGGACAGGTAGGGACTATTCACCTGACCGGGCTTGGGAACTAGAGAAGCACCATGCTACAGAGGAGGACAGGTAGGGACTATTCACCTGACCGGGCTTGGGAACTAGAGAAACACCATGCTACAGAGGAGGACAGGTAGGGACTATTCACCTGACCGGGCTTGGGAACTAGAGAAGCACCATGCTACAGAGGACGACAGGTAGGGACTATTCACCTGACCGGGCTTGGGAACTAGAGAAGCACCATGCTACAGAGGAGGACAGGTAGGGACTATTCACCTGACCGGGCTTGGGAACTAGAGAAGCACCATGCTACAGAGGAGGACAGGTAGGGACTATTCACCTGACCGGGCTTGGGAACTAGAGAAGCACCATGCTACAGAGGAGGACAGGTAGGGACTATTCACCTGACCGGGCTTGGGAACTAGAGAAACACCATGCTACAGAGGAGGACAGGTAGGGACTATTCACCTGACCGGGCTTGGGAACTAGAGAAGCACCATGCTACAGAGGAGGACAGGTAGGGACTATTCACCTGACCGGGCTTGGGAACTAGAGAAGCACCATGCTACAGAGAGGGACAGGTAGGGACTATTCACCTGACCGGGCTTGGGAACTAGAGAAGCACCATGCTCACAGTGGTGAGGACAGGTGGGACTATTCACCTGACCGGGCTTGGGAACTTGAGAAAGCACCATGCTACAGAGTGACGTGTGTAGGGGTTGTGTGTGTGTGTGTGGTGTGTGTGTGTGTGTGTGTGTGTGTGTGTGTGTGTGTGTGTGTGTGTGTGTGTGCGTGCGCGCGCGTGTGGTGTGTGTGTGCATGTGTGTGCGTGTGTGTGTGTGTGCGCGCGTGTGTGCATGTGTGTTGTGCCGCATGTGTGTGTGTGAGATGTGTGCGTGCGTGCGTGCGTGCGTGCGTATGTGTGTGTGTGTGTGGGTGTGTGGGTGCGTGTGCGCGTGTGTGTGTGTGCGTGTGCGTGTGATTCATTCATTAATAATTTTGAATGTTTGTGTTGGTCGTGTCCCAGTCCAGGCAGTATATTCGTGGGCAGGGGAGAGAATCGTATTGGTCCTCGCTATAAGAAGGCAGTGTATAGACAGTACACTGACGACACCTTCAGGACACAGACGGAACTGCAGCCTGAACAACTGCACCTCGGCATTCTGGGTAGGGGGGGGGGGGGGGGTTCCTGAGGATGCGTCCCAATAATATCTCCTTCCTCCTGAAGTGTGCACTCATTCACTATTTCCAACAAATCTAAAAGCATTGGATTGCTGGAGGGCTACAGTGAGTTGAGTAATTTCCTTTCAAATCCATGAAGGGAAGTGAAAGAGTTCAGGAAGAATGCGGGATTATTGAGACACAGTGTAGAAGACCAATTCTGTGGCTGCTTTCCGTCTCTCTGTAAAGCATTCACTGAACAAATGAACCATTCTGGCAGCAGATCAAAATCCCGTCTAGCACATTTGGTTCCTTGGAAGTTATGGGAACGTATGTTTTTGGTTTCACATCGGTTGTTTAAAACTGTACGTTTTTTTTTTAAACGTTCTGAGAACCGAACTGAACATTTTGCCTGTTCTGGGAACGTTTATTTTTAGGTTGCAGGAGGTTCTGAGAACGTTTTACTCTGGTTCCTTGAAAGATTTCCTGGGAGGTTTTTATTTATGCTCTGAGAACGGAAATTATAGGTTATTTGGAGGTCTTTCAATAACTTCCTTAAAAGGCGAACTTCACACTGGGGGACCTCTGGGTTTGTTTTCATCATATCCGAGGGATTCCCAGGTCAGTGAGATGTGTTTCACACATAATTGGCCATGAAGAGGGCGAGTCTGGGATTCGCGCGCCGAACAATACCCTCTATGACGGGTTCCGGTGTATTGAGTGGGGTGTGAGATCTGAAAATAAATGTAGTCCTGCTTTGTGGCATTTTGCAAAACCTCTATGATATACTGATTGCACTATATGTTTTTATGCAATGTTCCCTCTAAACTGCACGCAGCTCCCCTCGGACTGCCACGGAGATGAAATATCAGCCCCCACAGAGAAGCATGAGATTGAACTTCACTCACCTTTCTAGAGTTTTCCACTTTAGTTAACACTAGTGTTAGTGTTTCGCTCTGCTGTGGGAATTGGGCTGAAATCAACGCACTATATTAGCCACTTTCAATGTAACGTACCAAAACAAAATTAACTGTGCAATAGATTTTCTTGTAGGCAGAGCACATTGGAGTAGGATTATATTGCATTAAAAGTGACTCTACCAATCAGAGCTGCAGTAGGCCTATATGCAAATAGACCATTGCCATATATGGATCTGTGCCATTTACTTTGAACTGGACTGTGTTTACAGCATGAACGGTCGTAAAATGAGTAGATGCGCTTGTTTTTAGATCAAAGAGAGAGCTGCATGTAGCCACATGTGCACATTTTGTTCATATTATTTGCTAGTTAGTGAGTTATTAGCCCAGTTATAGCTAATTTCTTATTTTGGTGCATTACAACCTGTAATTTAAATTGATTTTTATTTGGATTTCATGTAATGGACATATGCTAAATAGTCCAAATTGGTGAAGTGAAATGAAAAAAATACCAGCTGACTGCTTCTTCCCTAAATAGTTATTGCATAGTTTGTAGCTGTGCTTTGGGTCATTGTCCTGTTGTAGGAGGAAATGTGTACCCTGTACACATCTCCCACTTTACCACCACCAAAGCACCCCCAGACCATCACATTGCCTCCACCATGCTTGACAGATAGCATCAAACTCTCCTCCAGCATCTTTTCGGCAGGTAGCTTAGTGGTTAAGAGCGTTGTGCCAGTAACCGAAAGGTCTCTGGTTCTAATCCCCGAGCCGACTAGGTGAAAAATCTGTCGATGTGCCCTTGAGCAAGGCACTTAACCCTAATTGCTCCTGTAAGTCGCTCTGGATAAGAGCGTCTGCTAAATGACCTATTTATTTTTTTTATATTTTTTTCATTTGGTCTGCGTCTCACAAATGTTCTTCTTTGTGATCCAAACACCTCAAACTTCGATTAGTCTGTCCATAACACTTTTCTCCCAATCTTCCTCTGTCCAGTGTCTGTGGTCTTTTGCCCATCTAAATATTAAATTTTTATTGGCCAGTCTGAGAATGGCTTTTTCTTTGCAACTCTGCCTAGAAGGTCAGCATCCCGGAGTCGCCTCTTCACTGTTGAACGTTGAGACTGGTGTTTTGCGGGTACTATTTAATGAAGCTGCCAGTTGAGGACCTGTGAGGGGTCTGTTTCTCAAACTAGACACTAATGTATTTGTCCTCTTGCTCAGTTGTGCACCGGGGGCCTCCCACTCCTCTTTCTATTCTGGTTAGAGCCAGTTTGCGCTGTTCTGTGAAGGGAGTAGTACACAGCGTTGTACGAGATCTTCAGTTTCTTGTCAATTTCTCGCATGGAATAGCCTTCATTTCTCAGAACAAAGAATAGACTGACGAGTTTCAGAAGAAAGTTATTTGTTTCTGGCCATTTTTGAGCCTGTAATCGAACACACAATTGCTGATGCTCCAGATACTCAACTAGTCTCAAGAAGGCCAGTTTTATTGCTTCTTTAATCAGCACAACAGTTTTCAGCTGTGCTAACATAATTGCAAAAGGGTTTTCTAATGATCAATTAGCCTTTTAATTGATCAACTTGGATTAGCAAACACAACGTGCCATTGGAACACAGGACTGATGGTTGCTGATAATGGGCCTCTGTACGCCTATGTAGATATTCCATAATAAAAATCAGCCATTTCCAGCTACAATAGCCATTTACAACATTAACAATGTCTACACTGTATTTCTGATCAATTTTACGTTATTTAATGGACAAAAAAATAGCTTTTCTTTCGAAAACAAGGACATTTCTAAGTGACCCCAAACTTTTGAACGGTAGTGTAGATAGGCAGCAGCCTCTAATGTGCAAGTGATGGCTATTTAACAGTCTGATGGCCTTGAGGTAGAAGCTGTTTTTCATTCTCTCGGTCCCAGCTTTGATGCACCTGTACTGACCTCGCCTTCTGGATGATAGTGGGGTGAACAGGCAGTGGCTCGGGTGGTTGTTGTCCTTGATGATCTTTTTGGCCTTTCTGTGACATCGGGTGCGGTAGGTGTCCTGGAGGGCAGGTAGTTTGCCCCCGGTGATGCGTTGTGCAGACCGCCCCACCCTCTGGAGAGCCCTGCGGTTGCGGGCGGTGCAGTTTCCGTACCAGGCGGTGATACAGCCCGACAAGATGCTCTCAATTGTGCATCTGTAAAAGTTTGTGAGGGTTTTAGGTGCCAAGTCAAATTTCTTCAGCCTCCAGAGGTTGAAGAGGTGCTGTTGCGCCTTCTTCACCACACTGTCTGTGTGGGTGGACCATTTTCAGTTTGTCAGTGATGTGTACGCAGAGGAACTTGAAGCTTTCCACCTTCTCCACTGCGGTCCCGTCGATGTGGATAGGAGGGTTCTCCCTCTGCTGAAGTCCACGATCCTCTCCTTTGTTTTGTTGACGTTGAGGGAGAGGTTATTTTCCTGGCACCACACTCCCATAGCCCTCACCTCCTCCCTGTAGGCTATCTCGTCATTGTTGGTAATCAAGCCTACTACTGTTGTGTCGTCTGTAAACTTGATGATTGAGTTGGAGGCGTGCTTGGCATGCAGTCATGGGTGAACAGGGAGTACAGAAGGGGGCTGAGCACGCACCCTTGTGGGGCCCCAGTGTTGAGGATCAGTGAAGTGGAGGTGTTGTTTCCTACCTTCACCACCTGGGGGTGGCCCGTCAGGAAATCCAGGACCCAGTTGCACAGGGCGGGGTTCAGACCCAGGGCCTCGAGCTTAATGATGAGCTTGGAGGGTACTATGCTGTTGAATGCTGAGCTATAGTCAATGAACAGCATTGTTACATAGGTATTCCTCTTGTCCAGATGGGATAGGGCATTGTGCAGTATGATGGTGATTGCATCGTCTGTGGATCTATTGGGGCGGTAAGCAAATTAAAGTGGTTCTAGGGTGACAGGTAAGGTAGAGGTGATATGATCCTTGACTAATATAATAATAATATAAATATGCCATTTAGCAGACGCTTTTATCCAAAGCGACTTACAGTCATGCGTGCATACATTTTTGTGTATGGGTGGTCCCGGGGAACGAACCCACTACCTTGGCGTTTACAAGCGCCGTGCTCTACCAGCTGAGCTACAGAGGACCACTAGTCTCTCAAAGCCCTTCATGATGACAGAAGTGAGTGCTACGGGGCAATAGTCATTTATTTCAGTTACCTTTGCTTTCTTGGGTACAGGGACAATGGTGGCTATCTTGAATGTGGGGACAGCAGACTGGGATAGGGAGAGATTGAATATGTCTGTAAACACTCCAGCCAGCTGGTCTGCATGTGCTCTGAGGACGGGGCTAGGGATGCCATCTGGTCTGCATGTGCTCTGAGGACGGGGCTAGGGATGCCAGCTGGTCTGCGCATTCTCTGAGGACGCGGCTAAGGATGCCATCTCGGCCAGAAGCCTTGCGAGGGTTACAACCCTTAAATGTCTTACTCACGTCGGCCACGGAGAACGAGAGCCCACAGTCCTTGGTAGCGGGCCATGTCAGTGGCACTGTGTTATCCTCAAAGCGGGCGAAAGAAAGGTGTTTAGCTTGTCTGAAAGCGAGACGTCGGTGTCGGCGACGTGGCTGGTTTTCCCTTTGTAGTCCGTGATTGTCTGTAGACCCTGCCACATACGTCTCGTGTCTGAGCCGTTGAATTGAGACTCCACTTTGTCTCTATACTGATGTTTTGCCAGTTTAATTGCCTTACGGAGGGAATAACTTCACTGTTTGTATTCTGCCATATTCCCAGTCACCTTGCCATGGTTGAATGCGGTGGTTCACGCTTTCAGTTTTGCACGAATGCTGCCATCTATCCACGGTTTCTGATTTGGGTAGATTTTAAAAGTCACAGTGGGTACATCTCCTATACACTTCCTGATAAACTCAGGGGACTAAATGTTTTACACAGCAAAAAGGGAATTAAATGTTTTACACAGAGAAAAGGGGTAGACTAAATGTTTTACACAGAGAAAAAAGGGGTAGACTGTCAAACCCTGGCTCTGGGACTCTATTTGTTGAGCCAGGGTGTGTTCATTCTATGTGTTCTATTTCTATGTTGGGGGTTCTATGTTCTTTATTTCTATGTTGGCCTGAGTGACTCCCAATCAGAGGCAACGAGTGTCAGCTGTTTGCTGGTTGTCTCTGATTGGGAGCCATATTTAAACTGTCGGTTTTCCTTTGTGTTTTGTGGGTTCTTGTTTCAAGTTGGTTGTGTTTTACCGTGTACTGTCACGTTACCGTCTTTTGTTGTTTTCATCACGTTTCGCTAATAAACGAGTATGTTTGCCTGCAACGCTGCGCCTTGGTCTACTCCTTACCCTGACGATCGTGACAGAAGAACCCACCATATCAGGACCAAGCAGCGTGTCCAGGAATCGGCAGCCTGGACGTGGGAACAGATTTTGGACGGGCAGGGGTCCTGGACCTGGGAGGAGATCCTGGCCGGGATGGATCGCCGGCCATGGAGTGAGACAATTGAGAGGCGACGGAGAGAGGAGCAACGGCGTAAGCAGTGTCAGCGTTGGACGGTCGAGAGGCAACCCCAAAAAAAATTTTAGGGGGGGGGGCACACACGGCAGGGGCGACTGGGCAGCAGGAGGCTGCCACAGGGCGATTAGGTGAGGAGGCCACCAGGTTAAGGGGGCTACTGGCGAAGAGGGAGCAGGAGTTAGTGTTGCAGAGGATGGAGCTATTAGAGGCGATTAGGGAAAGGGTGAGAAATGAGGCACCGGCGAGAGGAACTCGGTAGGCAGCTGAGGGAGCGGAGGGTTATGATGAAACCCAGTCCCGCTCCTCACACCAAGCAAGTGGTGTGCGTCACCAGTCCGGTCCGGCCCGTTCCTGCTTTCCCGCACTAAGTGTACGGTGCACGTCGCCAGCCCAGCCCGGCCTGTTCCTGCCCCTCGCACCAGCCTACGGTGTGTGCGTCGCCAGCCCGGCCCGGCCTGTTCCTGTCCCTCGCACCAAGCCTACGGTGTGCGTCGCCAGCCCGACCCGGCCTGTTCCTGCCCCTCGCACTAAGCCTACGGTGTGCGTCGCCAGCCCAGCCCCGGCCTGTCCCTGCTCCTCGCACCAAGCCTACGGTGTGCGTCGCCAGCCCGGCCCGGCCTGTTCCTGTCCCTCGCACCAAGCCTACGGTGTGCGTCGCCAGCCCGGCCCGGCTCGTTCCTGCTTCCCGCACTAAGTGTACGGTGCGCGTCGCCAGCCCAGCCCGGCCTGTTCCTGCCTCTCGCACCAAGCCTACGATGTGCGTCGCCAGCCCGGCCCGGCCTGTTCCTGCCCCTCGCACTAAGCCTACGGTGTGCGTCGCCAGCCCAGCCCGGCCTGTCCCTGCTCCACGCACCAAGCCTACGGTGTGCGTCGCCAGCCCAGCCCGTCCTGTTCCTGCCTCTCGCACCAAGCCTACGATGTGCGTCGCCAGCCCGACCCCGGCCTGTTCCTGCCCCTCGCACTAAGCCTACGGTTGTGCGTCGCCAGCCCAGCCCGGCCTGTCCCTGCTCCACGCACCAAGCCTACGGGGTGCGTCGCCAGCCCAGCCCGGCCTGTTTCCTGCTCCACGCACCAAAGCCTACGGTGTGCGTCGCCAGCCCAGCCCCGGCCTGTCCCTGCTCCAACGCACCAAGCCTACGGGGTGCGTCGCCAGCCCAGCCCGGCCTGTTCCTGCTCCACGCACCAAAGCCTACGGGGTGCGTCGCCAGCCCGGCTCGGCCTGTCCCTGCTCCACGCACCAAACCTACGGGTGTGCGTCGCCAGCCCGGGCCCGGCCTGTTCCCTGCCACTCGCACCAAACCTACGGTGCGCGTCGCCAGCCCGGCCCGGCCTGTTCCTGCCACTCGCACCAAGCCAGGGGTGCGAATCGCCAGCCCGGCCCGGCCTGTTCCTGCCACTCGCACCAAGCCAGGGGTGCGAGTCGTCAGCCTGGTCCAGCCTGTTCCTGCCACTCGCACCAAGCCAGGGGTGCGAGTCGTCAGCCTGGTCCAGAACGTTCCTGCTACTCGCACCAAGCCAGGGGAGCGAGTCGTCAGTCCGGTGAGGCCCGTTTCCGGCTCCACGCACCAAGCCAGGGGTGCGAGTCGTCAGTCCGGTGAGGCCCGTTCCGGCTCCACGCACCAAGCCAGGGGTGCGAGTTCGTCAGTCCGGTGAGGCCCGTTCCGGCTCCACGCACCAAGCCAGGGGTGCGAGTCGTCAAGTCCGGTGAGGCCCGTTCCGGCTCCACGCACCAAGCCAGGGGTGCGCGAGTCGTCAGTCCGGTGAGGCCCGTTCCGGCTCCACGCACAAAGCCAGGGGTGCGAGTCGTCAGCCCGGTCCGGCCAGTTGCTACTCCACGCACCAAGCCAGGGGTGCGCATCGTCAGCCCGGTCCGGTCCGTTCCTGCTCCACGCACCAAGCCAGGGGTGCGTGTCGTCAGTTCCTGCTCCGGCCCAGCGGGGCTAAACCGGACCAGGGGCGCTATGGGGGGGTTGATTGGAGGGTGGTGGTGCAAGGCCGGAAGCCAGAACCGCCGCCGAGGAGGTATGCCCACCCCAGCCCTCCACTGTTTAGCTCTTATTGAGGCGCGCGGTCGCAGTCCGCGCCTTTAGGGGGGGGTACTGTCACACCCTGGCTCTGGGACTCTATTTGTTGAGCCAGGGTGTGTTCATTCTATGTGTTCTATTTCTATGTTGGGGGTTCTATGTTCTTTATTTCTATGTTGGCCTGAGTGACTCCCAATCAGAGGCAACGAGTGTCAGCTGTTTGCTGGTTGTCTCTGATTGGGAGCCATATTTAAACTGTCGGTTTTTCCTTTGTGTTTTTGTGGGTTCTTGTTTCAAGTTGGTTGTGTTTTACCGTGTACTGTCACGTTACCGTCTTTTTGTTGTTTTCATCACGTTTCGCTAATAAACGAGTATGTTTGCCTGCAACGCTGCGCCTTGGTCTACTCCTTACCCTGACGGTCGTGACATAGACTAAATGTTTTACACAGAGAAAAGGGGACTACATGTTTTACACAGAGAAAAGGGGTAGACTAAATGTTTTACACAGAGAAAAGAGGACTAAATGTTTTACACAGAGAAAAGGGGACTAAATGTTTTACACAGAGAAAAGGGACTAAATGTTTTACACAGAGAAAAGGGGTAGACTAAATGTTTTACACAGAGAAAAGGGGACTAAATGTTTTACACAGAGAAAATGGGACTAAATGTTTTACACAGAGAAAATAGGTAGACTAAATGTTTTACACAGAGAAAATAGGTAGACTAAATGTTTTACACAGAGAAAAGAGGTAGACTAAATGTTTTACACAGAGAAAATGGGACTAAATGATTTACACAGCAAAAAGGGGACTAAATGTTTTACACAGAGAAAAGGGGGTAGACTAAATGTTTTACACAGAGAAAATGGGACTAAATCAGATAGAATGGGACTAAATGTTTTACACAGAATGCAGAGTTGCATCCAAAGAACACCATACCTACTGTGAAGCATGGGGGTGGAAACATCATGCTTTGGGGCTGTTTTTCTGCAAAGGGACCAGGACGACTGATCCGTGTAAAGGAAAGAATGAATGGGGCCATGTATCGTGAGATTTTGAGTGAAAACCTCCTTCCATCAGCAAGGGCATTGAAGATGAAACGTGGCTGGGTCTTTCAGCATGACAATGATCCCAAACACACCGCCCGGGCAACGAAGGAGTGGCTTCGTATAAGAAGCATTTCAAGGTCCTGGAGTGGCCTAGCCAGTCTCCAGATCTCAACCCCATAGAAAATCTTTGGAGGGAGTTGAAAGTCCGTGTTGCCCAGCGACAGCCCCAAAACATCACTGCTCTAGAGGTGATCTGCATGGAGGGAATGGGCCAAAAATACCAGCAACAGTGTGTGAAAACCTTGTGAAGACTTACAGAAAACGTTTGACCTGTGTCATTGCCAACAAAGGGTATATAACAAAGTATTGAGAAACTTTTGTTATTGATCAAATACTTATTTTTCACCATAATTTGCAAATAAATTCATTAAAAATCCTACAATGTGATTTTCTGGATTTTTTTTTCTCATTTTGTCTGTCATAGTTGACGTGTTCCTATGATGAAAATTACAGGCTTCTCTCATCTTTTTAAGTGGGAGAACTTGCACAATTGGTGGCTGACTAAATACTTTTTTCCCCCACTGTATATACTGAGTTCATGTGACAGATCATGTGACACTTAGATTGCACACAGGTGGACTTTATTTAATAAATTATGTGACTTCTGAAGGTAATTGGTTGCACCAGATCTTATTTAGGGGCTTCATAGCAAAGGTGGTGAATACATATGCACGCAACACTTTTCCGTTATTTATATTTTATAATTTTTTGAAACTAGTGATTTTTTTCATTTCCTTTTACCAATTTGGACTATTTTGTGTATGTCCATTACATGAAATCCAAATAAAAATCAATTTAAATTACAGGTTGTAATGCAACAAAATAGGAAAAACGCCAAGGGGGCTGAATACTTTTGCAAGGCACTGTACTTCTCCTTCTACTAGTGGGCGGTATCTACATATGAATGCCGGACTTTGTCGTTCACTATGAGCAGACCAATACACAGGAATTCGAAATACGCCAATTTCTACCAGTGAAATGAAAATGCGCTCGTTCTAGCTTGTGGTTTGGATCATTTTAAAGTTAATGACAAAAACACAATGTTGTTAATGCAGAGCCAGGGTGAAATGTCCCTTTAAAACTTTCACTGAATGCTTCAATAAGACTTTTAAATATATTTTTGAGCAGCAATGAACAGGGTTCACAGGATGACCGAAAGTTCACAGGATGACCGAAAGTTCACAGGACCGACAAGATGGCGCCGACATACACCTTGTTTGTTGTTGTTGTTATTTCTTACATTATTTGCTCGAAACGTTATTACCTACAGCCGAAAATAACTTTGGGATATTAGATCGGCGGTCACTCACCAGAAATTATAGCACAAATCCCACTTCCTGGATCCTTTGTTTGAACTTCCTGCTCTATTCACCAAAAAAGCCGAGGCCAAGAGAAGAGGAAGAAGTAGTGACGTCAATCCACCGAGTATATAACGTTCAGTCCCTGGACAAGAAAGTAGACGAGCTCAGGGCGATGATCTCCTTCCAGAGAGACAGCAGGGACTGTAACATAATATGTTTTACAGAATCATGGCTCTCTCCAGATATATTGTTTCCGTCCATTCAGCCAGCAGGCTTCTCCTTCCATTCGCGTGGACAGGAAGAAAGAACTGTCCAGGAAAAAGAAAAGCGGAGGGGTTTGTTTTATGACTAACAAATCATGGTGTGACTGTGGCAACGTACAGGAAGTCCTTTTTGTTCTCCCGATCTGAATACCTCACCATCAAATGCCGACCGCATTCCCTCCCGAGATAGTTTTCTTTGGTTATAGTGACTGCCGTGTATATTCACCCCAAGCTGACACCGCGACGGCTCTCAAGGAACTACACTGGACTATGTGAAAACTGGAAACCGCAGACTGCGATTTATTGTAGCTGGGGATTTTAATAAAGGAAATCTGAGGAAAACGCTCCCGAAATTCTATCAGCACATCTCCTCAGACTGAGGTCGGGGGTTTGGTAGCCTGCTGTAAGAAGTCACAACGTTTTGTCTCTAATCCCAGGGCCAGAGAGAGAGGGTTTGAGAGAGCGTTCAGAGTAGTACACATGGGCAACTGTAAGGGTTTTCAACACGTTCTTTGAACGTTCTCTGAAAGTTACAAATGTTTTCTTGTGCTTTTTATGGAACGTTTTCTACATGTTCTGAGAACGGAATGTATATTTTTAAATAAAAAAATTTAGAACGCTCTCTGAACGTTACTAACGTTTTCTTGTAGTTTTTGTGGAAGGTTTTATTAACGTTCTCGGAACAATTTGAGAACATGACTTTAAATAGAACCACGAGGAAACCTTTAGGAAACGTTATGCTGAAGTACTTTTTACATGAACATGGTCTAAAATAATGTTTTAGGCAAAATCCACAATGCAACTAGTTCAGCATATTTTCTGTATAAAAAACGTGAAATATGTTTTTTAACCATTTTGCATGAACAGGGTCTATAATCATTGTTTTACATTCAGTACTGGAAGGACAGATGTAGAATACAACATGCAAAGGGTTTGAAAGTTTAAAATTTTTTTTCTTAACGTTGTTTCTTAACCTTCTCTGAACTATTTGAGAACATTCCCAATGTCAAACCAGTTGGAGAACGTTCCGAGAACATTACCAAAATGTTAATTAAATGTAACCAAACGTTGTGTTAAAGTAATGAAATACAAAGAAAATACCGTTTTTTTTTGTCAAGTTCCTTAAATGTGCTGATAATGTTCCAGAGCCAAGCAACTATTCTGCACCATTCCCAGAACGTTGTGGGAAGGTTGTATGCCAAAATAACCATAGGACAACCAGGCTCGCACCAAGTTCTCAGAACATTATGCGCTAGCTGGGGTTGATACGGTTGCTGGTGTGTTTCTGTGTGTTCCTACAGGTCCTATAATCAGAGTGGAGGTGGGAGAGGAGGTCCTGATCACCTTTAAGAACAGAGCCAGCCGCCCGTACTCTATACACGCTCACGGAGTGGTCACCTCCGACACACACACACCTGTCCAGCCAGGTAGAACACACACACCTGTCCAGCCAGGTAGCACACACACACCTGTCCAGCCAGGTAGAACACAGACACCTGTCCAGCCAGGTAGAACACAGACACCTGTCCAGCCAGGTAGAACACACACACACCTGTCCAGCCAGGTAGAACACACACACCTGTCCAGCCAGGTAGAACACAGACACCTGTCCAGCCAGGTAGAACACAGACACCTGTCCAGCCAGGTAGAACACACACACCTGTCCAACCAGGTAGAACACACACTACCTGTCCAGAAAACCAGGTAGAACAACACACACACCTGTCCGAGGATAACAGACACCTGTAGAACACACACCACACACACACTGTCCAGCCAGGTAGAACACACACACCTGTCCAGCCAGGTAGAACACACACACCTGTCCGGCCAGGTAGAACACACACACCTGTCCAGCCAGGTAGAACACACACACCTGTCCAGCCAGGTAGAACACACACACCTGTCCAGCCAGGTAGATGAACACACACACCTGTCCGGCCAGGTAGAACACACACACCCTGTCCGGCCAGGTAGAACACACACACCTGTCCGGCCAGGTAGAACACACACACCTGTCCGGCCAGGTAGAACACACACACCTGTCCGGCCAGGTAGAACACACACACCTGTCCAGCCAGGTAGAACACACACACCTGTCCAACCAGGTAGAACACACACACCTGTCCAGCCAGGTAGAACACACACACCTGTCCAGCCAGGTAGAACACACACACACCTGTCCAGCCAGGTAGAACACACACACACACCTGTCCAGCCAGGTAGAACACACACACCTGTCCGGCCAGGTAGAACACACACACCTGTCCAGCCAGGTAGAACACACACACACCTGTCCAGCCAGGTAGAACACACACACCTGTCCAGCCAGGTAGAACACACACACACCTGTCCAGCCAGGTAGAACACACACACACCTGTCCAGCCAGGTAGAACACACACACACTGTCCAGCCAGGTAGAACACACACACCTGTCCGGCCAGGTAGAACACACACACCTGTCCAGCCAGGTAGAACGAACACACACACCTGTCCAGCCAGGTAGAACACATACACCTGTCCGGCCAGGTAGAACACACACACCTGTCCAGCCAGGTAAACACACACACCTGTCCAGCCAGGTAGAACACACACACCTGTCCAGCCAGGTAGAACACACACACCTGTCCAGCCAGGTAGAACACACACACACACCTGTCCAGCCAGGTAGAACACACACACCTGTCCAGCCAGGTAGAACACAACACACACCTGTCCAACCAGGTAGAACACACACACACCTGTCCAGCCAGGTAGAACACACACACCTGTCCAGCCAGGTAGAACACACACACCTGTCCAGCCAGGTAGAACACACACACACCTGTCCAACCAGGTAGAACACACACCTGTCCAGCCAGGTAGAACACACACACCTGTCCAACCAGGTAGAACACACACACCTGTCCGGCCAGGTAGAACACAAACACCTGTCCAGCCAGGTAGAACACACACACACTGTCCAGCCAGGTAGAACACACACACCTGTCCGGCCAGGTAGAACACACACACCTGTCCAGCCAGGTAGAACACACACACCTGTCCAGCCAGGTAGAACACACACACCTGTCCAAACCAGGTAGAAACACACCACACCCTGTCCAACCAGGTAGAACACACACACACCTGTCAGCCAGGTAGAACACACACACCTGTCCAGCCAGGTAGAACACAACTGCCGGCTGGACTCTATACAAGCACACAGAGTGGACATCGCAGACACAGACACACCTGTCCAACCAACAACGTCCATGTTAGTGTTTAGAATTGTGCTCTCCTCCCCTTTCTCCTCCTCCTCTCTCCTCCTCTCCTCCTCTCTCCTCTCTTCCTCTCTCCTCTCCACCTCTCTCCTCAACCCTCCTCCTCCTCCTCCTCTCTCCTCCTCTCCTCCTCTCTCCTCTCCACCTCTCTCCTCAACCCTCTCCTCTCCTCCTCCTCTCTCCCCTCTCCTCTCCTCTCTCCTCTCCACCTCTCTCCTCCCCTCAACCCTCTCCTCCCCTCCTCTCTCTCCCCTCTCCATCCTCTCTCCTCTCCTCCTCTCCTCCTCTCTCTCCTCTCCTCCTCCTCTCCTCTCTCCTCTCCTCCTCTCTTCTGCTCTCCTCCCCTCTCCTCTCTCCCCTCCTCTCCTCCTCTCCTCCTCAATCCTCTCCTCCTCTCTCCTCCCTCTCCTCCTCTCTTCTGCTCTCCTCTCCTGCTCTCCTCCTCCTCTCCTCTCTCCGCTCCCTCTCTCCTCTCCTCCTGTCTCCTCTCTCTCTCTCTCCCCCTCCTCCTCTCCTCCCTCTTTCTCTTCCTCTCTCCACCTCTCTCCTCAACCCTCTCCTCCCCTCCTCTCTCCCCTCTCCTCCTCTCTCCTCTCCACCTCTCTCCTAAACCCTCTCCTCCCCTCCTCTCTCCCCTCTCCTCCTCTCTCCTCTCCTCCCTCTCTCTCCTCTCCTCCTCTCCTCCTCTCTCCTCTCCTCCTCTCCTCTCCTCCTCTCTCCCTCTGCTCTCCTCCCCTCCTCTCTCCCCCCCCTCTCCTCCCCTCCTCTCTCCCCTCTCTAGGGAGAGGATCCTCTCTCCTCTCCTCCTCTCCTCCTCTCTCCTCTCCTCCTCTCCTCTCCTCTTCTCTCCTCTCCTCCTCTCTTCTGCTCTCCTCCCCTCCTCTCTCCCCCTCCTCCCCTCTCCTCCTCTCCTCCTCAATCCTCTCCTCCTCTCTCCCCTCTCCTCCTCTCTTCTGCTCTCCTCTCCTGCTCTCCTCCTCTCCTCCTTCCTCCTCTCTCCTCTCCTCCTGTCTCCTCTCCTCTCTCCCCTCCTCCTCTCTCCTCTCTTCCTCTCTCCTCTCCACCTCTCTCCTCAACCCTCTCCTCCCCCCTCCTCATCTCTCCCCTCTCCTCCTCTCTCCTCCCTCCACCTCTCTCCTCAACCCTCTCCTCCCCTCCTCTCTCCCCTCTCTCCTCCTCTCTCCTCTCCTCCTCTCTCCTCTCTCCTCTCCTCCTCTCCTCTCCACCTCTCTTCCGCTCTCTCTCTCCTCCTCTCTTCCTCTCTCCTCTCCTCTCCTCTCCACCTCTCTCTCCTCTCCTCTCCTCCTCTCTCCTCTCCTCTCCTCCCTTTTTCCCTCTTCCTCCTCTTCTCCTCTCCTCTCCTCCTCTCCCCCCTCTCCTCTCCTTCTCTCTCCTCCTATCCTCTCCTCATCCTTATCTCCCTCCCTCCTTTCCTTCTCTCTCCCCTCTCCTCTCCTTCCCCTCCCCTCTCTCCTCTCTCGTCTCCCCTCCTCTCCTTCTCTCCCCTCTCCTCTCCTCCTCCTCTCCTTCTCTCCCTCTATTCTTCTCCTCCTCTCATCCTCTCCTCTCCTTATCTCCCTCCCTCCTTTCCTTCTCTCCCCTCTCCTCTCCCTCTCTTCTCTCCCTCTCCTCTCCTTCTCCCCTCCTCTCCTCCTCTCCTTCTCTCCCCTCTCCTCCTCTCCTTCTCTCCCCTCTCCTCTCCTCCTCTCCTCTCCTTCGCTCCCCCTCTCCTTCTCTCCCCATTTTCCTCTCCCCCCCTCTCCTCTCCTCCCTCCTCTCCTCTCATCCTCTCTCCTTCTCTCCCTCTCCTCCTCTCCTTCTCTCCTTCTCTTCTCTTTTTCCTCCTCTCCTCTCCTCTCCTCCTTCTCTTTCCTCTCTTTCTCTCCCCTCTCCTCCTCTTCTCTCCCCTCTCCTCCTCTCCTTCTCTCCCCTCTCCTCTCCCCTCTTCTCTCCTCCTCCTCTCCTCTCCTTCTCTCCCCTCTCCTCTCCTCTCTTCTCTCTCCTCTCCTCTTCTCCTCCTCTATTCTCTCATCCCCAGGTTATATGACAGAGTTCAGGTGGGAGGTCCCAGAGAGCTCTGGTCCAGGAGTCTCTGATCCTAACTGTATCTCCTACGCGTACTACTCTACTGTTGACTTCGTCAAGGTGTGTGTATGTTTACCTATATAACTCCTGAGAATGTGTGTGTCTACCTATTTCCAGCATGCCTCTCTATCTGTCCTTCAGGACGTGTTCAGTGGTCTCCTGGGCCCCTTGGTGGTCTGCAGACGGGGAGTACTGCAGCGTGGAGCTGAGGGGGGAGCGAGGAAGAGGAGGGATGTGGAGAGGGAGTTTGCTCTGCTATTCATGGTGTTTGATGAGAATGAGTCATGGTACCTGGAAGACAACATCAGAACTTACCTCCACACTGACCCCAGTAACTTCACCATGGACGACTATTTTATAGAGAGCAACAAGATGCACGGTGAGTAGAGAGAGGAGGGGAGGGAGAGAGAGGAGGGGAGGGGAGGGAGAGAGAGGAGAGGAGAGGGAATGAGTGGAGTAGGGAGAGGAGAGGGAATGAGGGGAGTAGGGAGAGGAGTAGGGAGAGGAGAGGGAATGAGGGGAGTAGGGAGAGGAGAGGGAATGAGAGGAGTAGGGAGAGGAGAGGGAAGTGAGAGGAGTAGGGAGAGAGGAGTAGAGAGGAGAGGAGGTAGGTAGAGGAGGTGATGAGAGGGAAGGAGAGGAGGGGGAGATTGAGGGAGAGGAGTAGGGGAGATGAGAGAAGTAGAGTGGAGAGGAGGGGGAGAGGCGGTAGGGAGAGGAGAGGGAAGGAGAGGGAGTAGGGGGAGGAGAGGGAATGAGGGGAGTAGGGAGAGGAGAGGGAAGGAGAGGAGGAGGGAGAGGTGTAGAGAGGATAGGAGTAGGGAGAAGAGAAGGTAGGGAGAGGAGGAGAGGAGAGGGAATGAGAGGAGGAGGGAGAGGAGTAGGAAGGAGAGGAGGAGGGAGAGGAGAGGGAATGAGAGGAGTAGGGAGAGGAGAGGGAATGAGGGGAGGAGGAGGAGAGGGAGAGAGAGGAGGTAGGGGGAGGAGAGGAGGAGAGCGGAAGAGGAGGTGAGGAGAGGGAGGGAGAGGAAGAGGAGGGGGAGGGAGAAGAAGAGCCAAGCTTATAGAAAAGAGAGCGGGTGTGTCCCAATATTCTCTCCTTCCTCCCTAAATTTGCCCTTCCCTTCATGGATTTGAAAGGAAATTACGGTATTTGGAAACTCCATCTAGCCCACGCCAATCTGACAGAGAGAGATACCATGTTGACTGATATAGTACTGACAGCTGTAACATATATTAATATACAGACAGAAGCTGACAGAGAGATATACCATGTTGACTGCGATGGTATTTAAGGAGTATTATAGTGTGTGTGTGTGTGTGTGTGTGTGTGTGTGTGTGTAGGTATAAATGGTAAGCTCTATGGGAACCTGCATGGTCTAACCATGTCTAATGGCCAGACGGTGGACTGGTATCTACTGGGGATGGGCAACGAGGTGGACGTACATACCGTCCACTTCCACGCTGAGACATTCACCTATAAAGTAAGACACTCCTCCTCCTCTTCCTCCTCCACCTCCTCCTCCTCCACCTCCTCCTCCATCTCCTCCTCCTCCACCTCCTCCTCCACCTCCTCCACCTCCTCCACCTCCATCTCCTCCTCCTCCTCCTCCTTCTTCCTCTTCTTCTTCCTCTTCTTCTTCTACTGAGTTACATTGATATAAAGGATATCAGTCAATTGAAATAAATTCATTAGGCCCTAATCTATGGATTTCACATGACTGGGAATACAGATAGTAGGGGCGTGGATCAGAAAACCAGTCAGTATCTGGTGTGACCACCATTTGTCTCATGCAGCGCGACACACATCTCCTTCGCATAGAGTGTTGTCCCACTCCTCTTCAATGACTGTGTGAAGTTGCTGTATATTGGCGGGAACTGGAACACGCTGTTGTACACGTCGATCCAGAGCATCCCAAACATGCTCAATGGGTGACATGTCTGGTGAGCAATGTTCCGTCTAAGCTGCGCGCGGCCCCCCCCCCCCCCCCCCCCCGGGACTGCCCGGGACTTGCCACAAAGGGCTTTATTACAGACAGAAGTACTCCTCAGTTTCATCAGCTGTCCGGGTGGCTGGTCTCAGACGATCCCGCAGGTGAAGAAGCTGGATGTGGAGGTCCTGGGTTGGCGTGTAACAGTTCCCTGTTACTAGCCTGTTCAACCTCTCTTTCGTAACGTCTGAGATCACCAGAGATTGGAAAGCTGCTGCGGTCATCCCCCTCTTCAAAGGGGGTGACACTCTAGATCCAAACTGTTACAGACCTATATCCATCCTGCCCTGCCTTTCGAAAGTATTTGAAAGCCAAGTTAACAAACAGATCACCGACCATTTCGAATACCACCGTACCTTCTCCGCTATGCAATCTGGTTTCCGAGCTGGTCATGGGTGCACCCCAGCCACTCTCAAGGTCCTAAACGATATTATAAACGCGATCGATAAAAGACAGTACTGCGCAGCCGTCTTCATCGACCTGGCCAAGGCTTTTGACTCTGTCAATCACCACATTCTTATTGGCAGACTAAATAGCCTTGGTTTCTCAACTGACTGCCTCGCCTGGTTCACCAACTACTTTTCAGATAGAGTTCAATGTGACAAATTGGAGGGCCTGTTGTGTGGACCTCTGGCAGTCTCTATGGGGGTGCCACAGGGTTCAATTCTCGTGCCGACTCTATTCTCTGTGTATATCAATGATGTCGCTCTTGCTGCTGGTGACTCTCAGATCCACCTCTACGCAGACGACACCATTTTGTATACATCTGGCCCTTCATTGGACACTGTGTTAACAAACCTCCAAACGAGCTTCAATGCTATACAACACTCCTTCAGTAGCCTCCAACTGCTCTTAAACGCTAGTAAAACTAAATGCATGCTCTTCAATCAAACGCTGCTGGCACCCGCCCACCCGACTAGAATCACTACTCTCGACGGGTCTGACCTAGAGTATGTGGACAACTACAAATACCTAGGTGTCTGGTTAGACTGTAAACTCTCCTTCCAGACTCAGATTAAGCATCTCCAATCCAAAGTTAAATCTAGAATCGGCTTCCTGGGGCGACGCCAAGGGGGATGAATACTTTTGCAAGGCACTGTAATGCACACTCTAGAATGCCCTTCAAGCCAATCAGAAAGGAGTATTCAACAATGCCATGGTATAAATATATATGATAGTAAATCTATGTGTTAACGTGATCCTCAGACGTACAGTGTGGATGTGTTTTGAACATTTCCCACCTCCTCCCCTCTCTCTCCCCTGGTGTGTGTGTGTGCATCAGATGGACAGTGTGCACCGTGCAGATGTGTTTGACCTGTTCCCAGGGACGTTTCAGACGGTTGAGATGACAGCAGGGAACCCTGGGACATGGCTGTTGCACTGCCACGTCACCGACCACATCCACGCTGGCATGGAGACCACCTTCACCATCACAGGTAACCATGGAGACCACCTTCACCATCACAGGTAACCATGGTGACCACCATCACAGGACCCAAACCCAGATCTAACCTCTTGAGACCCAGACTGTGTGTGTGGCAGAGAGAGAGAGAGAGAGAGAGAGAGAGAGAGAGGAGAGAGAGAGAGAGAGAGAGAGAGAGAGAGAGAGAGAGAGAGAGAGAGAGAGAGAGAGAGAGAGAGAGAGAGAGAGAGAGAGAGAGAGAGAGAGAGAGAGAGAGAACATTGTCTAACATCAAATCTCTTGTTTATCTTTTATTCCAGAAAAATCATCACATGGTGAGTAGACATGAATAAACATGAACCACATTAGAATGACTAGACATTGGTATAACATCAACCACATTAGAATGACTATTTCTCCCCTCTCTCCTGTAGCACCTGGCGTTGGAGGTTCCATCTCCCTTCTGCTAACGACACTGCTGCTGGCCGTCCTGCACTAGACTACAGCGGAATATCAGTTAATGGAATCAGCTATCAAACCAATCGGAGGACAGTCCTACAGTAGATAGAATGATGATAAATGACGGTTAAATATTACACAGATTTACCATCCAATCATCCATATTACAGATTTACCATCCAATCGTCCATATTACAGATTTACCATCCAATCATCCATATTAAAGATTTACCATACCATAGAATCAGAATACTAGAATGGACATGAACCTTCTCATGATGGTCCAAAGGTCAGCCATGTTGGTCAGGGAGTTAAGGTCAACCATGGTTTGCCAGTGCTGTTATAACATATTTTGAAAAGCAATGAATTTGAAGAATTTGTCTGCAATGTATACAGTGCATTCGGAAAGTATTCAGACCCCTTGACTTTTTCTACATTTTGTTACGTTACAGCCTTATTCTAAAATGGATTCAATCGTTTTTTCCCCCCTCATCAATCTACACACAATACCCCATAATGACAAAGCAAAAACTGGTTTTTAGAAAAGTTTGCGAATGTTTATTAAAAAAAAAATGTAAATATCACATTTATACATTTACATAAGTATTCAGACCCTTTACTCAGTACTTTGTTGAAGCCACCTTTGGCAGCGATTACAGCCTCGAGTCTTCTTGGGTATGACGCTACAGGCTTGCCACACCTGTATTTGGGGAGTTTCTCCCATTCTTCTCTGCTGATATATTTTTTACATTTTAGTCATTTAGCAGACGCTCTTATCCAGAGCGACTTACAGGAGCAATTAGGGTTGAGTGCCTTGCTCAAGGGCACATTTTTCACCTAGTCGACTCAGGGATTAGAACCAGCAACCTTTCGATTACTGGCACAACGCTCTTAACCACTAAGCTACCTCTCAAGCTCTGTCAGGTTGGATGGGGAGCGTCGCTGCACATCTATTTTCAGGTCTCTCCAGAGATGTTCGATTGGGTTTAAGTCTGGGCTCTGGCTGGGCCACTCAAGGATATTCAGAGACTTGTCCCGAACCCACTCCTGTGTTGTCCTGTTGGAAGGTGAACCTTTGTCCCAGTCTGAGGTCCTGAGCGCTCTGGAGCAGGTTTTTCAACAAGGATCTCTCTGTACTTTGCTCCGTTCATCTTCCCCTCGATCCTGACTAGTCTCCCAGTCCCTGCCATTGAAAAAAACATCCTCACAGCATGACACTGCCACCACCATGCTTCACCGTAGGGATGGTGCCAGGTTTCCTCCAGATGTGACACTTGCCAATCTTGGTTTCATCAGACCAGAGAATCTTGTTTCTTAAGTCCTTCAGGTGCCTTTTGGCAAACTCCAACTCTGTCTGGCCACTCTACCATAAAGGCCTGATTGGTGGAGTGCTGCAGAGATGGTTGTCCTTCTGGAAGTTCCTCCCATCTCCATAGAGGAACTCTGGAGCTCTGTCAGAGTGACCATCGGGTTCTTGGTCACCTCCCTGACCAAGGCCCTTCTCCCCTGATTGCTCAGTTTGGCCGGGCGGCCAGCTCTAGGAAGAGTCTTGGTGGTTCCAAACTTCTTCCGTTTAAGAATGATGGACGCCACTGTGTTCTTGGGGACCTTCAATGCTGCAGAAATGTTTTGGTACCCTTCCCCAGATCTGTGCCTCGACACAATCCTGTCTCGGATCTCTACGGACAATTCCTTCGACCTCATGGCTTGGTTTTTGCTCTGACATGCACTGTCAAATGTGGGATCTTATATAGACAGGTGTATATTTCCAAATCATGTCCAATCAATTGAATTTACCACAGGTGGACTCCAATCAAGTTGTAGAAACATCTCAAGGATGATGTTAAACCTCTACAACTCATCCAGAATGCCGCAGCCCGTCTGGTGTTCAACCTTCCCAAGTTTCTCTCACGTCACCCCCGCTCCTCCGCACACTCCACTGGCTTCCAGTTGAAGCCTGCATCTGCTACAAGACCATGGTGCTTGCCTACGGAGCTGTGAGGGGAACGGCACCTGCGTAACTGCAGGCTCTGATCAGTCCCTACACCCAAACGAGGGCATTGCGTTCATCCACCTCTGGCCTGCTGGCCCCCCTACCTCTGCGGAAGCACAGTTCCCACTCAGCCCAGTCAAAACTGTTCGCTGCTCTGGCACCCCCAATGGTGGAACAAGCTCCCTCACGACGCCAGGACAGCGGAGTCACTCACCACCTTCCGGAGACACTTGAAACCCCACCTCTTTAAGGAATACCTGGGATAGGATAAAAGTAATCCTTCTACCCCCCCCCCTACCCCACCCCCAAAAAAAGAAATGGATATATTGTAAAGTGGTTGTCCCACTGGCTATCATAAGGTGAATGCACCAATTTGTAAGTCGCTCTGGATAAGAGCGTCTGCTAAATGACGAAAATGTAAATGTAATGATCAATGTAAACAGGATGCACCTGAGCTACATTTCGAGTCTCATAGCAAAGGGTCTGAATACTTATGTAATTAATGTATTTCTGTTTTTTATTTGTAATAAATTTGCTAACATTTCTAAAAACCTGTTTTCGTTTTGTGATTATGGGGCATTGTATGTAGATTAATGAGGGGGAAAAATAATTGTATCAATTTTAGAATAAGGCTGTAACGTAAGAAAATGTGGAAAAGGGGAGGGGTCTGAATACTTTCCCAATGCACTGTATTTGTTAGCTCGCTAGCCAACCAGTTGTAGAGGAATGATTCCATTAACGTTTCTAATTAACTGCCAATACGCATGCCAGCATTCCATTCAAACAACTCAGTCAATCCACAGCCATACACTGGCTGAAATCAGTTGATGATAGGAATTGGTATAAAACCTGTATAAACTGTGTTTTAGGTTGACAACAATGATATTATACAATTTCTGATATCACATGACATACTTTTATTTTCCTGCATAAGTAAAATCAAGATTATGCCTCTACTGCCATTCATTACAATTACACTGCTTTGGATTTCTCCCCGACCAACATGGCTGCAATTTTCACCCCATTCTGGAACTTTGAGGGCTTATGACATAGCCCCTCTGGTAATTGAATAGAATCTCTGTGGTTTTACCCTCCAATCATTCTAACTGTTCAATAGTCTGCTTCAGAGCTTGTCCAAACCTGAATATATACTGATGCTCTGTTTGATTGATTAGTTGTCCGTTGCAACAAGGAGGAAATAGAATGTAAAATGACTACTGAACCAAATATATTTTGTTTAAGTCTGTGTGCAATAAAGCTGTTTTGATAACGAATAATAATGTTTCAATGTTGAGTGTGTGATAAATGTGTGTTGTTTATAAAAGGGATGTTAAACACCTGACTGTAATAACCCCCTAGAGTACAGGTAGTAACCACGGTAACCCTAACCCCTAGACTACAGGTAGTAACCACGGTAACCCTAACCCCTAGACTACAGGTAGTAACCATGGTAATCTTAACCCTAACCTACTAGACTACAGGTAGTAACCACGGTAACCCTAGACTACAGGTAGTAACCACGGTAACCCTAACCCCTAGACTACAGGTAGTAACCACGGTAACCCTAACCCTAGACTACAGGTAGTAACTACGGTAATCCTAACCCCTAGACTACAGGTAGTAACCACGGTAACCCTAACCCCTAGACTACAGGTAGTAACCACGGTAACCCTAACCCCTAGACTACAGGTAGTAACCACGGTAACCCTAACCCCTAGACTACAGGTAGTAACCACGGTAACCCTAACCCTAGACTACAGGTAGTAACCACGGTAACCCTAACCCCTAGACTACAGGTAGTAACCACGGTAACCCTAACCCCTAGACTACAGGTAGTAACCACAGTAACCCTAACCCCTAGACTACAGGTAGTAACCATGGTAACCCTAACCCCTAGACTACAGGTAGTAACCATGGTAACCTTAACCCTAACCTACTAGACTACTGGTAGTAACGTTAACCCGTTGTTGCTTCTTGACGTTTCCACTTCACAATAACAGCACTTAAAGTTGACCGGGGCAGCTCTAGCAGGGTAGAAATTTGACTAACTGACTTGTTGGAAAGTTGCCATCCTATGACGGTGCCACGTTGAAAGTTACTGATCTCTTCAGTAAGGCCATTCTACTGCCAATGTTTGTCTATGGAGATTGCCTGGCTGTGTGCTCCATTTGATTTAGACAGCCTTTTTGGGCCCTAACGTGTTTATTATGATCAAGTTCCATCCCCACTGTGAATTATTTGAAAGTTGGCTACAAATCGAGATATTGAATCAATAGTGATCCATTCTGACTGCTGCATGGCCACGTGCTGACACTGACCAATCACGGGTGAGCCGGCTACGAGGAGACTGGTTGACTCTCTCAGGCAGGATGAAAACGACTACATTGACCATGATCCTTTGTTATGGCCGCTTTCACCATGATCCTTTGCTAGTTACAGCCACTTTCACCATGATCCTTTGTTATGGCCGCTTTCACCATGATCCTTAGCTATTTTTTTGTTGCCATTCAGCCCCATCAAAGATGATGGATATACTGACAAGATGTCTCTCCGCCCTAACAATTGGAAATGGTCAATAAGAGTATTGATGAAGACATCATTACATCATCTTTAGTGCTGTTCTCACTGACTGACTAAGGTCCCAGGAAGGTCAGCAGAGATATCTAGCCTATAGCTGAAGTAGAAAACACCCTTCTCTGCTAGGTTCCGTTATTAGAATGGTCGATGACAGGAATGCCCTTTAGACAAAAACAACTCCACTGCAAAAAATTGAACCAATAGAATAGTCCCAAAAGAGCAAACTCCCTGTTAAATCAGGGCCAGGTTGTGTGTGGTGTTTGGGCTGTAATATACATATGGTGTCAAAGCAAGTACTGTGAAATGACACACAGTACAATACCGTAAAATTGACTGCATTATTCTGTAAAAAAAAAAAGTAAATGCTACCGTAATCGCAATGAATGAATGAAATTAATTGAGTGGGAGGGGTTTGTATTTCACAGTATTTTACTGTAATTACAAGGGATTGGTGCAAGCGTGTTGGCTGCTAGGTAACGTGTTCACACATTATAGTATATTCATTCATATTTGGTGTTTTATATCACTTGGACTTCTGGAGGCCTTAACAAAGGCTTCCAAACTAGCAGCGACTAAACTGGCTAAATGCTCACCCACGTAAGGTTTAAGACTTGCTGCCACTCCAATCTGTCCCCTGTACATTTTAAATTGATGGGCCGCTGTAACCACATAGGAGTTAAATTGGTACAGCATTCTCACTCACAGGTGCAACAAATATAGCCTCAAAATATGTTAATGAGCCAGAAACAACAACAATACCATGCACCCCCTAGTGGTCAAAAGGTTTTTGGCGCTCCAAAGGTACTGTATTCTGTGGGGTGGAATAACAGTACCATTCAAAATACAGCAATTCTTTCCCCTGCCAAAAACATATTTTCTCACAATGCACCATAATTTACAGTATGCTGCAGTAAAATGTTTGAGTATTTTACTGTTGGTAATACAAAAAAATGACGGTATAATTGACAGTTTTCAGTTACAGGGTAGGCGTACCCACGTTACGCCTGACCTATGAGCCAGTTCATAGATTCACTGAAGGAGATAAAAACATTTTATTACACTGTGATATAATATCATTCTATGTATCATATTGTGTATTTCTCATATATAAAGTCATAGGAGTTGTTTTGGTGCGTAACGTCAAGTTTAAAGAGCCAGTAGTTAATCCAATAGAAAGCAGAGTTAACCTACTATGGTCACGGAGGATTAAGTTGTTTTTAACTGTAACAGAGTTGCATGTAAGCTACTGTCAAATTCACAGTAACCCCTTTAGAGAGTGTGAGAGAGAGACAGAGACAGAGACAGAGAGTGAGAGAGAGACAGAGACAGAGAGTGTGTGAGAGAGACAGAGACAGAGACAGAGAGTGAGAGAGAGACAGAGACAGAGAGAGAGAGTGTGTGAGAGAGACAGAGACAGAGAGAGTGTGTGAGAGAGACAGAGACAGAGAGAGTGTGTGAGAGAGAGACAGAGTGTGTGAGAGAGACAGAGTCAGAGACAGAGAGTGTGAGAGAGAGACAAAGACAGAGAGAGAGAGTGTGTGTGAGAGAGGAAGAGACAGAGAGAGAGAGAGTGTGTGAGAGAGACAGAGACAGACAGAGAGAGAGTGTGTGAGAGAGACAGAGACAGAGACAGAGACAGAGAGAGAGAGGTAGTGTGAGAGAGACAGAGACAGACAGAGAGAGAGTGTGTGAGAGAGAGACAGAGACAGAGAGAGAGAGAGTGTGTGTGAGAGAGAGACAGAGAGACACACAAACAGAGAGAGAGTATCAATTTCTAAAAACCAAATTTTCTGCATTCTCAAGATTTTAGGCCTGTTGTCCGTCAATAATCCAACTTCATGACCTTGTTGTTGAGTTGTTTTTGAACTGTAGTAGCCTATAGCCTAACCTTTGTTGAGTTGTTTTTTAGCCTAAACCTTGTTGACCAGCTTGTTTTTCCACTCATATCTGGGGTTTTGTAATAGCTCAGACACACCAGTAGGATGGTCAAACGTTTGCCTGCCGACAGACGGTACTCAACACAGCAAAGACTTTGAAGTCGTCAGCCACTCAGCCTTGTTAAAATACTCCAAACCGGTAGATGTTAGTGGTGTTGTTTGGCAATGTATGTCCGTGTGTGTTGCTTTATGGTCTTGTCAATGTTAGCTAGCCAGCTAGCTGCGCTAATGTTGCTGTTGTTGTAGAAAGCCCTTGTTGATACTAGCCAGATGGCCACAGCTAGATAACGAGATAGAAAAATTACAAAGAAACAATTTAATTCACTCTCCATAATCGCATACAGCCCATAGATACATTTAGATACATAGCTAAACGTGTAGCATAATTCGCTAGCTAGCTAGCTGTTGTGCTAGCTCGGTAAAATAACTCTCGGCAGCCAACTACAAGCAGCTGCTTCATGGAAACCAATCCATTGTGATTTAATGATAATAACATAATAATATAATAAGCCATTTAGCCTTTTTCTTTTATCCAAAAGCGACTTACAGTCATGCGTGCATAAATTTTTTGTTACTAGCTACAGTGGCTAGCTAGCTAGCTAGCTTGGTGAAGCATTTAGCATTGTGTGAATTGTGCTGCACTTAGCAGCCCACTGGTTTCATTTTAGGTGAAAGCTGCTTCATCTGTGTATATACACACACACGCACGCACACACGCCCTTAGACCACAGCGCCACTCGGGAGACTGTTTCACATGGAGTGTGTGTGTGACTGCCTGGCTCAGTTAACAAGCTAGTTAACTAATAGACTATAGACCCCATCCACCTCCCACCCTGTCCCGTAGACTATAGACCCATACACCTACTGTCCTGTCCCGTAGACTATAGACCCATACACCTACCGTCCTGTCACGTAGACTATAGACCCCATCCACCTCCCACCCTGTCCCGTAGACTATAGACCCATACACCTCCCACCCTGTCCCGTAGACTATAGACCCATACACCTCCCATCCTGTCCCGTAGACTATAGACCCATACACCTCCCATCCTGTCCCGTAGACTATAGACCCATACACCTACTGTCCTGTCCAGTAGACTATAGACCCATACACCTACTGTCCTGTCCAGTAGACTATAGACCCATACACCCACTGTCCTGTCCAGTAGACTATAGACCCATACACCTACTGCCCTGTCCCGTAGACTATAGACCCATACACCTACTGTCCTGTCACGTAGACTATAGACCCATACACCTACTGTCCTGTCACGTAGACTATAGACCCATACACCTACTGTCCTGTCAAGTAGACTATAGACCCATACACCTACTGTCCTGTCCAGTAGACTATAGACCCATACACCTACTGTCCTGTCCCGTAGACTATAGACCCATACACCTACTGTCCTGTCCCGTAGACTATAGACCCATACACCTACTGTCCTGTCACGTAGACTATAGACCCATACACCTACTGTCCTGTCACGTAGACTATAGACCCATACACCTACTGTCCTGTCACGTAGACTATAGACCCATGCACCTACTGTCCTGTCACGTAGACTATAGACCCATACACCTACTGTCCTGTCCAGTAGACTATAGACCCATACACCTACTGTCCTGTCACGTAGACTATAGACCCATACACCTACTGTCCTGTCACGTAGACTATAGACCCATTCACCTACTGTCCTGTCCAGTAGACTATAGACCCATACACCTACTGTCCTGTCCCGGCCACATCCACATACCGGCCTCAAGATAGATAGGCAGATAGATAGATTGATATAGCAGGTAGATAGACAGGTAGATCAGCAGAGTAATGATGGGGTTAACTTCTGTTAATACTTCTGGTAATGACGGGGGTTAACTTCTGTTAATACTTCTGGTAATGATGGGGGTTAACTTCTGTTAATACTTCTGGTAATGATGGGGGTTAACTTCTGTTAATACTTCTGGTAATGACGGGGTTAAACTTCTGTTAATACTTCTGGTAATGACGGGGGTTAACTTCTGTTAATACTTCTGGTAATGATGGGGGTTAACTTCTGTTAATACTTCTGGTAATGATGGGGGTTAACTTCTGTTAATACTTCTGGTAATGACGGGGGTTAACTTCTTTTAATACTTCTGGTAATGATGGGGGTTAACTTCTGTTAATACTTCTGGTAATGACGGGGGTTAACTTCTGTTAATACTTCTGGTAATGATGGGGGTTAACTTCTGTTAATACTTTCTGGTAATGACGGGGGTTAACTTCTGTTAATACTTCTGGTAATGATGGGGGTTAACTTCTGTTAATACTTCTGGTAATGATGGGGGTTAACTTCTGTTAATACTTCTGGTAATGATGGGGGTTAACTTCTGTTAATACTTCTGGTAATGACGGGGGTTAACTTCTGTTAATACTTCTGGTAATGATGGGGGTTAACTTCTGTTAATACTTCTGGTAATGGTGGGGGTTAACTTCTGTTAATACTTCTGGTAATGATGGGGGTTAACTTCTGTTAATACTTCTGGTAATGACGGGGGTTAACTTCTGTTAATACTTCTGGTAATGATGGGGGTTAACTTCTGTTAATACTTCTGGTAATGACGGGGGTTAACTTCTGTTAATACTTCTGGTAATGACGGGGGTTAACTTCTGTTAATACTTCTGGTAATGATGGGGGTTAACTTCTGTTAATACTTCTGGTAATGATGGGGGTTAACTTCTGTTAATATTTCTGGTAATGATGGGGGTTAACTTCTGTTAATACTTCTGGTAATGACGGAGGTTAACTTCTGTTAATACTTCTGGTAATGATGGGGGTTAACTTCTGTTAATACTTCTGGTAATGACGAGGGTTAACTTCTGTTAATACTTCTGGTAATGACGGGGGTTAACTTCTGTTAATACTTCTGGTAATGATGGGGGTTAACTTCTGTTAATACTTCTGGTAATGATGGGGGTTAACTTCTGTTAATACTTCTGGTAATGATGGGGGTTAACTTCTGTTAATACTTCTGGTAATGACGAGGGTTAACTTCTGTTAATACTTCTGGTAATGACGGGGGTTAACTTCTGTTAATACTTCTGGTAATGATGGGGGTTAACTTCTGTTAATACTTCTGGTAATGATGGGGATTAACTTTTTTAAATACTTCTTGGTATTGATGGGGGTTAACTTCTGTTAATACTTCTGGTAATGATGGGGGTTAACTTCTGTTAATACTTCTGGTAATGACGGGGGTTAACTTCTGTTAATACTTCTGGTAATGACGGGGGTTAACTTCTGGTAATACTCTGGTAATGACGGGGGTTAACTTCTGATAATACTTCTGGTAATGATGGGGTTAACTTCTGTTAATACTTCTGGTAATGACGGGGGTTAACTTCTGTTAATACTTCTGGTAATGAGGGGGGTTAACTTCTGTTAATACTTCTGGTAATGATGGGGGTTAACGTCTGTTGTTAATACTGCGGTTAGATTGACAAGTAGATCCACATTCCAGCATCATCTCTGCTCTGCTTTGTCTTTCTGTTTGACTACCTTGTTTTACTGCTGGAACCCAGGACCCAGTGGACTATTCTTGCTAAATAAATCAAATGAAACGACTTTAATATTATAAAGGTCCGGTTCCAAATCACTTTAATCTATCTGGCTTAATCAAAAGCTAACTTCATCAAAACGCAATCTTTGTCAGTAGGGCAGACCTATATTATTTCCTCTTCCTTCCTTCCCTCTCTGTCTCTCTCTTTCTCCGTGGACGACTGTGAGGGGGTGCTCTGATTGGCTGCAGCAGTGTTCTAGCGTCACCTCCGACAGCCAATAGGAAGACAGGAGCGCGTTAAAGGCTTCCCGGGAAGATGTCGGGTTACAAGAAAGAAAGAAAGAAAGAAAGAAAAGAAAGAAAGAGAAAGAAAGAAAAGAAAGAAAGAAAGAAAGAAAGAAAGAGAAAGAAAGAAAGAAAAGAAAGAAAGAAAGAAAGAAAGAAAGAATATCCGAGGGTTGATATCTCCGAGGAACATATCTTGACAAGAAGAACTGAAGAATTCTGAAAAACTGTGAACATCTGTCTTGGATCTCTGTGTCTAGAATATACCTGCATGGAGTCATACCTGCCTTCACTACTTATATTAGGTACTTTTATTACAAACGTACTGTGCTGAATTGATTATAATATGTTTTAATGTTGTAATTAATGGTGGTTAGAATAGGACTATAGTTGTTAATGTTGTAATTAGAGTTACCATGTATTTCTCCCAAGTTAAGAGTAAGCATAAGCATTCAAGTTTATTTATAATTTTAATGTCGCGGTGAAACCAGTGATCCCATTCATTAATTCCTTTGGGCTTCAGTAATGTGGAGAGGACGGGATTCTATAGAATAATCTGGGCAACGTTGAATAATTTATTTGCACACTTGTTTATAAGCCTGGTGAATCCAGTATCCATTAACGAACTACCCCATTATGAGCTAGTGGTTTGGCCTATCGGTATTCTCTGAAGTGTTTTTTGTCAATTGCTCCGGATTTATGATTAGATGAGTGTCGACGGTTGACTCTTTGTGCGTGCGCGTACTCGGTTTGTTTATCTGGCGTCCGTTTAAAGGCGCTATTGTGTTGCGGATGGGGATGCGCCGTTGGACAGATAATTGCATAGAGAGAGACGGAGTAAGTGATTGAGTGCGAGAGAGCCGGTAAGTCCAGTTAGGACCGGTTCGTCATTCATCATCAGTTTCCGCACCAAGGTACGGAACAGAAGTCCGTCATTGTCTCCAGCGCGTAATTGACTCCCCCCGCCGCCCTCAGCCCCTCTCTGATGTAGAGACTTAGCTGCTGTAGCTGGACACCGGTAGAACACCTCACTGGTAGATTCCAGTCACTGTCACACTGTTACCTAGGTAATTACACCAGGGTTAATGTGCGTGTCCGTGTGTCTTATAGCATAAGGAGGGAGACGTTGAGACATAAGAAGGAGGGAAGGACTCTCATGAAGCCAGAACACAGAAAAGAGAAAGAGTTGCATACTAATCACCTTGAAGGTCAAAGGACCACGTGGTCACATAAGCGTTGTGAGATTTAATGTGGGGAGGAGGGGGTGGGGTCTGTTGGTTCCTATGGTGAACATCAACATTCAGACTGTTCTTGAACAATATTAATGATAAAGTTAAATAAAGTAATAGTAATTAATGTAACTGTGATCATATGATATTGTATTCAAAACAACCACTACCCAGTGTGGATAACTGCTGAAATAACCTCTCTCTCTCTCTCTGTTTTCACAGACCTGTGAACGCTGATCTCCAGAGATACTGGCAGAGGGCCTCTTGTCACTATATTCTGACTAGAACATGTTCTGCTGACCCCATCCCGTCTGGTCATGGCTCCGTCCCTGGCCACAGCGTTTGCCAGGCGGTGGTGGATGGCGGTGACAGCCATCATAGAGAACCTGCTGTTCTCAGCCGTCCTGCTGGGCTGGGGGTCACTACTCATCATGCTCAAGTCTGAAGGCTACTACTCCTACATGTGCAATGGAGAAGGTAAGAGACACAACCTTTATGTAACCTCTCTTTAACATGCTCTTCATGGAGAAGGTAAGAGCACAACCTTTATGTAACCTCTCTTCAACATGCTCTTCATGGAGAAGGTAAGAGCACAACCTTTATGTAACCTCTCTTCAACATGCTCTTCATGGAGAAGGTAAGAGCACAACCTTTATGTAACCTCTCTTCAACATGCTCTTCATGGAGAAGGTAAGAGCACAACCTTTATGTAACCTCTCTTCAACATGCTCTTCATGGAGAAGGTAAGAGCACAACCTTTATGTAACCTCTCTTCAACATGCTCTTCATGGAGAAGGTAAGAGTACAACCTTTATGTAACCTCTCTTCAACATGCTCTTCATGGAGAAGGTAAGAGCACAACCTTTATGTAACCTCTCTTCAACATGCTCTTCATGTAGAAGGTAAGAGCACAACCTTTATGTAACCTCTCTTCAACATGCTCTTCATGGAGAAGGTAAGAGCACAACCTTTATGTAACCTCTCTTCAACATGCTCTTCATGGAGAAGGTAAGAGCACAACCTTTATGTAACCTCTCTTCAACATGCTCTTCATGGAGAAGGTAAGAGAACAACCTTTATGTAACCTCTCTTCATCACATGCTCTTCATGGAGAAGGTAAAGAGCACAACCTTTATGTAACCTCTCTTCAACATGCTCTTCATGGAGAAGGTAAGAGCACAACCTTTATGTAACCTCTCTTCAACATGCTCTTCATGGAGAAGGTAAGAGCACAACATTAGCTGTCTAGAAGGGAGGACCCCAGGAACTTTAGCTGTCTAGGAGGGAGGACCCCAGGAACATTAGCTGTCTAGGAGGGAGGACCCCAGGAACATTAGGTGTCTAGGAGGACCCCAGGAACATTAGGTGTCTAGGGAGGGAGGACACCCCTGAACAGGAACTAGCTGTCTAGGAGGAGGACCCCAGGAACACTAGCTGTCTAGGAGGGAGGACCCAGGAACACTAGCTGTCTAGGAGGGAGGACCCCAGGAACACTAGCTGTCTAGGAGGGAGGACCCCAGGAACATTAGCTGTCTAGAAGGGAGGACCCCAGGAACATTAGCTGTCTAGGAGGGAGGACCCCAGGAACATTAGCTGTCTAGGAGGGAGGACCCCCAGGAACATTAGCTGTCTAGGAGGGAGGACCCCAGGAACATTAGCTGTCTAGGAGGGAGGACCCAGGAACATTAGCTGTCTAGGAGGGAGGACCCAGGAACATTAGCTGTCTAGAAGGGAGGACCCAGGAACATTAGCTGTCTAGGAGGGAGGACCCCAGGAACATTAGCTGTCTAGAAGGGAGGACCCCAGGAACATTAGCTGTCTAGAAGGGAGGACCCCAGGAACATTAGCTGTCTAG
>CM072239.1:49818893-49839322 GCA_036851935.1 Coregonus suidteri | reverse complement strand
CACAGTATTTTACTGTAATTACAAGGGTTTGGTGCAGGGGGTTTGGCTGCTGGGAAAAGTGTCCACACATTATGAAATTCATTCTATTTGGGTTTTTTAATACTTGGCTTCTGGAGGCCTTAAAAAAGGCTTCCAAACTGCAGCGACAAACGGCTAAATGCACCCACGAAAGGGTTTTAAGATTTGCGCACTCCAATCTGCCCCCCTGTACTTTTAAATTTTGATGGGCCCTTAACCCACATGGATTTAATTGGACAGCATTCACTCACAGGGTGAAAACAAATATGGGCCTTGAAAGGGCTCCCCTAAAAATTTTTTAGACCCAGAAACAACAACAATCCCATGCACCCCCTAGTGGAAAAAGGGTTTTTTGGCGCTCCAAAGGTACTGTTTCTGGGGGTGGAAACAGTCCCTTTTAAAAATACAGCAATTCTTTCCCTGCCAAAAAATTTTCTCACAATGCACCATAATTACAGTATCTGCGAAAAATGTTTGATTTTTTACTTTTTATAATTTTAAAAAATGACGGTTAAAATTTACAGTTTTCAGTTACAGGGAGGCGTACCCCGTTACGCCTGACCATAGCCGTTATAGATTCCTAAAGGGAAATAAAAACATTTATTAAATATTTCATTTATGTATCTTTTGGTTGGTTTAGTTATTTTGTGTATTTCTATATATAATGTAGGAGTTGTTTGGGCGTAAGTCAGTTTAAAGAGCCCGTATTAACCAATAGAAAGCGAGTTTAACCCACTATGGTCACGGAGGGTTAATTTTTTTTTAAATGTAAATGATATACAGAAGTCCTGCCCCAAATTTCTGTAAGCTACTGCAAATTACAAAACCCCCTTTAAAAGGCAGAGAGAGACAGAGAGAGTGTAGAGGGAAAAGAGACAGAGAGAGAGAGGGGGAGTGTGAGGAAGGGCAAAGGGGAAGGAAAAGAGGTGTTGAGAGAGAAAGAGCAGAGAGAGAGAGAAGAGGTGTTGAGAGAGACAGGACAGAGACAGAGGAGGAGAGGGCAGAGACACATGGAAACAAAAAGGAATTTCTTGAAAAATTGGAAAAACAAACAAAAAAAAAGGAAAAAAAGATGCTATTGGCCCCAAACAGAGGTACACAGTGGCAAATACCCGACCCCGTGATGACCCAAATTAAAGGGAAAACTTTGACTATGTACGATCGGGGGCATAGCCTGCTAGAGAAAGGCCCCAAGACCTGGCTCAAAAAGGGAAGACAGGGGGTTTTGCCCACTGCCCACAAAAAGAGGGGGAAACTGAGGGGTGCCCTTCTAACCCCCGTCAAAAATAGACCATATTAAGACACAAATTCCCTCAGATTACAGCGACCAAAAAAATTTTAAAACAAACCCCAATTTGATAAAAATCCCTTATCTACTGGGTGAAAAAACCCCAGTGTGCTGTTAGGTACAGATCTGTTTTTTGTGTGTTTCTCTCCCTTTTGCCCTAATCACAGGTGTCTGTATGTTCCTGATTTTGGGGGTCGTTGAGGGTTTTGCTATTTGGGCCAAACAGGGAAAAATTCCTTGCATTTTCACACGTTTCTCGTTTTTTCAATCACAAAACCCCTTATTAAAAAAACCGTCACTTTTGGGTTTTTTGAGAGAGAAGACTTTTTTTCCCTATTGAGTATGGAACCCGGGGGTGTCCTTGGTGTTGTGTACGCACAAGGTTTTTGGGTTTCCCTATTTGGGAAATTATTTGAAATTTTCTTTACCTGAGTGTGGATATGTTTTTCCCCGTGTACTTTTTAATGCTGATTCCCTGTTTAGTAGCTTTGTGTTTTTTTTTTGGGAAAAAGGGGGGGTTTAAGCTAGTTCCCCTTTGGGCGTAAAATTACCCGTAGGAAAAAATTTCTGTCTAAACCCATTTAAAACCTGAGCGGCCCCCCACGTTTTTTTGTTTTTTACCGAAAGCCTAGGGGTTTCTTCAGGCGGGGGCTAGATCGGGTTTTGGGGGGTTTACACTATTTTTCATTTTTTTTGGGTCCTGCTCACCCTTTTTTCCCCCAAACCTTTACCGTTTTTTTTAGCAAAAACCTTTAAATTTTTGACGGTAGTTTCAGGGGTTTTTTGTGTCATTTTTTTTTTTCCATTTTCCCAGGTCAAACTTTTAATTTTGAAATAACTTTTTTACGGGTCTCATGTCCATCCCCCTGACTTTTTAGAGCCCCCGGGGTTGGGAACAAAAAAGTGGGGTTCGCCCGGGATCAAACCCCAATCCCTCTCTGCAAATTATAAGTGTCGGGTTTCAGTGTTGAGTTTGGCAGCTTTTACTACCTTTTTTTTTTTTTTTCAGTAGTCGAGGGCTCGTGTTCCCTAGTGGGTGGCTATTTTTTTTTTTGGAAAGCATTTTGGAAAACCCAAAGGGGGGAAGTTTTTGAAAATTTTTGTCGTAGAGTGGTCTACAGGTTTTGGCTGACCACTTTTCTGTACCCATACAGGGAGGGGTTTAGTGAAAGCAGAAGTTAGGGAAGTAGTGCTAGCGATATTTTTAAAACGACGATGGGCCTTGAGTTACCGCCGCCTGAGTATGCTGCCCTTTAGGGGAAGGGGTTTTGATGTTTCTGTAAGCCCATCATGCCTGAGGAGGGAAAATAAGGCTCCACCCCCATTCCCCCCGTATGCCCCCCTCTCCCCACTGACTGACAGTGAGGGGCCCAGGTTTGGTTTGTCCGCCCCGACACGGGCCCCAAATTTAGAGGGGGAAGAGGGGGAAACAAATCGGGCAAAAACAACGGGAGATTCAAAAATGGAGTAGGGGCAGAAAAGGGACGGTAAGATAGAACAGGAGCCGTAAAAAGGGAAAACCGGAAAGAAGGCGTACCCTTGATAAAAGAACTGGGACGCGAAAGGCTTGATCAAAAAAACTGGAAAACGCGAAAGGCTTGATAAAGAACTGGAATGGAAAAAGGGAAACCCTAGGGGCAGAAAACAGCGAGGTTGTCTCGGCTAATCTATGCCTGCTATGACCCCACCTAAACCAGTTTGTGTCATCTGCTACTTTTTGATTTTGTGGGCAGTTTCACCTTGGTCCCTGTGTTAAGGGAGTCGGGGGTTTTTTTCCTTTTTCATTTTTTTTTGGGAACGATAGCGGTACCCATTGAAAGGGCCCACGAGGTTTTGGTCCCTATTACTTCAGTGTAAGCAAAACAGGAAAAACCCAAAGAGGTTTTTTGGCAGCGTTTCCCTTTTGAAACATTTTTGAATTATGAGGGGTCAAAGCTACTTTTTCGTGCCTATGAGCTTTTCCTGAGGCATTTCGCCCAGAGATTTAGGTTCAAAAAAAGCCCTCCTACTCAGCCCTATTGTGGAGTTTGCTAAGAAAAAGGGAAATCTTTTTGAAAAAGGGGCACGTCTATTTAAGGTAACGTTTTTAAACCTCAAACGGGATTTAATTTTGGTTAGAAGATTTTAAAAAAATTTTTTTCCCCGGAACGCTTTTGTAGTTTTTCTAAACGAAAAAAAAGTATCCCCCGGGTGGGAAGCGTTTTATTGGCAGACGATTTGGGGTTTTTTGACGCATGGGCCCGTGTTTTCGGCTCGTACGGGGGAGCGGGGCCCCTTGCGGATTTGGGGCTAACTTCTATTTCCTATCGCCAGCAAGGTAAAAATCCAGCAGGGCCCCAAAAGGGATGTGGCCCCGGTTTCTTTTGTCATAAGGGGGACATATAGTTAATGATTGCTTTTGCAAAAAACGAAAACCCGGGGGACCCTCAGAAAACGCCAGGCCAAAAAAGGGGGTTGGGGCTGATTCTACGGTTGAAAAGGCCCGGAATAAAAGACAGAAGCCTCTAGTAAAATGGGGGTTTGAAAGTCCCGCCCCAGACCACAGTTATAAACCGTTCTTTTTGGGGGGTTTTTTGTTTCTATATCAGTGTAAAGCTTTCTCAGCGTCCAGTTAGAACCCTCAAGAAACGGGTGCGGCGCATCGTTCTTTACTAGTTGATGTGTTCCCCCTTGTCTAAAAATACATTTTTGTTGGTTTCCCGTGTGTTAGTAAAAGGAATTAAAAAAGGGGTTTTTTCGTCCCAGTCCATTGCACTTTTTTTTTTTTGGGAACGTACATCTGAGTTATTAAAGTGGATTGTTCAAAAGGGGGCGTCCTTTCCGATGTTGCCATTTAAAAGGGGGTGCCCTTTTATAAGGGGGAAAAGGGATTTTGCCGGGGGAAAAGGGGAAAACCCATATTGGAGGTTTGGAAATAAAATTTACCAGTCTCTCCCCGGGAGTTTGGCCCACGGGTTTTTATCCAGATTTTGTTCCCCGCTTGTGTTTGCCCAAAACCGTGCTAAAGCACGACAAGTGGGGGGAAGTGGGTAGTTTTTGGCAGAAAACGTTTCTTTCAGAATTTTGGGGGCCCCAAAAGGATAGTTGGGGGCTACCTCTGGAAAGCGGGTTTCCGTTTGCCCAAAACACCCCCAGAAAAAGGGAAAGAAGGGGGGAACTTGTTGTGAGGAAAATCAGTTCCCCATTTACTCGTAAAGCGCGGATCGTTTAACCCAAAACGGGTTTGACTTAGCCTGGCAAAATTTTTTTCAAAGGGGTTGTCTAGAGGACGAGCAAAAGAAAAAAAAACAGGGGAAAATACTTCTTTTGATGGTAACTCCCCCTCGAAAAGGACATCCCATGTTGCCCGCTGGCGGAGATTGGATTGCTTTTTTCCAAATTTTTCCTACAGCCCCTTTCGACAAAATTTTTTATCCCCGCCCATGATCACCAGGGGTCCGGACTTTCTGGGGGGCCCACCAAGATTTATGATGATTTTTGGCGACATTTTTTTTGGCCTGGTTTAAAAACAAGATTGGGCTCGTTTCGTCGGACTTGCCACACCTGTAAAGTATTTGGGGAAAAACCAAAACCGGGTTTATTTCCCCCGCGCCCTTTGGGCCCCCGGGCCCCTTGGGGAAAAAACCATTCGAACTGGTGGTTGTTTGTTTTTGGGGCCTTTAAAAAAAAAACCAAAAATTTGGGTAACCATTTTTTTTTGAAAATTTAGTGGGGGGCCCCACCAGGTCCCCAAAGGGGCCCCTTTTCCTCTGCGAAGGTTTCTGCTCCTGTGGTGAGTAAAGCTTTGATAAAATTTCTTCTAAAATTTTTGGATTCCCTTTTAAGGGGGTTAAATAAAAACTGATCAGGGTACGAATTTTTTTTCTAAACTTTTCAAAAAAAGTTTTAAAACCCTTGCCATTTACACCCGTGTGTCAAGCCCATATCACCCAGAGCCCTTGGGTGCCCCTTTTAACTTTGGCATCGACCCTGAAGTCTATGCTCCGAAAAATATTGCTTGGAATTGAAAAAAGTTTGGGGGAATAAAGGGATTTCCCTCTAGTTTTGTTTCCTGCCCCTTGGAGCCAGTACAGGAACCCCTTTGGGGTTCAGCCCAGCTGAACTGGTGTTGCCCACACCATGAGAACCTATGAAACCCTTTAAAGGACAGTTTTTGTCACAAGAGGTGTGTGTGAAAGAAAATGTGTTGGACTACGTTAGTCGCTTCGGAGCGCTACATGCTGCAATGTGCCTAGCAAAGGAAGCGGTGTCTTCACCTCACAGAAAACGGATGAAAACGACACTATGACACACAGGCGGTTTCTCCCTCTGTCTTTTCTCTTTCTTTGTTCACTGCAGCAGGTGACGAGTCTTGTGTTGTGCCTGTCCAGAGGGGCGTCATCAGCACGTTTTTCTGGGCTTATGTCATGAAAAGAAACTAACGGAATGACTATGTGTATACAGGACTCCTGATAGAAAACGCCAAATCGGTGTGCCACGTTAACATGTGAAAAGAATACCACAACTGACCCGTCACTCAGGTAGACAGTCCAGAGAAATGGCCGAGTCGGCTTGTCTCTGTTGGCTGCTACGGCTGTAGTGGGAGGGTAAGTACTGATGTGGACGGAGATGGTTTTTGGAGAGGCGCAATTACTAGCAGCAGTGTGCTAGATTGCCAAATTCAGAGGATGCTGTTGTCTCTCACGTCAAGCCTGATTCATTTACCGAAACGACAGTCAGATGATCATGTGCAGACTGTTACACATCAGCTTTCCATGCTCTTTTAAAGATGTTCCTACATGTAACAAAATGTGTTAGAACAGGACCTTAATGTTGGAAACAGGTATGGCACCTAGCAAGAACAACATCCTAATCGTTGTAACGTAGCTAAGAGAAAGGATAATGAGGGTTGAGGTCGGTTATTTGCTGAGGATAACCTTGCTATGCCAAGCTCAAGTCCTTGGATTTCTTCCGTGCAAACCTGTTCCTAAACCTGATGGGACATCCAGATTATTTACGGACTATCGGAAAAGTCAATGCTGTCACAGTGCCCCGAACTCGTTCCAGTTACCCAGACTGGATGACTGTATTGATACTGTGGTGCTGCTACTTCATGTAACCAAACTAGATCTTCTAAAAGGTTAACTGGCAGGTGCCGTTAACCCAACGTGCCTCCGACATCTCTGCCTTTTGTGACCCCAGATCACTTCCACAATATGCTGTCATGGAGCATTTGGGATGCGGAACGCACCAGCCCACTTTCCAACGCCTGTTAACACAGTATTGGCTGAGAGTTCCTATTGTTAGTGCTTACCTTGATGATCTGGTCATTTATTCAACTGAGTGTGTCTGATCATGTTAACCACTCTAAGGGTAGTGTGTGAACGTCTAGCAACCGCTTCTCTAACCCCTGAACTTAGCAAAGTGCACGAGTTTGGGAAGGCCACTGTTACTTATCTGGGTAAACAGGTCGGCCATGGTCAGGTGCGCACTGTAGATGCCAAGGTCTCAGCTATAAAGCATTTCCCGCACCTACCACCAGAAGAGAGCTACGCCGTTTTTTAGGGATGGTTGGCTACTACCGTAGTTTCTGTAAAAATTTCTCTGCGGTAGTTGCTCCATTAACGGATTTGCTCAGTCCGGCGAGAAAATTGTATATGGTCTTGAAGATTGTGTTGTACTGCTTTCAACACTGCTAAAGCACTCTTGTGTAGTACTCCTGTTCTTGCTGCGCCAGATTTTGAGCGGGCCGTTTTAAACTGAGGTAGATGCAAGTGCCAGAGGTGCTGGTGCTGTTCTACTGCAGCAAGACAGAGTGGAGTGGACCATCCTGTCTGTTATTTTTGCACGGAAATTTAACAAATGTCAGACAAACTATTCCACCATTGAACAAGAAGCTCTAGCTTTGTTGTTAGCTCTGCAGTACTTTGAAGTTTATGTTGGTTCCAGTGCATTACCAGTGGTGTAGTGTATACTGACCATAACCCCTTAGTTTTTCTCCACCGGATGTACAACCAGAACCAACGCCTTTATGCGTTGGGCACTTGTCGTGCAAAACATTATAATTTGGAGATCCGCCACAAAAAGGGGTTAGATAATGTGTTTCTCCGCAGATGCTTTTTGTCTCGTGTGTAAATGATCTTAGGGTTTTTTTGTTATCCCGACAGGAAGATGATTATTGAAATTTGGGTGTTGTGATGGTACGTGTAGCAAACCATTGTGGTTTGCCTATTAAAAGGGTGGGAGTGTTACGGATACAGGTATCCTGTGTTTTTGTGTGTTTCTCTCCTTCTGCCCTAATTCACAGGTGTCCCTGTATGTTCCCTGATTTGGTGGCTTTGAGGGTCTGCTGATTGGACCAATCAGGGAACATTCCTGTGCATTGCACCACCTGTTTACTCTCGTTTTGTTTCAATCACACATCCCATTATATAAAAACCAGTCACTTGTGTTTGTTGAGAGAGAGAGACTTTTGCCATATGTGAGTATGGACACGGTGGTGTCCTGTGTGTTGTGTACGCACTAAGTTGTTGGTTACCCTATTGGTAACATATTAGAATATATTTTCTTACCTGAGTGTGGGATACTGTTGTATCCTGTGTACTTATTTAATTGCTGATTACCCTGTTTAGTAGCTTTGTGTGTTTTTTTTTTGGGAAAAGGGGGGTTTAAGCTAGTTGCCCTTGGCGTACATTACCCGTAGGAAGAAATCTGTCTATTGAAACCACCAGTTAGACCTGAGCGGACCACCCACTGTATTTTTGTATGGTAGCAGTATAGCCTAGCGGTTCTTTCAGGCAGGCTAGATCAGTTTAGGGGGTTTTACACTATTGTTTCATTTCTTGGGTCCTGCTCAGCCCTTTTTCCCAACCTTTACCGTGTGTTTAGCAATAAACCATTTTAAGTTTTGACGGTAGCTCATGGTTGTTGTGTCATTTTGGTTCTCAAACTGTTCCAGGTCACACTTATAATTTGCATTAACTTATGTTTACGGGTCTCATGTCCATCCACCCTAGACGTTTAGAGCCACGGGGTTCGTAACAGTGCCATCACAGCTGCAAGATTTGTGACCTGTTGCCCACAAGAAAAGGGCAACCAGTGAAGAAAACAAACACCAATGTAAAATACAACCCATATTTATGTTTATTTTCCCATTTGTTCTTTAAAACTATTTGCACATTGTTACAACATTGTATATATACATAATATGACATTTGAAATGTCTTTATTCTTTTGAAACTTCTGAGGTGTAATGTTTACTGTTAATATTTATTGTTTATTTCACTTTTGTTTACTACCTACGTCACTTGCTTTGGCAATGTTAACACACGTTTCCCATGCCAATAAAGCCCTTAAATTGAAATTGAAATTGAGAGAGAGTGTGTGAGAGAGAGACCGAGACAGAGTGTTGTCTAAGTCGCTCTGGATAAGAGCGTCTGCTAAATGGACTAAACATGTAAATGTATGTAAATGAGACAGAGACAGAGAGAGGGAAAGTGTGAGAGAGAGACAGAGAGACACACAAACAGAGAGAGACAGAGAGGAGAGAGAGAGAGAGAGAGACACACAAACAGAAGAGAGACAGATGAGAGAGAGATAGAGAGAGACACACACAAACAGAGAGAGAGTATCAATTTCTAAAAACCTAATTTTCTGCCATTCTCTAGACTTTAGTCCTGTTGTCCGTCAACTTCATGACCTTGTTGTTGAGTTGTTTTTGAACTGTAGTAGCCTATAGCCTAACCTTTGTTGAGTTGTTTTTGAGCCTAAAACCTTGTTGAGCTCAAGACAGCTCAGACACAACCGGTAGATTGTCAAATGTTTGCCTGCCCGACAGACGGTACACTCAACACAGCAAAGACTTTGAAGTCGTCAGCCACTCAGCCTTGTTAAAATACTCCAAACCGGTAGATGTTAGTGGTGTTGTTTGGCAATGTATGTCCGTAGTGTGTTTGCTTTATGGTCTTGTCAATGTTAGCTAGCCAGCTAGCTGCGCTAATGTTGCTGTTTGTTGTAGAAAGCCCTTGTTGATACTAGCCAGAGGCCACAGCTAGATAACTAGATAGAAAAATTACAAAACAAACAATTTAATTCACTCTCCATAATTGCATACAGCCCATAGATACATTTTAGATACATAGCTAAACGTGTAGCATAATTCGCTAGCTAGCTAGCTCGGTAAAAATAACTCTCGGCAGCCAACTACAAGCAGCTGCTTTCATGGAAAACAATCCATTGTGATTTAATGATAATAATATAATAATAATAGTAATATGCCATTTAGCAGAAACGCTTTTATCCAAAGCGACTTACAGTCAACGTGCATAAAATTTTTTGTTACTAGCTACAGTGGCTACTAGCTAGCTAGCTTGGTGAAGCATTAGCATTGTGTGAATTGTGCTGCACTTAGCAGCCCACTGGTTTCATTTTAGGTGAAAGCTGCTTCATCTGTGTATATACACACACACGCACGCACACACGCCCTTAGACCACAGCGCCACTCGGGAGACTGTTTCACATGGAGTGTGTGTGTGACTGCCTGGCACTCAGTTAACAAGCTAGTTAATAATAAAGCTAGTGCACATTATCAAACCTAACTCAAAAATCCTTCTTCAAGCACAAAAGTCCTCAGGGGGAAACCTAGTCAGTTGCTCAACTGAATGCATTCATCCGAAATGTGTCTTCCGCATTTAACCCAACCCAACTGAATCAGAGAAGGTGCGGGGAGCTGCCTTAATCGGCACCCGCGGGAGCTGTTATTTTTGGGGGTTAACTGCCTTCCTCAAGGTCAGAACGGCAGACCTTTTCGTTCCCTGGGCCCAAACACTCTTAATCCGCTAGGCTACCTGCCGCCTAGTAGACTACTAGACTACTAGACTACTAGACAGAAGACTACTAGACTACTAGACAGAAGACTACTAGACTACTAGACTATTAGACATAAAGACTACTAGACTACTAGACTACTAGACAGAAGACTACTAGACTACTAGACAGAAGAACTACTAGACTACTAGACTACTAGACAGAAGACTACTAGACTACTAAACAGAAGACTACTAGACTACTAAACTACTAGACTAGACATATGACTACTAGAACTACTAGACAGAAGACTACTAGACTACTAGACATAAGACTACTGAGACTACTAGACTACTAGACAGAAGACTACTAGACTACTAAACAGAAGACTACTAGACTACTAGACTACTAGACTACTAGACTACTAGACTACTAGACAGAAGACTACTAGACTACTAGACTACTAGACAGAAGACTACTAGACTACTAGACTACTAGACTACTAGACAGAAGACTACTAGACTACTAGACTACTAGACAGAAGACTACTAGACTACTAGACTACTAGACAGAAGACTACTAGACTACTAGACAGAAGACTACTAGACTACTAGACTACTAACAGAAGACTACTAGACTACTAGACGACTAAACAGAAGACTACTAGACTACTAGACTACTAGGCTACTAGACTAATAGACAGAAGACTACTAGGCTACTAGGCTAATAGACTAATAGACAGAAGACTACTAGACTACTAGACTACTAGACTACTAGACTACTAGACAGAAGACTACTAGACTACTAGACAGAAGACTACTAGACTACTAAACAGAATGACTACTAGACTACTAGACTACTAGACAGAAGACTACTAGACTACTAGACTACTAAACAGAAGACTACTAGACTACTAGACTACTAGACAGAAGACTACTAGACTACTAGACTACTAAACAGAAGACTACTAGACTACTATATACTACTAAACAGAAGACCTACTAGACTACTAGACTACTAAACAGAAGACTACTAGACTACTAGACTAATAAACAGATGACTACTAGACTACTAGACTACTAAACAGAAGACTACTAGACTACTAAACAGAAGACTACTAGACTACTAGACTACTAGACAGAAGACTACTAGACTACTAGGACTACTAAACAGAAGACTACTAGACTACTAGACTACTAGACAGAAGACTACTAGACTACTAGACTACTAAACAGAAGACTACTAGACTACTAGACTACTAGAATACTAGACTACTAGGCTACTAGACTACTAGACTACTAGACTACTAGACTACTAGACAGAAGACTACTAGACTACTAGACTACTAGATACGTACTAGACAGAAGACTACTAGACTACTAGACTACTAGACAGAAGACTACTAGACAGAAGACTACTAGACTACTAGACAGAAGACTACTAGACTACTAGAAAGAAGACTACTAGACTACTAGGGACTACTAGACATAAGACTACTAGACTACTAGACTACTAAACAGAAGACTACTAGACTACTAGACTACTAAACAGAAGACTACTAGACTACTAGACTACTAGACAGAAGACTACTAGACTACTACGACTACTACTAGACAGAAGACTACTAGACTACTAGACTACTAGACTACTAGACAGAAGACTACTAGACTACTAGACTACTAGACAGAAGACTACTAGACTACTAGACTACTAGAATACTAGACTACTAGGCTACTCAGACTACTAGACTACTAGACTACTAGAACTACTAGACAGAAGACTACTAGACTACTAGACAGAAGACTACTAGACTACTAGACAGAAGACTACTAAGACTACTAGACTACTAGACAGAAGACTACTAGACAGAAGACTACTAGACTACTAGACAGAAGACTACTAGACTACTAGACAGAAGACTACTAGACTACTAGACTACTAGACTACTAGACTACTAGACGAAGCTGTATCATGCCGTTGTATTGTTTCAGAACTATTCTGATCAACAGGGTGGATTAGATTCTTTTTTCTTGTCACTCCTGTCGGCTCCCACACCTGGAGGTTTGTGCTCTCTGATTGGCTCAAAGTAAAGTTGTCGGCCACTGCAGAGCATTTTGATTCTAGCAGTTTCGTTGGTACCAGGTACGTAAAACAACAGGTACGTATTATTTTCTGCAAGAGAAGGCACGGCCTCCGACTGTGATAAGTATCAGCAGTCTGTTGGATCTATCAGCAGTCAGATTCTCAGTTTGTTTCAGGCTTAACAGCTCAGACTTGACACAAAAAAAACACATAGCTGCAAGAAATGTGTGTAGCCTACTAATCACTTTAATAGGACAGTAATATAACTGCTGCATCAAGATATTAAACCACATCATCCCAGCAGAATTAACAACAGAAGGGGACCTCTACCATTACCAGCAGTATAAACAAAAGGAGGGGACCTCTACCATTACCAGCAGTATTAACAACAGAAGGGGACCTCTACCATTACCAGACAGTATAAACAAAAGGAGGGGACCTCTAACCATTACCAGCAGTATTAACAACAGAAGGGGACCTCTACCATTACCAGCAGTATTAACAACAGAAGGGGACCTCTATCTACCAGCAGTATTAACAACAGAAGGGGACCTCTACCATTACCAGCAGTATTAACAACAGAAGGGGACCTCTATCATTACCAGCAGTATTAACAACAGAAGGGGACCTCTACCATTACCAGCAGTATAAACAAAAGGAGGGGAACCTCTACCATTACCAGCAGTATTAACAACAGAAGGGGACCTCTACCATTACCAGCAGTATAAACAAAAGGAGGGGACCTCTACCATTACCAGCAGTATTAACAACAGAAAGGGACCTACTACCATTACCAGCAGTATTAACAAACCAGAAGGGGACCTCTATCATTACCAGCAGTATTAACAACAGAAGGGGACTCTACCATTACCAGCAGTAGTATTAACAACAGAAGGGGACCTCTATCTTACCAGCAGTATTAACAACAGAAGGGGACCTCTACCATTACCAGCAGTATTAACAACAGAAGGGAACCTCTACCACTACCAGCAGTATTAACAACAGAAGGGACCTCTACCATTACCCAGCAGTATTAACAACAGAAGGGGACCTCTACCATTCCCCGAGCAGTATTAACAACAGAAGGGGACCTCTACCATTACCAGCAGTATTACCAACGAAGGGGACCTCTACCATTACCAGCAGTATTAACAACGGACGTTATCCCCTACCATTACCAGCAGTATTAACAAACAGAAGGTTAACCCGTACCATTACCAGCAGTATTAACAACAGAAGTAAACCCCTACCATTACCAGCAGTTATTAACAACAGAAGTTAAACCCCTACCATACCAGCAGTATTAACAACGGACGTAATCCCTACCATTACCAGCAGTATTAACAACAGAAGTTAACCCCTACCATTACCAGCAGTATTAACAACAGAAGTTAACCCCTACCATTACCAGCAGTATTAACAACAGAAGGGACCTCTACCATTACCAGCAGTATTAACAACAGAAGTTAACCCCTACCATTACCAGCAGTATTAACAACAGAAGTTAACCCCTACCATTACCAGCAGTATTAACAACGGACGTTATCCCCTACCATTACTAGCAGTATTAACAACAGAAGGGGACCTCTACCATTACCAGCAGTATTAACAACAGAAGGGGACCTCTACCATTACCAGCAGTATTAACAACTGTTAACCCTCAAAATGGCACCAGTCAGTCTGAGGGTTAACAACAGACGTTAACCCTTACCATTACCAGCAGTATTAAAAACGGACGTTATCCCCTACCATTACCAGCAGTATTAACAACAGACGTTAACCCCTACCATTACCAGCAGTATTAACAACAGAAGTTAACCCCTACCATTACCAGCAGTATTAACAACAGAAGTTAACCCCTACCATTACCAGCAGTATTAACAACGGACGTTATCCCCTCACCATTACCAGCAGTATTAAACAACAGACGTTAACCCTACCATTACCAGCAGTTAATTAACAACGGACGTTATCCCCTACCATTACCAGCAGTATTAAACAACAGACGTTAACCCCCTACCATTACCAGCAGTATTAACAACAGAAGTTAAACCCCTACCATTTACCAGCAGTATTAACAACAGAAGGTTAACCCTACCATTACCAGCAGTATTAACAACAGAAGTTACCCCTACCATTACCAGCAGTATTAAAACAGAAGTTAACCCCTACCATTACCAGCAGTATTAACACAGAAGTTAACCCCTACCATTACCAGCAGTATTAACAACAGAAGTTAACCCCTACCATTACCAGCAGTATAAACAACAGAAGTTAACCCCCTACCATTACCAGCATATTATTAACAACAGAAGTTAACCCCTACCATTACCAGCAGTATTAAAAACAGAAGTTAACCCCTACCAGTACCAGCAGTATTAACCAACAGAAGTTAACCCCTACCCATTACCAGCAGTATTAACAAACAGAAGTTAACCCCCTACCATTACCAGCAGTATTAAAAAGACAGAAGTTAACCCCTACCATTACCAGCAGTATTAACAACAGAAGTTAACCCCTACCATTACCAGCATTATTAAAAACAGAAGTTAACCTTCTACCATTGCAGCAGTATTAAACAACAGAAGTTAACCCTCATCATTACCAGCAGTATTAACAACAGAAGGGGACCTCTACCATTACCAGCAGTATTAACAACAGAAGTTAACCCCTACCATACCAGCAGTATTACAACAGAAGTTAACCCCTACCATTACCAGCAGTATTAACAACAGAAGTTAACCCCTACCATTTACCAGCAGTATTAACCAACGGACGTTATCCCCTACCATTACCAGCAGTATTAACAACAGAAGTTAAACCCTACCCATTACCAGCAGTATTAACAACAGAAGTTAACCCCCTACCATTACCAGCAGTATTAACAACAGAAGTTACCCCCTACCATTCCAGCAGTATTAACAACAGAAGTTAACCCCTACCATTACCAGCAGTATTAAAAACAGAAGTTAACCCCTACCATTACCAGCAGTATTAACAACAGAAGTTAACCTCTACCATTGCCAGCAGTATTAACAACAGACATTATCCCCTAACCATTACCAGCATTATTAAAAACAGAAGTTAACCCCCTACCATTGCCAGCAGTATTAACAACAGAAGTTAACCCTCATCATTACCAGCAGTATACCCCCATCATACTCAGCTGATCAAAGTCAAGGAACCTGGCTGTGTTTCCTGAGGCGTCCCTCTATCTCTCTCTGTCCAGTAGTCTATAGACCCTACACCTCCCATCCTGTCACGTAGACTATAGACCCATACCTCTACTGCCCTGTCCCGTAGACTATAGACCCATACACTACTGCCCTGTCCCGTAGACTATAGACCCATACACCTACTGTCCTGGATACCGTAGACTATATACCCATACACCTACTGTACCTGTCCCGTAGACTATAGACCCATACACCTCCCACCCTGTCCCGTAGACTATAGACCCATACACCTACTGTCCTGTCCCGTAGACTATAGACCCATACACCTCCCACCCTGTCCCGTAGACTATAGACCCCATCCACCTTCCCACCCTGTCCCCCGGCCACATCCACATACTGGCCTCGAGATAGATAGGCAGATAGACAGATTGATATAGCAGGTAGATAGACCAGGGCAGATAGACAGATTGATATAGCAGTAGATAGACAGGTAGATCAGCAGAGTAATGATGGGGTTAACTTCTGTTAATACTTTCTGGTAATGATGGGGGTTACCTTCTGTTAATACTTCTGGTAATGACGGGGGTTAACTTCTGTTAATTACTTCTGGTAATGACGGGGTTAACTTCTGTTAATACTTCTGGTAATGACGGGGGGTAACTTCTGTTAATACTTCCATGGTATGATGGGGGGTTAACTTCTGTTAATACTTCTTCTGGTAATGACGGGGGGTTAACTTCTGTTATACTTCTGGTAATGACGGGGGTTAACTTCTGTTAATACTTCTGGTAATGATGGGGGTTAAACGTCTGTTAATACTTCTGGTTTAATGACGGGGGTTAACTTCTGTTTAATACTTCTGGTAATGACGGGGGTTAACTTCTGTTAATACTTCTGGTAATGATGGGGTTAACTTCTGTTAATACTTCTGGTAATGATGGGGTTAACTTCTGTTAATACTTCTGGTAATGATGGGGTTAACTTTCTGTTAATACTTCTGGTAATGATGGGGGTTAACTTCTGTTAATTACTTCTGGTAATGATGGGGGTTAACTTCTGTTAATACTTCTGGTAATGATGGGGGTTAACTTCTGTTAATACTTCTGGTAATGACGGGGGTTAACTTCTGTTAATACTCTGGTAATGACGGGGGTTAAACTTCTGTTAATACTTTTCTGGTAATGATGGGGGGTAACTTCTGTTAAATACTTCTGGTAATGATGGGGGGTTAACTTCTGTTAATACTTCTGGTAATGATGGGGGTTAACTTCTGTTAATACTTGCTGGTAATGACGGGGGTTAACTTCTGTAATAATTTTCTGGTAATGATGGGGTTAACTTCTGTTAATACTTCTGGTAATGACGGGGCTTAACTTTCTGTTAATACTTCTGGTAATGAAGGGGGTTAACTTCTGTTAATACTCTGGTAATGACGGGTGTTAACTTCTGTTAATACTTCTGGTAATGACGGGGTTAACTTCTGTTTAATACTTTCATATGGTAATGATGGGGGGTTAACTTCTGTTAATACTTCTGGTAATGACGGGGGTTAACTTCTGTTAATACTTCTGGTAATGACGGGGGTTAACTTCTGTTAATACTTCTGGTAATGAGGGGGGTTAACGTCTGTTGTTTATACTGCGGTTAGATTGACAAGTAGATCACATTCCAGCATCATCTCTGCTCTTGCTTTGTCTTTCTGTTGACTAACTTTGTTTTTACTCCTGGCACCCAGGACCCAGTGGACTATTCTTGCTAAATAAATCAAAATGAAACGACTTTAATATTATAAAGGTCCCGGTTCCAAATCACTTTAATCTATCTGGCTTAATCAAAAGCTAACTTCATCAAAACGCAATCTTTGTCAGTAGGGCAGACCTATATAATATGCGGGAGATTCCTCTTCCTTCCTTCCCTCTCTGTCTCTCTCTTTCTCCGTGGACGACTGTGAGAGGGTGTCTGATTGGCTGCAGCAGTGTTCTAGCGGCACTCCGACAGCCAATAGGAAGGACAGGAGCGCGTTTATAAAGGCTTCCCGGGAAGATGTCGGGTTACAAGAAAGAAAGAAAGAAAGAAAGAAAGAAAGAAAGAAAGAAAGAAAGAAAGAAAGAAAGAAAAGAAAGAAAGAAAGAAAGATCCGAGGGTTGATATCTCCGAGGAACATATCTTGACAAGAAAGCAACTGAAGAATTCTGAAAAACTGTGAACATCTGTCTTGGATCTCTGTGTCTAGAATATACCTGCATGGAGTCATACCTGCCTTCACACTACTTATATTAGGTACTTTTTACAAACGTACTGTGCTGAATTGATTACAATAGGTTTAATGTTGTAATTAATGGTGGTTTAGAATAGGCCTATAGTTTGTTAATGTTGTAATTTAGAGTTACCATGTATTTCTCCCAAGTTAAGAGTAAGCATAAGCATTCAAGTTTATTTATAATTTTAATGTCGCGGTGAAACCATGTGATCCCATTCATTAATTCCTTTGGGCTTCAGTAATGTGGAGAGGACGGGATTCTATAGAATAATCTGGGCAACGTTGAATAATTATTTGCCACACTTGTTTTATAAGCCTGGTGAATCCAGTATCCGTTAACGAACTACCCCATTATGAGCTAGTGGTTTGGCCTATCGGTATTCTCTGAAGTGTTTTTTGTCATTGCTCCGGAGTTATGATTAGATGAGTGTCGACGGTTGACTCTTTGGTGCGTGCGCGTACTCGGTTTGTTTATTTGGCGTCAGTTTAAGGCGCTATTGTGTTGCGGATGGGGATGCGCCGTTGGACAGATAATTGCATAGAGAGAGACGGAGTAAGTGATTGAGTGCGAGAGAGCCGGTAAGTCCAGTTAGGACCGGTTCGTCATCATCATCAGTTTCCGCACCAAGGTACGGAACAGAAGTCCGTCATTGTCCCTCCAGCGCGTAATTGACTCCCCCGCCGCCCTCAGCCCCCTCCCTCTCTGACGTAGAGACTTAGCTGCTGTAGCTGGACACCGGTAGAACACCTCACTGGTAGATTCCAGTCACTGTCACACTGTTACCTAGGTAATTACACCAGGGTTAAATGTGCGTGTCCTGTGTGTCTTATAGCATAAGGAGGGAGACGTTGAGACATAAGAAGGAGGGAAGGACTCTCATGAAGCCTAGAACACAGAAAAGAGAAAGCGTTGCATACTAATCACCTGGAAGGTCAAAGGACCACGTGGTCAAATAAGCGTTGTGAGATTTAATGTGGGGAGGGGGGGGGGTGGGTCTGTTGGTTCCCTATGGTGATCATCAACATCAGACTGTTCTTGAACAATATTTTAATGATAAAGTTCATAAGGTAACAGTTAATTAATGTAACTGTGATCATATGATATAGTATTTCAAAACAACCACTACCCAAGTGTGGATACTGCTGAAATAACCCTCTTCTCATCTCTCTGTTTTCACAGACCTGTGAACGCTGATCTCCAGAGATACTGGCAGAGGGCCTCTTGTCACTATATTCTGGACTAGAACATGTTCTGCTGACCCTGTCCCGTCTGGTCATGGCTCCGTCCCTGGCCACAGCGTTTGCCAGGCGGTGGTGGATGGCGGTGACAGCCATCATAGAGAACCTGCTGTTCTCAGCCGTTCCTGCTGGGCTGGGGGTCACTACTCATCATGCTCAAGTCTGAAGGCTACTACTCCTACATGTGCAACATGGAGAAGGTAAGAGACACAAACCATTTATGTAACCTCTCTTCAACATGCTCTTCATGGAGAAGGTAAGAGACACAACCTTTATGTAACCTCTCTTCAACATGCTCTTCATGGAGAAGGTAAGAGACACAACTACCTTTATGTAACCTCTCTTCAACATGCTCTTCATGGAGAAGGTAAGAGCACAACCTTTATGTAACCTCTCTTCAACATGCTCTTCATGGAGAAGGTAAGAGCACAACCTTTATGTAACCTCTCTTCAACATGCTCTTCATGGAGAAGGTAAGAGCACAACCTTTATGTACCTCTCTTCAACATGCTCTTCATGGAGAAGGTAAGAGTACCAACCTTTATGTAACCTCTCTTCAACATGCTCTTCATGGAGAAGGTAAGAGACACAACCTTTAATGTAACCTCTCTTCAACATGCTCTTTCATGGAGAAGGTAAGAGCACACACCTTTATGTAACCTCTCTTTCAACATGGCTCTTCATGGAGAAGGTAAGAGCACAACCTTTATGTAACCTCTCTTCAACATGCTCTTCATGGAGAAAGGTAAGAGCACAACCTTTATGTAAACCTCTCTTCAACATGCTCTTCATGGAGAAGGTAAGAGCACAACCTTTATGTAACCTCTCTCCATTCAACATGCTCTTCATGGAGAAGGTAAGAGCACAACCTTATGTAAAACCTCTCTTCAACATGCTCTTCATGTAGAAGGTAAGAGCACAACCTTTATGTAACCTCTCTTCAACATGCTCTTCATGGAGAAGGTAAGAGTACAACCTTTATGTAACCTCTCTTTCAACATGCTCTTCATGGAGAAGGTAAGAGCACAACCTTTATGTAACCTCTCTTCAACATGCTCTTCATGTAGAAGGTAAGAAGCCAACCTTTTATTACACAAACCTTTCATGTAACCTTTATGTAACTCTCTTGCACATGCTCTTCATGGAGAGGTAAGAGCACACCCTTTATGTAACCTCTCTTCAACATCTCTTCATGGAGAAGGTAAGAGCACAACCTTTATGTAACCTCTCTTCAACATGGCTCTCATGGAGAAGGTAAGAGCACAACCTTTATGTAACCTCTCTTCAACATGCTCTTCATGGAGAAGGTAAGAGCCAGAACAACCTTCATATGTAACCTCTCTTCAACATGCTCTTCATGGAGAAAGGTAAGAGCACAACCATTATGTAAACCTCTCTTCAACATTGCTCTTCATGGAGATGGTAAGAGCACAAACCTTTAGTCTGTAAACTCTATTCAAACATGCTCTTCATGGAGAAGGTAAGACACAACATCAGCTGTCTAGAAGGGAGGACCCAGGAACATTAGCTCTAGGAGGGGAGCCCCAGAAATTAGCGTTCTAGGAGGGAGGACCCCAGGAAA
>CM072239.1:49790500-49818393 GCA_036851935.1 Coregonus suidteri | reverse complement strand
CTCTAGACTACTAGACTACTAGACTACTAGACAAAGGACTAGACTACTAGACTACTAAACAGAAGACTACTAGACTACTAGACTACTAAACAGAAGAGACTACTAGGACTACTAGACAGAAGACTACTAGACTACTAGACTACTAAACCAGTAAGACTACTAGACTACCTACTAGACTAGACAGAAGACTACTAGACTACTAGACTACTAAACAGACTACTAGAACTACTAGACTACTAGAATACTAGACTACTAGACTAGACTACTAGACTACTAGACTACTAGACTACTATACAGAAGACTACTAGACTACTAGACAGAAGACTACTAGACTACTAGACAGAAGACTACTAGACTACTAGATACTAGACTAATGAAGACTACTAGACAGAAGACTACTAGACTACTAGACAGAAGACTACTAGACTACTAGACAGAAGACTACTAGACTACTAGACTACTAGACTACTAGGCTACTAGACGAAGCTGTATCATGCCGTTGTATTATGTTTCAGAACTATTCTGATCAACAGGGTGGATTAGATTCTTTTTTCTGTCACTCCTGTCGGCTCCCCCACCTGGAGGTTTGTGCTCTCTGATTGGCTCAAAGTAAAGTTGTCGGCCACTGCAGAGCATTTTTGATTCTAGCAGTTTCGTGGTGTACCAGGTACGTAAAACAACAGGTACGTATTATTTTCTGCAAGAGAAGGCACGGCCTCCGACTGTGATAAGTATCAGCAGTCTATTGGATCTATCAGCAGCCAGATCTCAGTTTGTTTCAGGCTTAACAGCTCAGACTTGACACAAAAAAAACACATAGCTAAAAATAAGCTGCAAGAAATGTGTGTAGCCTACTAATCACTTTAAAGGAACAGTAATATAAACTGCTGCATCAAGATATTAAACCACATCATCCCAGCAGTATTAACAACAGAAGGGGACCTCTACCATTACCAGCCGTATAAACAAAAGGAGGGGACCTCTACCATTACCAGCAGTATTAACAACAGAAGGGGACCTCTACCATTACCAGCAGTATAAACAAAAGGAGGGGGACCTCTACCATTACCAGCAGTATTAACAACAGAAGGGGACCTCTACCATTACCAGCAGTATTAACAACAGAAGGGGACCTCTATCATTACCAGCAGTATTAACAACAGAAGGGGACCTGCTACCATTACCAGCAGTATTAACAACAGAAGGGGAACCTCTATCATTACCAGCAGTATTAACAACAGAAGGGGACCTCTACCATTACCAGCAGTATAAACAAAAAGGAGGGGGGACCTCTACCATACCAGCAGTATTAACAACAGAAGGGGACCCTCTACCATTACCAGCAGTATAAACAAAAGGAGGGGACCTCTACCATTACCAGCAGTATTAACAACAGAAGGGGACCTCTACCATTACCAGCAGTATTAACAACAGAAGGGGACCTCTATCATTTACCAGCAGTATTAACAACAGAAGGGGACCTCTACCATTACCAGCAGTATTAACAACAGAAGGGGACCTTCTATCATTACCAGCAGTATTAACAACAGAAGGGGACCTCTACCATTACCAGCAGTATTAACAACAGAAGGGGGACCTCTACCACTACCAGCAGTATTAACAACAGAAGGGGACCTCTACCATTACCAGCAGTATTAACAACCAGAAGGGGACCTCTACCATTACCAGCAGTATTAACAACAGAAGGGGACCTCTACCATTACCAGCAGTATTACCAACAGAAGGGGACCTCTACCATTACCAGCAGTATTAACAACGGACGTTATCCCCTACCATTACCAGCAGTATTAACAACAGAAGTTAACCCCTACCATTACCAGCAGTATTAACAACAGAAGTTAACCCCTACCATTACCAGCAGTATTAACAACAGAAGTTAACCCCTACCATTACCAGCAGTATTAACAACGGACGTTATCCCCTACCATTACCAGCAGTATTAACAACAGAAGTTAACCCCCTACCATTACCAGCAGTGATTAACAACAGAAGTTAACCCCTACCATTACCAGCAGTTATTAACAACAGAAGGGGACCTCTACCATTACCAGCAGTTTTAACAACAGAAGTTACCCTACCATTACCAGCAGTATTAACAACAAGAAGTTAACCCCTACCCTTACCAGCAGTATTAACAACGGACGTTATCCCCTACCATTACTAGCAGTATTAACAACAGAAGGGGACCTCTACCATTACCAGCAGTATTAACAACAGAAGGGACCTCTACCATTACCAGCAGTATTAACAACTGTTAACCCTCAAAATGGCACCAGTCAGTCTGAGGGTTAACAACAGACGTTAACCCTTACCATTACCAGCAGTATTAAAAACGGACGTTATCCCTACCATTACCAGCAGTATAACAACAGAAGTTAACCCCTACCATTACCAGCAGTATTACAACAGAAGTTAACCCCTACCATTACCAGCAGTATTAAACAACAGAAGTTAACCCCCCTACCATTACCCAGCCAGTATTAACAACGGACGTTATCCCCTACCATTACCAGCAGTATTAACACAACAGACGTTAACCCCTACCATTACCAGCAGTATTAACAACGGGACGTTATCCCCTACCATTACCAGCAGTATTAACAACAGACGTTAACCCCTACCATTACAGCAGTATTAACAACAGAAGTTTAACCCCTACCATTACCAGCAGTATTAACAACAGAAGTTAAACCCCTACCATTACCAGCAGTATTAACAACAGAAGTTAACCCCTACCATTACCAGCAGTATTAAAAACAGAAGTTAACCCCTACCATTACCAGCAGTATTAACAACGGACGTAATCCCTACCATTACCAGCAGTATTAACAACAGAAGTTAACCCCTACCATTACCAGCAGTATTAACAACAGAAGTTAACCCCTACCATTACCAGCAGTATTAACAACAGAAGTTAACCCCTACCATTACCAGCAGTATTAAAAACAGAAGTTAACCCCTACCAGTACCAGCAGTATTAACAACAGAAGTTAACCCTACCATTACCAAGCAGTATTAACAACAGAAGTTAACCCCTACCATTACCAGCAGTATTAAAAAACAGAAGTTAAACCCTACCATTACCAGCAGTATTAACAACAGAAGTTAACCCCTACCATTACCAGCATTATTAAAAACAGAAGTTAACCTCTACCATTGCCAGCAGTATTAACAAACAGAAGTTAACCCTCATCATTACCAGCAGTATTAACAACAGAAGGGGACCTCTACCATTACCAGCAGTATTAACAACAGAAGTTAACCCCTACCATTACCCAGCAGTATTAAACAAACAGAAGTTAACCCCTACCATTACCAGCAGTATAACAACAGAAGTTAACCCCTACCATTACCAGCAGTAGTAACAACGGACGTTATCCCTACCATTACCAGCAGTATTAACAACAGAAGTTAACCCCTACCATTACAGCCAGTATTAACAACAGAAGTTAACCCCCTACCATTACAGCAGTATTAACAACAGAAGTTAACCCCTAACATTACCAGCAGTATTAACAACAGAAGTTAACCCCTACCATTACCAGCAGTATTAGAAAAACAGAAGTTAACCCTACCATTACCAGCAGTATTAACAACAGAAGTTAACCCCTACCATTGCCAGCAGTATTAACACACAGACATTATCCCTACCATTACCAGCATTATTAAAAACAGAAGTTAACCCCTACCATTACCAGCAGTATTAACAACAGAAGTTAACCCTCATCATTAGCAGCAGTATAACCCCCATCATTACTCAGCTGATCAAAGTCAATGAACCTGGCTGTGTTTCCTGAGCGTCCCTCTATCTCTCTCTGTCCAGTAGTCTATAGACCCCTACACCTCCCATCCTGTCACGTAGACTATAGACCCATACCTCTACTGCCCTGTCCCGTAGACTATAGACCCATACACCTACTGCCCTGTCCCGTAGACTATAGACCCATACACCTACTGTCCTGTCCCGTAGACTATAGACCCATACACCTACTGTCCTGTCCCGTAGACTATAGACCCATACACCTCCCACCCTGTCCCGTAGACTATAGACCCATACACCTACTGTCCTGTCCCGTAGACTATAGACCCATACACCTCCCACCCTGTCCCGTAGACTATAGACCACATCCACATACTGGCCTCGAGATAGATAGGCAGATAGACAGATTGATATAGCAGGTAGATAGACAGGCAGATAGACAGATTGATATAGCAGGTAGATAGACAGGTAGATCAGCAGAGTAATGATGGGGGTTAACTTCTGTTAATACTTCTGGTAATGATGGGGGTTAACTTCTGTTAATACTTCTGGTAATGACGGGGGTTAACTTCTGTTAATACTTCTGGTAATGACGGGGGTTAACTTCTGTTAATACTTCTGGTAATGACGGGGGTTAACTTCTGTTAATACTTCTGGTAATGATGGGGGTTAAACTTCTGTTTAATACTTCTGGTAATGACGGGGGGTTAACTTCTGTTAATACTTCTGGTAATGACGGGGGTTAACTTCTGTTAATACTTCTGGTAATGATGGGGTTAACGTCTGTTAATACTTCTGGTAATGCGGGGGGGGGGAGGGGGGGTTAACTTCTGTTAATACTTCTGGTAATGACGGGGGTTAACTTCTGTTAATACTTCTGGTAATGATGGGGTTAACTTCTGTTAATACTTCTGGTAATGATGGGGTTAACTTTCTGTTAATACTTCTGGTAATGATGGGGTTAACTTCTGTTAATACTTCTGGTAATGATGGGTTAACTTCTGTTAATACTTCTGGTAATGATGGGGGTTAACTTCTGTTAATACTTCTGGTAATGATGGGGGTTTAACTTCTGTTAATACTTCTGGTAATGACGGGGGTTAACTTCTGTTAATACTTCTGGTAATGACGGGGGTTAACTTCTGTTAATACTTCTGGTAATGATGGGGGTTAACTTCTGTTAATACTTCTGGTAATGATGGGGGTTAACTTCTGTTTAATACTTCTGGTAATGATGGGGGTTAACTTCTGTTAATACTTCTGGTAATGACGGGGGTTAACTTCTGTTAATATTTCTGGTAATGATGGGGTTAACTTCTGTTAATACTTCTGGTAATGACGGGGGGTTTAACTTCTGTTAAATACTTCTGGTAATGAAGGGGGTTAACTTCTGTTAATACTTCTGGTAATGACGGGTGTTTAACTTCTGTTAATACTTCTGGTAATGACGGGGGTTAACTTCTGTTAATACTTCTGGTAATGATGGGGGTTAACTTCTGTTAATACTTCTGGTAATGACGGGGGTTAACTTCTGTTAATACTTCTGGTAATGATGGGGGTTAACTTCTGTTAATACTTCTGGTAATGATGGGGGTTAACGTCTGTTGTTAATACTGCGGTTAGATTGACAAGTAGATCCACATTCCAGCATCATCTCTGCTCTGCTTTGTCTTTCTGTTGACTAACTTTGTTTTACTCCTGGCACCCAGGACCCAGTGGACTATTCTTGCTAAATAAATCAAATGAAACGACTTTAATATTATAAAGGTCCGGTTCCAAATCACTTTAATCTATCTGGCTTAATCAAAAGCTAACTTCATCAAAACGCAATCTTTGTCAGTAGGGCAGACCTATATTATTTCCTCTTCCTTCCTTCCCTCTCTGTCTCTCTCTTTCTCCGTGGACGACTGTGAGAGGGTGCTCTGATTGGCTGCAGCAGTGTTCTAGCGGCACCTCCGACAGCCAATAGGAAGACAGGAGCGCGTATAAAGGCTTCCCGGGAAGATGTCGGGTTACAAGAAAGAAAGAAAGAAAGAAAGAGAAAGAAAAGAAGAGAAAGAAAGAAAGAAAAGAAAGAAAAGAAAGAAAGAAAAAGAATATCCGAGGGTTGATATCTCCGAGGAACATATCTTGACAAGAAGAACTGAAGATTCTGAAAAAACTGTGAACATCTGTCTTGGATCTCTGTGTCTAGAATATACCTGCATGGAGTCATACCTGCCTTCACTACTTATATTAGGTACTTTTATTACAAACGTACTGTGCTGAATTGATTACAATAGGTTTTAATGTTGTAATTAATGGTGGTTAGAATAGGCCTATAGTTGTTAATGTTGTAATTAGAGTTACCATGTATTTCTCCCAAGTTAAGAGTAAGCATAAGCATTCAAGTTTATTTATAATTTTAATGTCGCGGTGAAACCAGTGATCCCATTCATTAATTCCTTTGGGCTTCAGTAATGTGGAGAGGACGGGATTCTATAGAATAATCTGGGCAACGTTGAATAATTTATTTGCACACTTGTTTATAAGCCTGGTGAATCCAGTATCCGTTAACGAACTACCCCATTATGAGCTAGTGGTTTGGCCTATCGGTATTCTCTGAAGTGTTTTTGTCAATTGCTCCGGAGTTATGATTAGATGAGTGTCGACGGTTGACTCTTTGTGCGTGCGCGTACTCGGTTTGTTTATCTGGCCTCAGTTTAAGGCGCTATTGTGTTGCGGATGGGGATGCGCCGTTGGACAGATAATTGCATAGAGAGAGACGGAGTAAGTGATTGAGTGCGAGAGAGCCGGTAAGTCCAGTTAGGACCGGTTTCGTCATTCATCATCAGTTTCCGCACCAAGGTACGGAACAGAAGTCCGTCATTGTCTCCAGCGCGTAATTGACTCCCCCCGCCGCCCTCAGCCCCTCTCTGATGTAGAGACTTAGCTGCTGTAGCTGGACACCGGTAGAACACCTCACTGGTAGATTCCAGTCACTGTCACACTGTTACCTAGGTAATTACACCAGGGTTAATGTGCGTGTCCGTGTGTCTTATAGCATAAGGAGGGAGACGTTGAGACATAAGAAGGAGGGAAGGACTCTCATGAAGCCAGAACACAGAAAAGAGAAAGAGTTGCATACTAATCACCTTGAAGGTCAAAGGACCACGTGGTCACATAAGCGTTGTGAGATTTAATGTGGGGGGGGGGGGGGTGGGGTCTGTTGGTTCCTATGGTGAACATCAACATTCAGACTGTTCTTGAACAATATTAATGATAAAGTTAAATAAAGTAATAGTAATTAATGTAACTGTGATCATATGATATTGTATTCAAAACAACCACTACCCAGTGTGGATAACTGCTGAAATAACCTCTCTCTCTCTCTCTGTTTTCACAGACCTGTGAACGCTGATCTCCAGAGATACTGGCAGAGGGCCTCTTGTCACTATATTCTGACTAGAACATGTTCTGCTGACCCTGTCCCGTCTGGTCATGGCTCCGTCCCTGGCCACAGCGTTTGCCAGGCGGTGGTGGATGGCGGTGACAGCCATCATAGAGAACCTGCTGTTCTCAGCCGTCCTGCTGGGCTGGGGGTCACTACTCATCATGCTCAAGTCTGAAGGCTACTACTCCTACATGTGCAATGGAGAAGGTAAGAGACACAACCTTTATGTAACCTCTCTTTAACATGCTCTTCATGGAGAAGGTAAGAGACACAACCTTTATGTAACCTCTCTTCAACATGCTCTTCATGGAGAAGGTAAGAGACACAACCTTTATGTAACCTCTCTTCAACATGCTCTTCATGGAGAAGGTAAGAGCACAACCTTTATGTAACCTCTCTTCAACATGCTCTTCATGGAGAAGGTAAGAGCACAACCTTTATGTAACCTCTCTTCAACATGCTCTTCATGGAGAAGGTAAGAGCACAACCTTTATGTAACCTCTCTTCAACATGCTCTTCATGGAGAAGGTAAGAGTACAACCTTTATGTAACCTCTCTTCAACATGCTCTTCATGGAGAAGGTAAGAGACACAACCTTTATGTAACCTCTCTTCAACATGCTCTTCATGGAGAAGGTAAGAGCACAACCTTTATGTAACCTCTCTTCAACATGCTCTTCATGGAGAAGGTAAGAGCACAACTTTATGTAAACCTCTCTTCAACATGCTCTTCATGGAGAAGGTAAGAGCACAACCTTTATGTAACCTCTCTTCAACATGCTCTTCATGGAGAAGGTAAGAGCACAACCTTTATGTAACCTCTCTTCAACATGCTCTCATCTCTTAAGAGCACAACCTTTATGTAACCTCTCTTCATGGAGATGAAGGTAAGAGCACAACCTTTATGTAACCTCTCTTCTAACACATGCTCTTCATGGAGAAGGTAAGAGTACAACCTTTATGTAAACCTCTCTTCAACATGCTCTTCATGGAGAAGGTAAGAGCACAACCTTTATGTAACCTCTCTTCAACATGCTCTTCATGTAGAAGGTAAGAGCACAACCTTTATGTAACCTCTCTTCAACATGCTCTTCATGGAGAAGGTAAGAGCACAACCTTTATGTAACCTCTCTTCAACATGCTCTTCATGGAGAAGGTAAGAGCACAACCTTTATGTAACCTCTCTTCAACATGCTCTTCATGGAGAAGGTAAGAGAACAACCTTATGTAACCTCTCTTCAACATGCTCTTCATGGAGAAGGTAAGAGCACAACCTTTATGTAACCTCTCTTCAACATGCTCTTCATGGAGAAGGTAAGAGCACAACCTTTATGTAACCTCTCTTCAACATGCTCTTCATGGAGAAGGTAAGAGCACAACATTAGCTGTCTAGGAGGGAGGACCCCAGGAACATTAGCTGTCTAGGAGGGAGGACCCCAGGAACATTAGCTGTCTAGGAGGGAGGACCCCAGGAACATTAGGTGTCTAGGAGGACCCCAGGAACATTAGGTGTCTAGGAGGGAGGACCCCAGGAACACTAGCTGTCTAGGAGGGAGGACCCCAGGAACACTAGCTGTCTAGGAGGGAGGACCCCAGGAACACTAGCTGTCTAGGAGGGAGGACCCCAGGAACACTAGCTGTCTAGGAGGGAGGACCCCAGGAACATTAGCTGTCTAGAAGGGAGGACCCCAGGAACATTAGCTGTCTAGGAGGGAGGACCCCAGGAACATTAGCTGTCTAGGAGGGAGGACCCCAGGAACATTAGCTGTCTAGGAGGGAGGACCCCAGGAACATTAGCTGTCTAGGAGGGAGGACCCCAGGAACATTAGCTGTCTAGGAGGGAGGACCCCAGGAACATTAGCTGTCTAGGAGGGAGGACCCCAGGAACATTAGCTGTCTAGAAGGGAGGACCCCAGGAACATTAGCTGTCTAGGAGGGAGGACCCCAGGAACATTAGCTGTCTAGAAGGGAGGACCCCAGGAACATTAGCTGTCTAGAAGGGAGGACCCCAGGAACATTAGCTGTCTAGAAGGGAGGACCCCAGTACTACACTACAGCTTTGAGTTTTCTAATGATTTCTTGGCTTTTTTCGCAATACACCACAGCTTTGTTGGTTGATGTGCTGTCCTGTCATCTTTTAAGATTCCTATACTTACACATCCCCTCTCTCTAGGTAACCACACCTCCTCCCCCAACCTGTCTGTCCCTCGCCCTCCACCAGGGGGCGATGGTGACTACAGTGATTACTACGCAGAGGGTGTGGTGGGGCTGGGGGACAGGGTAGAGATGAGCCCCCTGGCCCCCCGGGACCCAGACGGCCCCATGAGGATGAACGGCTGGCTGATCTGTAAGGACCAGGATGAGATGTTGAACCTGGCCTTCACCGTGGGATCATTTGTCCTCTCAGCCATCACTCTGCCGCTGGGCATCGTCATGGACAAATACGGACCACGCAACGTACGACTACTGGGCAGGTAGGAGAGAGGGAGAGAGGGGGGGGGGTGGAGGAGAGAGGGAGAGGAGCTAGGGAAGAGAGAGGGTGAGTGTCTGTGTGTAGTCTCAGTTAGTAAGAACAGTTCAACAGGTGACAGTTGGTAGGGTGTGTCTGTCTGTGTAGTCTGTTAGTCTGATTTGCACGACACCAACTCCATCATCAAGTTTGCTGACGACACCACTGTGTTAGGCCTGATAACCAACCACGATGAGACAGCCTATAGGGAAGGGGTAAGTGAACTGGCATTGTGGTGTCATGACAACAACCTCTCCCCGAATGTCAACAAAACAAAGGAGTTGATTGTTGACATCGGGAAGCAGGAGAGGGAACACGCCCCCATCCATATCAACGGGACTGTAGTAGAGAGTTCCTCTGAGTCCACATCACCCACGACTTGAGATGGACCAACAACACCACCACCACTCAAGAGGGCGCAACACCAACAACACCACCACTCTCAAGAGGGCGCAACACCAACAACACCACCACTCATGTCAAGAGGGCGCAACACCAACAACACCACCACCACTCTCAAGAGGGCGCAACACCAACAACACCACCACTCTCAAGAGGGCGCAACACCAACAACACCACCACCACTCTCAAGAGGGCGCAACACCAACAACACCACCACTCTCAAGAGGGCGCAACACCAACAACACCACCACCACTCTCAAGAGGGCGCAACACCAACAACACCACCACTCATGTCAAGAGGGCGCAACACCAACAACACCACCACCACTCATGTCAAGAGGGCGCAACACCAACACCACCACCACTCTCAAGAGGGCGCAACACCAACAACACCACCACTCTCAAGAGGGCGCAACACCAACAACACCACCACTCATGTCAAGAGGGCGCAACACCAACACCACCACCACTCTCAAGAGGGCGCAACACCAACAACACCACCACTCTCAAGAGGGCGCAACACCAACAACACCACCACTCATGTCAAGAGGGCGCAACACCAACACCACCACCACTCTCAAGAGGGCGCAACACCAACAACACCACCACTCATGTCAAGAGGGCGCAACACCAACAACACCACCACTCATGTCAAGAGGGCGCAACACCAACAACACCACCACTCATGTCAAGAGGGCGCAAACCACCAACACCACCACTCTCATGTCAAGAGGGCGCAACACCAACAACACCACCACTCATGTCAAGAGGGCGCAACACCAACAACACCACCACTCATGTCAAGAGGGCGCAACACCAACAACACCACCACTCATGTCAAGAGGGCGCAACACCAACAACACCACCACTCATGTCAAGAGGGCGCAACACCAACAACACCACCACTCATGTCAAGAGGGCGCAACACCAACAACACCACCACTCATGTCAAGAGGGCGCAACACCAACAACACCACCACTCATGTCAAGAGGGCGCAACAGCGTCTCTACTTCCTGAGGCGGACGAAAAAATTGGGCATGCCACCCCCGGGTCCTCTCCGAATATTACCGCTGCACCATCGAGAGCGTCCTGACCCGTTGCATCACGGCCTGGTACGGGAATTGCTCCGTCTACAAACGCAAGGCCCTCCAGCTGGTGGTGAAGGCGGCCATTTGCTTGGAAGGCAGCCACGGTGCGTCCTTTATTTAAAGGGGGAGATCAAGCTGATCCTAACTGTTATAGGCCAATATCTATCTTGCCCTGTTTATCAAAAGTGTTGGAAAAACTTGTCAATAATCAACCGACTGGCTTTCTTGATGTGTATAGTATTCTCTCTGGTATGTAATTTGGTTCCCGCTCAGGTTATGGATGTGTCACTGCAACATTAAAGGTCCTACATGTTGTCTAATGTATTGATGTATTGATTTATTGTCTAATGTATTGATGTATGAAACTGTATGCACTCACTAACTGTAAATCGCTCTGGATAAGAGCGTCTGCTAAAATGACTAAAATGTAAAATGTATGGTTATGTATGATATTGATGTATTGTCTAATGTATTGTCTAATGTATTGATGTATGGTTATGTATGATATTGATGTATTGTCTAATGTATTGATGTATGGTTATGTATGATATTGATGTATTGTCTAATGTATTGATGTATGGTTATGTATGATATTGATGTATTGATGTATGGTTATGTATGATATTGATGTATTGTCTAATGTATTGATGTATGGTTATATATGATATTGATGTATTGTCTAATGTATTGATGTATGGTTATATATGATATTGATGTATTGTCTAATGTATTGATGTATGGTTATATATGATATTGATGTATTGTCTAATGTATTGATGTATGGTTATGTATGATATTGATGTATTGTCTAATGTATTGTCTAATGTATTGATGTATGGTTATGTATGATATTGATGTATTGTCTAATGTATTGTCTAATGTATTGATGTATGGTTATGTATGATATTGATGTATTGTCTGATGTATTGATGTATTGTCTAATGTATTGATGTATGGTTATGTATGCTATTGATGTATTGTCTAATGTATTGATGTATTGTCTAATGTATTGATGTATTGTCTAATGTATTGATGTATGGTTATGTATGATATTGATGTATTGTCTAATGTATTGTCTAATGTATCGTCTAATGTATTGATGTATGGTTATGTATGATATTGATGTATTGTCTAATGTATTGATTTATGGTTATGTATGATATTGATGTATTGTCTAATGTATTGATGTATGGTTATATATGATATTGATGTATTGATGTATGGTTATATATGATATTGATGTTTTGTAAATGTATTGATGTATGGTTATATGATATTGATGTATTGTCTAATGTATTGATGTATGGTTATATATGATATTGATGTATTGTCTAATGTATTGATGTATGGTTATATATGATATTGATGTATTGTCTAATGTATTGATGTATGGTTATGTATGATATTGATGTATTGTCTAATGTATTGATGTATTGTCTAATGTATTGATGTATGGTTATGTATGCTATTGATGTATTGTCTAATGTATTGATGTATTGTCTAATGTATTGATGTATTGATGTATGGTTATGTATGATATTGATGTATTGTCTAATGTATTGTCTAATGTATTGATGTATGGTTATGTATGATATTGATGTATTGTCTAATGTATTGATGTATTGTCTAATGTATTGATGTATGGTTATATATGATATTGATGTATTGTCTAATGTATTTTTTTATGGTTATATATGATATTGATGTATTGTCTAATGTATTGATGTATGGTTATGTATGATATTGATGTATTGTCTAATGTATTGATGTATGGTTATGTATGATATTGATGTATTGTCTAATGTATTGATGTATGGTTATGTATGATATTGATGTATTGATGTATGGTTATGTATGATATTGATGTATTGTCTAATGTATTGATGTATGGTTATATATGATATTGATGTATTGTCTAATGTATTGATGTATGGTTATATATGATATTGATGTATTGTCTAATGTATTGATGTATGGTTATATATGATATTGATGTATTGTCTAATGTATTGATGTATGGTTATGTATGATATTGATGTATTGTCTAATGTATTGTCTAATGTATTGATGTATGGTTATGTATGATATTGATGTATTGTCTGATGTATTGATGTATTGTCTAATGTATTGATGTATGGTTATGTATGCTATTGATGTATTGTCTAATGTATTGATGTATTGTCTAATGTATTGATGTATTGTCTAATGTATTGATGTATGGTTATGTATGATATTGATGTATTGTCTAATGTATTGTCTAATGTATTGTCTAATGTATTGATGTATGGTTATGTATGATATTGATGTATTGTCTAATGTATTGATTTATGGTTATGTATGATATTGATGTATTGTCTAATGTATTGATGTATGGTTATATATGATATTGATGTATTGTGTAATGTATTGATGTATGGTTATATATGATATTGATGTTTTGTAAATGTATTGATGTATGGTTATATGATATTGATGTATTGTCTAATGTATTGATGTATGGTTATATATGATATTGATGTATTGTCTAATGTATTGATGTATGGTTATATATGATATTGATGTTTTGTAAATGTATTGATGTATGGTTATATGATATTGATGTATTGTCTAATGTATTGATGTATGGTTATATATGATATTGATGTATTGTCTAATGTATTGATGTATGGTTATGTATGATATTGATGTATTGTCTAATGTATTGTCTAATGTATTGATGTATGGTTATGTATGCTATTGATGTATTGTCTAATGTATTGATGTATTGTCTAATGTATTGATGTATTGATGTATGGTTATGTATGATATTGATGTATTGTCTAATGTATTGTCTAATGTATTGATGTATGGTTATGTATGATATTGATGTATTGTCTAATGTATTGATGTATTGTCTAATGTATTGATGTATGGTTATATATGATATTGATGTATTGTCTAATGTATTGATGTATGGTTATGTATGATATTGATGTATTGTCTAATGTATTGATGTATGGTTATGTATGATATTGATGTATTGTCTAATGTATTGATGTATGGTTATATATGATATTGATGTATTGTCTGATGTATTGATGTATTGTCTAATGTATTGATGTATGGTTATGTATGATATGGATGTATTGTCTAATGTATTGTCTACATTTACATTTACATTTTAGTCATTTAGCAGACGCTCTTATCCAGAGCGACTTACAGGAGCAATTAGGGTTAAGTGCCTTGCTCAAGGGCACATTAACGTCATTTAGCAGACGCTCTTAGCCAGAGCGACTCGCAAATTGGTGCGTTCACCCTATAGCCAGTGGGATAACCACTTTACAATTTTGGGGGGGGGGGGGGGGGGGGGGGGTTAGAAGGAACACTTTTATCCTGAATGTATTGATGTATGGTTATGTATGATATTGATGTATTGTCTAATGTATTGATGTATGGTTATGTATGATATTGATGTATTGTCTAATGTATTGATGTATGGTTATATATGATATTGATGTATTGTCTAATGTATTGATGTATTGTCTAATGTATTGATATATTGTCTAATGTATTGATGTATGGTTATGTATGATATTGATGTATTGTCTAATGTATTGATGTATGGTTATATATGATATTGATGTATTGTCTGATGTATTGATGTATTGTCTAATGTATTGATGTATGGTTATGTATGCTATCGATGTATTGTCTAATGTATTGATGTATTGTCTAATGTATTGATGTATGGTTATGTATGATATTGATGTATTGTCTAATGTATTGATGTATGGTTATGTATGATATTGATGTATTGTCTAATGTATTGATGTATGGTTATGTATGATATTGATGTATTGTCTAATGTATTGATGTATGGTTATATATGATATTGATGTATTGTCTAATGTTTTGATGTATGGTTATATATGATATTGATGTATTGTCTAATGTATTGATGTATGGTTATGTATGAAATTGATGTATTGTCTAATGTATTGTCTAATGTATTGATGTATGGTTATATATGATATTGATGTATTGTCTAATGTATTGATTTATGGTTATATATGATATTGATGTATTGTCTAATGTATTGATGTATGGTTATGTATGATATTGATGTATTGTCTAATGTATTGATGTATGGTTATGTATGATATTGATGTATTGTCTAATGTATTGATGTATGGTTATATATGATATTGATGTATTGTCTAATGTATTGATGTATTGTCTAATGTATTGATATATTGTCTAATGTATTGATGTATGGTTATGTATGATATTGATGTATTGTCTAATGTATTGATGTATGGTTATATATGATATTGATGTATTGTCTGATGTATTGATGTATTGTCTAATGTATTGATGTATGGTTATGTATGCTATCGATGTATTGTCTAATGTATTGATGTATTGTCTAATGTATTGATGTATTGTCTAATGTATTGATGTATGGTTATGTATGATATTGATGTATTGTCTAATGTACCCCTTGACAACACTGATGATTGAGTGGTAGCATTGAGAAAGCCAACTACGTGACTTCCGTCTCGCTTCCGCATTGTCTCCGTGCTGCTGTGCTGTTTGTTGCTACTTGGCTACCTGCCAAACTATTCACGTTTTACTTTTAATAAACGTTTAATCAATCTCTGTGTTCAACAAATTTACCAACTTTTTAGTTTTGTCCTCACTCATCTTTTTTCGTTAAACTTTTTCACCCCGGACGTTTTATCCCGAGACAGAAGAGTCATTTTCCTGTGCGTTTTAGCTGCCAACTTTACTTTATTTTCCTTTCTTCCATCGCAACTTTTTTCCCTTATTCAACTTTTTCACTCCGGACGCTTTATCTGGACATGGTTCGTCAACATCTTCAACAGCCGAAGCTAAGTAGTAACATTAACATGATGTCTTCTAATTGCAGTCGCTGTACTCATAATATACAGGAGAACGATCGCCTTACGGCGAGAATAGCTGTGCTACAAGCCCAGCTTCAGACGCAATCGTTAGGCAAGGGTAATTTCAGTGTAGGAAAGGAAGAAACAGCGTCTGTGCCACCAGTAAGTACAGACAGTAACGTTAGTATAAATCCCCCCGCACAGTCCCCGCAGCCGGACAACTTTCTCATGGCTTCTGGAGGGAAATACTGTTGGAATGCTCAACCGGTGTCGCTCATTCAGCCGACAGAAACCTTCAACCGGTTTTCCCCATTATGTAGCGAGTCGGAGTCTGAGTCTTCTCTTGTCTCTACTCCTCCCGTTACGGGGTCTGAGACGCCGAAGGCTCCCACCATTAGCTCTGACAAATTGAAAACCCTAGTCATTGGCGACTCCATTACCCGCAGTATTAGACTTAAAAACGAATCACCCAGCGATCATACACTGTTTACCAGGGGCAGGGCTACCGACGTTAAGGCTAATCTAAAGATGGTGCTGGCTAAAGCTAAAACTGGCGAGTGTAGAGAGTATAGAGATATTGTTATCCACGTCGGCACCAACGATGTTAGGATGAAACAGTCAGAGGTCACCAAGTGCAACATAGCTTCAGCGTGTAAATCAGCTAGAAAGATGTGTCGGCATCGAGTAATTGTCTCTGGCCCCCTCCCAGTTAGGGGAAGTGACGAGCTCTACAGCAGAGTCTCAGCACTCAATCGCTGGTTGAAAACTGTTTTCTGCCCCTCCCAAAAGATAACATTTGTGGATAATTGGCCCTCTTTCTGGGACTCACCCACAAACAGGACCAAGCCTGACCTGCTGAGGAGTGACGGACTCCATCCTAGCTGGAGGGGTGCTCTCCTCTTATCTACCAACATAGATAGGGCTCTAACTCCTCTAGCCCCACAGTGAAATAGGGGTGCAGGCCAGGCAGCAGGCTGTTAGCCAACCTGCCAGCTTAGTGGAGTCTGCCAATAGCATAGTCAGTGTAGTCAGCTCAGCCATACCCATTGAGACTGTGTCTGTGCCTCGACCTAGGTTGGGCAAAACTAAACATGGCGGTGTTCACCCTAGCAATCTTATTAGGATAAAGACCTCCTCCATTCCTGCCATTATTGAAAGAGATCGTGATACCTCACATCTCAAAATAGGGTTACTTAATGTTAGATCCCTCACTTCAAAGGCAGTCATAGTCAATGAACTAATCACTGATCATAATCTTGATGTGATTGGCCTGACTGAAACATGGCTTAAGCCTGATGAATTTGCTGTGTTAAATGAGGCCTCACCTCCTGGTTACACTAGTGACCATATTCCCCGTGCATCCCGCAAAGGCGGAGGTGTTGCTAACATTTACGATAGCAAATTTCAATTTACAAAAAAAAAATGGCGTTTTCATCTTTTGAGCTTCTAGTCATGAAATCTATGCAGCCTACTCAATCACTTTTTATAGCTACTGTTTACAGGCCTCCTGGGCCATATACAGCGTTCCTCTCTGAGTTTCCTGAATTCCTATCAGACCTTGTAGTCATAGCAGATCATATTCTAATTTTTGGTGATTTTAATATTCACATGGAGAAGTCCACAGACCCACTCCAAAAGTCTTTCGGAGCCATCATCGACTCAGTGGGTTTTGTCCAACATGTCTCTGGACCTACTCACTGCCACAGTCATACTCTGGACCTAGTTTTGTCCCATGGAATAAATGTTGTAGATCTTAATGTTTTTCCACAAAATCCTGGACTATCGGACCACCATTTTATTACGTTTGCAATCGCAACAAATAATCTGCTCAGACCCCAACCAAGGAGCATCAAAAGTCGTGCTATAAATTCTCAGACAACACAGAAATTCCTTGATGCCCTTCCCAGACTCCTTCTGCCTACCCAAGGACGTCAGAGGACAAAAATCAGTTAACCACTTAACTGAGGAACTCAATTTAAACTTGCGCAATACCCTAGATGCAGTTGCACAAAAAAAAAAAAAAAACATTTGTCATAAGAAACTAGCTCCCTGGTATACAGAAAATACCCGAGCTTTGAAGCAAGCTTCCAGGAAATTGGAACGGAAATGGCGCCACACCAAACTGGAAGTCTTCCGACTAGCTTGGAAAGACAGTACCGTGCAGTACCGAAGAGCCCTCACTGCTGCTCGATCATCCTACTTTTCCAACTTAATCGAGGAAAATAAGAATAATCCAAAATTTCTTTTTGATACTGTTGCAAAAGCTAACTAAAAAGCAGCATTCCCCAAGAGAGGATGGCTTTCACTTCAGCAGTAATAATTCATGAACTGAAAAGATCATGACCATTAGAAAGCAAATTACGGACTCCTCTTTGAATCTGCGTATTCCTCCAGGGCTTAGCTGTCCTGGATCTGCACAGCTCTGCGAGGGCCTGGGATCGGGAGAGACACTTAAGTGTTTTAGTACTATATCTCTTGACACAATGATGAAAATAATCATGGCCTCTAAACCTTCAAGCTGCATACTGGATCCTATTCCTACTAAACTGCTGAAGGAGCTGCTTCCTGTGCTTGGCCCTCCTATGTTGAACATAATAAACAGCTCTCTATCCACCGGATGTGTACCAAACTCACTAAAAGTGGCAGTGATAAAGCCTCTCTTGAAAAAGCCAAACCTTGACCCGGAAAATATAAAAAACTATCGGCCTATATCGAATCTTCCATTCCTCTCAAAAATTTTAGAAAAAGCTGTTGCGCAGCAACTCACTGCCTTTCTGAAGACAAACAATGTATACGAAATGCTTCAGTCTGGTTTTAGACCCCATCATAGCACTGAGACTGCACTTGTGAAGGTGGTAAATGACCTTTTAATGGCGTCAGACCGAGGCTCTGCATCTGTCCTCGTGCTACTAGACCTTAGTGCTGCCTTTGACACCATCGATCACCACATTCTTTTGGAGAGACTGGAAACCCAAATTGGTCTACACGGACAAGTTCTGGCCTGGTTTAGATCTTACCTGTCGGAAAGATATCAGTTTGTCTCTGTGAATGGTCTGTCCTCCGACAAATCAACTGTACATTTCGGTGTTCCTCAAGGTTCCGTTTTAGGACCACTATTGTTTTCACTATATATTTTACCTCTTGGGGATGTTATTCGAAAACATAATGTTAACTTTCACTGCTATGCGGATGACACACAGCTGTACATTTCAATGAAACATGGTGAAGCCCCAAAATTGCCCTCGCTAGAAGCCTGTGTTTCAGACATAAGGAAGTGGATGGCTGAAAAACTTTTTACTTTTAAACTCGGACAAAACAGAGATGCTTGTTCTAGGTCCCAAGAAACAAAGAGATCTTCTGTTAAATCTGACAATTCATCTTGATGGTTGTAAAGTCGTCTCAAATAAAACTGTGAAGGACCTCGGCGTTACTCTTGACCCTGATCTCTCTTTTGACGAACATATCAAGACTGTTTCAAGGACAGCTTTTTTTCCATCTACGTAACATTGCAAAAATCAGAAATTTTCTGTCCAAAAATGATGCAGAAAAATTAATCCATGCATTTGTTACTTCTAGTTAGACTACTGCAATGCTCTATTTTCCGGCTACCCGGATAAAGCACTAAATAAACTTCAGTTAGTGCTAAATACGGCTGCTAGAATCCTGACTAGAACCAAGAAATTTGATCATATTACTCCAGTGCTAGCTTCCCTACACTGGCTTCCTGTTAAGGCAAGGGCTGATTTCAAGGTTTTACTGTTAACCTATAAAGCGTTACATGGGCTTGCTCCTACCTATCTTTCCGAGTTGGTCCTGCCGTACATACCAATACGTACGCTACGGTCACAAGACGCAGGCCTCCTAATTGTCCCTAGAATTTCTAAGCAAACAGCGGGAGGCAGGGCTTTCTCCTATAGATCTCCATTTTTATGGAACAGTCTGCCTACCCATGTGAGAGACGCAGACTCGGTCTCAACCTTAAGTCTTTACTGAAGACTTATCTCTTCAGTAGGTCATATGATTGAGTGTAGTCTGGCCCAGGAGTGTGAAGGTGAACGGAAAGGCTCTGGAGCAACGAACAGCCCTTGCTGTCTCTGCCAGGCCGGTTTCCCCTCTCCACTGGGGTTTCTCTGCCTCTAACCCTGTTGCAGGGGCTGAGTCACTGGCTTGCTGGTGCTCTTTCATGCCGTCCCTGGGAGGGGGGTGCGTCACTTGAGTGGGTTGAGTTACTGACGTGATCTTCCTGTCTGGGTTGGCGCCCCCCCTTGGTTTGTGCTGTGGTGGAGACCTCTGTGGGCTATACTCGGCCTTGTCTCAGGATTGTAAGTTGGTGGTTGAGGATATCCCTCTAGTGGTGCGGGGGCTGTGCTTTGGCAGAGTGGGTGGGGTTATATCCTTCCTGTTTGGCCCTGTCCGGGGTTTCTTCGGATGGGGCCACAGTGTCTCCGGACCGCTCCTGTCTCAGCCTCCAGTATTTATGCTGCAGTAGTTTATGTGTCGGGGGCTGGGGTTAGTTGGTTATACCTGGAGTACTTCTCCTGTCTTATCCAGTGTCCTGTGTGAATTTAAGTATGCTCTCTCTAATTCTCTCGTTCTCTCTTTCTCTCTGAGAACCTGAGCCCTAGGACCATACGTCAGGACTACCGGGCATGATGACACCTTGCTGTCCCCAGTCCGCCTGGCCTTGCTGCTATTCCAGTTTCAACTGTTCTGCCTGCGGTTACGAAACCCCTACCTGTCCCAGACCTGCTGTTTTCAACTCTTAATGATCGGCTATGAAAAGCCAACTGAGAGACCTGAGCCCTAGGACCATACGTCGGGACTACCGGCCGTGGTGACTCCTTGCTGTCCCCAGTCCGCCTGGCCTTGCTGCTATTCCAGTTTCAACTGTTCTGCCTGCGGTTATGGAACCCCTACCTGTCCCAGACCTGCTGTTTTCAACTCTTAATGATCGGCTATGAAAAGCCAACTGAGATTTATTCCTGATTATTATTTGACCATGCTTGTCACTTATGAACATTTTTGAACATCTTGGCATGGTTCTGTTATAATCTTCACCCGGCACAGCCAGAAGAGGACTGGCCACCCCTCATAGCCTGGTTCCTCTCTAGGTTTCTTCCTAGGTTTTCGCCTTTCTAGGGAGTTTTTCCTAGCCACCGTGCTTCTACACCTGCATTACTAGCTGTTTGGGGTTTTAGGCTGGGTTTCTGTACAGCACTTCGAGATATTAGCTGATGTAAGAAGGGCTATATAAAATAAAATTGATTGATTGATTGATGTTATGTATGATATTGATGTATTGTCTAATGTATTGATGTATGGTTATGTATGATATTGATGTATTGTCTAATGTATTGATGTATGGTTATATATGATATTGATGTATTGTCTAATGTTTTGATGTATGGTTATATATGATATTGATGTATTGTCTAATGTATTGATGTATGGTTATGTATGAAATTGATGTATTGTCTAATGTATTGTCTAATGTATTGATGTATGGTTATGTATGATATTGATGTATTGTCTAATGTATTGATTTATGGTTATATATGATATTGATGTATTGTCTAATGTATTGATGTATGGTTATGTATGATATTGATGTATTGTCTAATGTATTGATGTATGGTTATGTATGATATTGATGTATTGTCTAATGTATTGTTGTATGGTTATATATGATATTGATGTATTGATGTATTGTCTAATGTATTGATATATTGTCTAATGTATTGATGTATGGTTATGTATGATATTGATGTATTGTCTAATGTATTGATGTATGGTTATATATGATATTGATGTATTGTCTGATGTATTGATGTATTGTCTAATGTATTGATGTATGGTTATGTATGCTATCGATGTATTGTCTAATGTATTGATGTATTGTCTAATGTATTGATGTATTGTCTAATGTATTGATGTATGGTTATGTATGATATTGATGTATTGTCTAATGTATTGATGTATGGTTATGTATGATATTGATGTATTGTCTAATGTATTGATGTATGGTTATGTATGATATTGATGTATTGTCTAATGTATTGATGTATGGTTATATATGATATTGATGTATTGTCTAATGTTTTGATGTATGGTTATATATGATATTGATGTATTGTCTAATGTATTGATGTATGGTTATGTATGAAATTGATGTATTGTCTAATGTATTGTCTAATGTATTGATGTATGGTTATGTATGATATTGATGTATTGTCTAATGTATTGATTTATGGTTATATATGATATTGATGTATTGTCTGATGTATTGATGTATTGTCTAATGTATTAATGTATTGTCTAATGTATTGATGTATGGTTATGTATGATATTGATGTATTGTCTAATGTATTGTCTAATGTATTGATGTATGGTTATGTATGATATTGATGTATTGTCTAATGTATTGTCTAATGTATTGATGTATGGTTATGTATGATATTGATGTATTGTCTAATGTATTGATGTATTTTTATGTATGATATTGATGTATTGTCTAATGTATTGATGTATGGTTATATATGATATTGATGTATTGTCTAATGTATTGATGTATGGTTATATATGATATTGATGTATTGTCTAATGTATTGATGTATGGTTATGTATGATATTGATGTATTGTCTAATGTATTGATGTATGGTTATATATGATATTGATGTATTGTCTAATGTATTGATGTATGGTTATATATGATATTGATGTATTGTCTAATGTATTGATTTATGGTTATATATGATATTGATGTATTGTCTAATGTATTGATGTATGGTTATGTATGATATTGATGTATTGTCTAATGTATTGATGTATGGTTATGTATGATATTGATGTATTGTCTAATGTATTGATGTATGGTTATATATGATATTGATGTATTGTCTGATGTATTGATGTATTGTCTAATGTATTGATGTATGGTTATGTATGCTATTGATGTATTGTCTAATGTATTGATGTATTGTCTAATGTATTGATGTATTGTCTAATGTATTGATGTATGGTTATGTATGATATGGATGTATTGTCTAATGTATTGTCTAATGTATTGATGTATGGTTATGTATGATATTGATGCATTGTCTAATGTATTGATGTATGGTTATGTATGATATTGATGTATTGTCTAATGTATTGATGTATGGTTATATATGATATTGATGTATTGTCTAATGTATTGTCTAATGTATTGATGTATTGTCTAATGTATTGATGTATTGTCTAATGTATTGATGTATTGTCTAATGTATTGATATATGGTTATGTATGATATTGATGTATTGTCTAATGTATTGATGTATTGTCTAATGTATTGATATATGGTTATGTATGATATTGATGTATTGTCTAATGTATTGTCTAATGTATTGATGTATTGTCTAATGTATTGATGTATTGTCTAATGTATTGATGTATTGTCTAATGTATTGATGTATTGTCTAATGTATTGATGTATTGTCTAATGTATTGATATATGGTTATGTATGATATTGATGTATTGTCTAATGTATTGATGTATTGTCTAATGTATTGATGTATGGTTATGTATGATATTGATGTATTGTCTAATGTATTGATGTATTGTCTAATGTATTGATGTATGGTTATATATGATATTGATGTATTGTCTAATGTATTGTCTAATGTATTGATGTATTGTCTAATGTATTGATGTATTGTCTAATGTATTGATGTATGGTTATGTATGATATTGATGTATTGTCTAATGTATTGATGTATGGTTATGTATGATATTGATGTATTGTCTAATGTATTGATGTATGGTTATGTATGATATTGATGTATTGTCTAATGTATTGATGTATTGTCTGTGTGTATTCCAGTGCCTGTTTCTCCTTCTCCTGTCTCCTCATCTCCTACGGAGCATACAACCCTGATGGTGAGCAGCTGTAATAAATACATTTAGATTAGATTGCAGTGTATTAGTCACCTGATGTAATGGCAGGGTGCAGTGTCCATATGTAGGTAGCTGACTAGTGGTAGCTCTTCAGCAGCCTGATGGTCTGGGGGTAGAACAGGCTCCGGTGGCTGAGGTCCCTGATGGTCTTGGGGTAGAACAGGCTCGGGTGGCTGAGGTCCCTGATGGTCTGGGGGTAGAACAGGCTCGGGTGGCTGAGGTCCCTGATGGTCTGGGGGTAGAACAGGCTCGGGTGGCTGAGGTCCCTGATGGTCTGGGGGTAGAACAGGCTCGGGTGGCTGAGGTCCCTGATGGTCTGGGGGTAGAACAGGCTCGGGTGGCTGAGGTCCCTGATGGTCTGGGGGTAGAACAGGCTCGGGTGGCTGAGGTCCCTGATGGTCTGGGGGTAGAACAGGCTCGGGTGGCTGAGGTCCCTGATGGTCTGGGGGTAGAACAGGCTCTGGTGGCTGAGGTCCCTGATGGTCTGGGGGTAGAACAGGCTCGGGTGGCTGAGGTCCCTGATGGTCTGGGGGTAGAACAGGCTCGGGTGGCTGAGGTCCCTGATGGTCTGGGGGTAGAACAGGCTCGGGTGGCTGAGGTCCCTGATGGTCTTGTTGGCCTTCCTGCGACAGCTGGTGTTGTACTGTAGGTGTCCTGGAGGGCGGGCCCAACTTCTGGGGCAGTAGGATGGTACATTTCATTGGAATTTCATTGGAATTTTACCCACTTAACCACAAAGACACACTGTAAATAATTATTCTGGGGTGAATTGAAATAAATAAAAAATAAATAAAAATAACATATATATTTAATTACCAACAATGTTTAAGAATAAATCCAACTTAATGTAATGTAAGTATATTTTATGAGGATAACCAAAGATAGAGAAAATTGAGTGATTCATCGGAAGTTTGTTTTTAATTTCCTTGCACTTCCTATCTCGTCACGTGGCTCTGTTTTCAGAGGATTATGGGTAATGTTTCCTATCTCGTCACGTGGCTCTGTTTTCAGAGGATTGTGGGTAATGTTTCCTATCTCGTCACGTGGCTCTGTTTTCAGAGGATTGTGGGTAAATGTTTCCTATCTCGTCACGTGGCTCTGTTTTCAGAGGATTGTGGGTAATGTTTCCTATCTCGTCACGTGGCTCTGTTTTCAGAGGATTGTGGGTAATGTTTCCTATCTCGTCACGTGGCTCTGTTTTCAGAGGATTGTGGGTAATGTTTCCTATCTCGTCACGTGGCTCTGTTTTCAGAGGATTGTGGGTAATGTTTCCTATCTCGTCACGTGGCTCTGTTTTCAGAGGATTGTGGGTAATGTTTCCTATCTCGTCACGTGGCTCTGTTTTCAGAGGATTGTGGGTAATGTTTCCTATCTCGTCACGTGGCTCTGTTTTCAGAGGATTGTGGGTAATGTTTCCTATCTCGTCACGTGGCTCTGTTTTCAGAGGATTGTGGGTAATGTTTCCTATCTCGTCACGTGGCTCTGTTTTCAGAGGATTGTGGGTAATGTTTCCTATCTCGTCACGTGGCTCTGTTTTCAGAGGATTGTGGGTAATGTTTCCTATCTCGTCACGTGGCTCTGTTTTCAGAGGATTGTGGGTAATGTTTCCTATCTCGTCACGTGGCTCTGTTTTCAGAGGATTGTGGGGTAATGTTTCCTATCTCGTCACGTGGCTCTGTTTTCAGAGGATTGTGGGTAATGTTTCCTATCTCGTCACGTGGCTCTGTTTTCAGAGGATTGTGGGTAATGTTTCCTATCTCGTCACGTGGCTCTGTTTTCAGAGGATTGTGGGTAATGTTTCCTATCTCGTCACGTGGCTCTGTTTTCAGAGGATTGTGGGTAATGTTTCCTATCTCGTCACGTGGCTCTGTTTTTCAGAGGATTGTGGGTAATGTTTCCTATCTCGTCACGTGGCTCTGTTTTCAGAGGATTGTGGGTAATGTTTTCCTATCTCGTCACGTGGCTCTGTTTTCAGAGGATTGTGGGTAATGTTTCCTATCTCGTCACGTGGCTCTGTTTTCAGAGGATTGTGGGTAATGTTTCCTATCTCGTCACGTGGCTCTGTTTTCAGAGGATTGTGGGTAATGTTTCCTATCTCGTCACGTGGCTCTGTTTTCAGAGGATTGTGGGTAATGTTTCCTATCTCGTCACGTGGCTCTGTTTTCAGAGGATTGTGGGTAATGTTTCCTATCTCGTCACGTGGCTCTGTTTTCAGAGGATTGTGGGTAATGTTTCCTATCTCGTCACGTGGCTCTGTTTTCAGAGGATTGTGGGTAATGTTTCCTATCTCGTCACGTGGCTCTGTTTTCAGAGGATGGGTAATGTTTCCTGTGGGTAATGTTTCCTATCTCGTCACGTGGCTCTGTTTTTCAGAGGATTGTGGGTAATGTTTCCTATCTCGTCACGTGGCTCTGTTTTCAGAGGATTGTGGGTAATGTTTCCTATCTCGTCACGTGGCTCTGTTTTCAGAGGATTATGGGTAATGTTTCCTATCTCGTCACGTGGCTCTGTTTTCAGAGGATGGTGGGTAATGTTTCCTATCTCGTCACGTGGCTCTGTTTTCAGAGGATGGTGGGTAATTCAACATTTTTAGACTTAATTATTATTTTACACAATGTTGTATGCATGTTTGAAGAACGGAAAGTATAATCTATTTTAGCATGAAGCCGCTTGAAATGAGGCGTAATGGTTCATAATGAACGGATATCAAAACCATCAAGCAGAATGGCGTTCAATGATGAGACCATTCCCACATTTCCAACTTTTAATATTAGAGGCAAATGCAGTATCCTGCAATGCTTACTGTAAAACCTCTAGTCACTGCTGGTGGTTTGAGCAATGTGCTCAACCATGCCTGCCAGAATGGGTTAAACTGACAAATTATCATATACAGTGCATTCTGAAAGTATTCAGACCCCTTGACTTTTTCTACATTTTGTTACGTTACAGCCTTACTCTAAAATGTATTAAAACATTTTTTTTCCTCATCAATCTACACACAATACCCCATAATAACAAAGCGAAAACAGGTTTTTAGAAGTTTTTGCAAATGTATTAAAAATAAAAAACAGAAAAACCTTATTTACATAAGTATTCAGACCCTTTGCAATGAGACTGGAAATTGAGCTCGGGTACATCCTGTTTCCATTGATCATCCTTGAGATGTTTCTACAACTTGATTGGAGTCCCCCTGTGGTAAATTCAATTGATTAGACATGATTTGGGAAGGCACACACCGGTCTATATAAGGTCCCACAGTTGACAGTGCATGTCAGAGCAAAAACAAGCCATGAGGTCGAAGGAATTGTCCGTAGAGCTCCGAGACAGGATTGTGTCGAGGCACAAATCTGGGGAAGGGTACGAAAACAATTCTGCAGCATTGAAGATCCCCAAGGTCACAGTGGCCTCCATCATTCTTAAATGGAAGAAGTTTGGAACCACCAAGACTCTTCCTAGAGCTGGCCGCCCGGCCAAACTGAGCAATCGGGAGAGAAGGGCCTTGGTCAGGGAGGTGACCAAGAACCCGATGGTCACTCTGACAGAGTTCTAGGGTTCCTCTGTGGAGATGGGAGAAATTTCCAGAAGGACAACCATCTCTGCAGCACTCCACCAATCAGACCTTTACGGTAGAGTGGACAGACGGAAGCCTTCCTCAGTAAAAGGCACATGACAGCCCGCTTGGAGTTTGCCAAAAGGCACCTAAAGGACTCTCAGACCATGAGAAACATGATTATCTGGTCCGATGAAACCAAGATTGAACTCTTTGGCCTGAATGCCAAGCGTCATGTCTGGAGGAAACCTGGCACCATCCCTACGGTGAAGCATGGTGGTGGCAGCATCATGCTGTGGGGATGTTTTTCAGC
>CM072239.1:49773190-49790000 GCA_036851935.1 Coregonus suidteri | reverse complement strand
TCAATTCCTAATTCAATATTCTGCCTCAACAGTTCTCTCAATTAAATTCCATCTCAAATTCAAATTCTCAGTCAATTCAAAACTACAATCCCTAATTAATATTCTGCCATAACAATCACATAATTCAATTCCCTCTATAGACCAATTCCCTGAATTTTAATTCAACTCAAGCCAACTACCTCCACTCATGGCAGATTCCAAAGACCAACTTTATCTCTTAACGAACTATCTAAAACGCCTTTGCTACACATTTTTTATATTTAAAACCAAACCCTTTATGTAACATTTACACGTTGTCAATTGCTTAAATATGCAGTACCAGTCAAAAGTTTGTACACACTGTCACGATCGTCGTAGTAATGAGTAGACCAAGGCGCAGCGTGAGAAACAAACATGACTTTAATTAGTTAAAGTTTCTAAACAAAAACAAAACACGACTCGTGAAGTCCACGGTGACAATGACCGAACACGGAACAAAAAACCCACAAACCCAAAGTGAAACACAGACAGTTAAATATGGCTCCCAATCAGAGACAACCAGCAAACAGCTGACACTCGTTGCCTCTGATTGGGAGTCACTCAGACCAACCTAGAAATAAACACAACAGAACTACCAACATAGAAATAAACACATAGAATGAACACACCCTGGCTCAAACATAATGAGTCCCAGAGCCAGGGTGTGACAGTTACCCCCCCCTAAAGGCGCGGACTGCGACCGCGCCTCAACTAAACAAAACAGGGGAGGGCTGGGCGGGCATACCTCCTCGGCGGTGGTTCTGGCTCCGGCCTTGACCACCACCCTCCAATACACCCCCCATAGTTGCCCTGGTCCAGTCTGTCGACTCGCACCCCTGGCTTGGTGCGTGGAGGAGGAACGGGCCTTACCAGGCTGACTTCTCGCACCCCTGGCTTAGTGCGAGTGGCAGGAACAGGCCGGGACCGGGCTGGCGACGCGCACCGTAGGTTTGGTGCGAGTGGCAGGAACAGGCCGGGTCGGGCTGGCGACGCGCACCGTAGGTTTGGTGCGAGTGGCAGGAACAGGCCGGGTCGGGCTGGCGACGCGCACCGTAGACTTTGGTGCGGGTGGCAGGAACAGGCCGGGTCGGGCTGGCGACGCGCACCGTAGACTTGGTGCGTGGAGCAGGGACAGGCCGGGCTGGGCTGGCGACGCACACCGTAGGCTTGGTGCGTGGAGCGGGAACAGGCCGGGCTGGGCTGGTCGACGCACACCGTAGGCTTGTTGCGTGGAGCAGGGACAGGCCGGGCTGGGCTGGCGACGCACACCGTAGCTTGGTGCGTGGAGCAGGAACAGGCCGGACCGTACTGGGAACACACACCACTGGCTTTAAATGGGGATCAGGAACGGGCCGGACCGGACTGGCAATACACCTCAGTACCTCTCACCGTGCCTCTACAACTTCCTTCCCTCCTCTTGCCAATGGCTCCCGTAACCCGGTGGCCTTCTCTCCTCGTCTCCTATTTCGCCCTGTGGCAGCCTCCTGCTGCCCAGTCGCCCATGCCGTGTGCCCCCCCCTAAAAAATTCTTGGGGGTGCCTCTCGTCCGTCCGACGATGGCACTGCTGACGCCGCTGCTCCTCTCTCGCCAGGGCCTTGATCCTACCCCAAGGTCCCTTGCCCCCGAGCATGTCCTCCCAGGACCACACTTTGCCCACCTGGGCCATCGCCAGCCTCTCCATCTCCTTTCCTGGCGCTTCCTCCCATGTCCAGTCTGCCTGCTCCTGGACACGCTGCTTGGTCCTTTTACGGTGGGTTTTTCTGTCACGATCGTCGTAGTAATGAGTAGACCAAGGCGCAGCGTGAGAAACAAACATGACTTTAATTAGTTAAAGTTTCTAAACAAAACAAAACACGACTCGTGAAGTCCACGGTGACAATGACCGAACACGGAACAAAAACCCACAAACCCAAAGTGAAACACAGACAGTTAAATATGGCTCCCAATCAGAGACAACCAGCAAACAGCTGACACTCGTTGCCTCTGATTGGGAGTCACTCAGACCAACCTAGAAATAAACACAACAGAACTACCAACATAGAAATAAACACATAGAATGAACACACCCTGGCTCAACATAATGAGTCCCAGAGCCAGGGTGTGACACACACCTACTCATTCAAGGGTTTTTTCTTTATTTTTACTATTTTACTATTGTAGAATAATAGTGAAGACATCAAAACGATGAAATAACACATACCAAAAAAGTGTTAAACAAATCAAAATATATTTTATATTTGAGATTCTTCAAAGTAGCCACCCTTTGCCTTGATGACAGCTTTGCACACTCTTTGTCATGAATCCCGCTTCCTGAGTCGGTTTCTGCCGGAGTTGCCTGTTTTCTGTCCTGGAGTTTTTTTCCTGAGTTTTCCTGAACACACCATGTCTGGTTGCCAGGCGACGAAGCAAGGCGGGAGATCTCTCCATTACCCGCACCTGCATCTCATCAGCTATCTGCACACCTGGTTCTGATCATCACCTCTCCACTTCATAAGCTCTGACCTGACATCCATTCCCTGCCGGATCGTTAGCCATGAAACAGTATGTTGTGCTTGCATATCAGCCTCAGATTACTAAGAGTTAGTTTTGCTGTTCTGTACTTTTTGCTTGCTGTGAACTCACCTTCGTTTCCTCTGTCTACAGTTACTCTCCCGGAACATTCACTCCACCGTTGCCTGGTCGTCTGTGGCTTCAGAAACATCATTGGATCTGCCCATTCACTCCCACCAACTCACCTCCACTGCCAGCTCCGTCACCTGGATTCTCCTGCTTCCACATTTAATTTTTTTAATAAATACTCACCTTCATTCAACTCACCTTGTCCTGGTCTGCTTCTGGGTTCTGCTTTAGAGAATCGTGACAGAACGATCCGGCCAAGGATGAACCCAGCGGACCTGGACTCCATTCGCCATGCCATTACCCATCAAGAGAAGATGTTGGGACAACACAGCACGGCGCTACAGGAGATAGCGTTTTCGGTTCAGAACTTTTCTGTCAGTCTGACGAGTATCCAGGCTCAGCTCAGTTTGCCGACGGAGAATCCACCACCTGTTTCACCCCTCTCGCCTGCCGCTTCTGGAGCTGTTTCCTTCCGTGTGCCCAAGGTTCCGACACCAGATAAGTACGAAGGGGATTTGGGAAGATGCCGTTCATTTCTCATGCAGTGTGGATTAGTTTTTGACCTGCAGCCCAACTCTTACGCCACAGACAAGGCCAGGATAGCTTTTGTAATTGAACTGCTGCGTGGAAGAGCTCTGGAGTGGGCTTCAGCCTTATGGGAACGACAGGACACCTGCATGGCGTCATACCAGGAGTTCACGGCAGAGATGAGGAAGCTGTTTGACCATCCAGTCCGAGGTAAGGACGCAGCTAATCGTCTGTTCTCTCTTCGCCAAGGAGCTCGCAGTGTAGCAGACGTTGTTATCGAATTCAGGGACATTGGCTGTGGAGAGTGGGTGGAATGAGGAGTCACTACAAGCGGCTTTTTAATCAGGGGTTGTCGGAGCAACTCAAGGATGAACTGATCTCTTATCCGGAGCCTAGTGACCTGGACTGGTTGGTAGCATTATCTTATTCGGGTGGATAACAGAATCCGAGAGAGAAGGAGGGAGAAGTGATGGGGGTCTTCCAATCACTAATCTACTCGGTTTACCATTCAAGTCAGGAAATGGACCAGAGCGAGCTGATCATTCTTCACCACACGAGATTAGAGGAGAGTTTCTGCCTCCAGATCCGGAACCCAAGTGGGGCGGCACGGGCTAACCAAGGAGGAGCGCCAACGTAGACGTGAGACCAACAGCTGCCTCTACTGTGGTAACCCGGGACATTACATCTCCGCTGGTCCCCAGCGCTCGTTAAACTGCCCGGCTCGCTAAGTTTGGGAGGACTTTTAGCGAGCCAGTTTCAGCCTCAATAACCCTGTCAGACCCCGTTTTCCTGCAACCCTCATGAACAAGAATCAGATTTTGGAGATTAATGCTTTTATCGATTCAGGTGCCGATGGCAGCTTTATGGATGCCGACTTGGTGGAATAGCTGGGGCTTTCCAAGGAGCAATTACCGGAAGCCATTGAAGCTACCACTCTGAACGGCAGACTTCTGGCACGAATCACTATGAGGGACTGAACCTGTTAAAATACTGCTGTCAGGTAATCATTCAGAGTTGATCTCCTTCTTCATTCTGCCATCTCCCCGTGCCCCCTGGTTCTTGGATACCCCTGGCTGAGAGAACACAATCCCACGTTCGATTGGGTGACTGGCAAGGTAACTAGTTGGAGCATTGAATGTCATGCTAACTGCCTTAAGACTGCCTGTTCCCATTCTGTTCCCAGTCAGGTCATTGATTCTGCCCCCCCAGATTTGTCCCTAGCTCCTGAGACATATCACGATTTGGGTGAAGTGTTCAGTAAGCAGAAGGCTCTGTCACTTCCTCTCCACCGACCATATGACTGTGCTATAAAACTGATCCCTGGAGCTGCCTATCCCAAGGGACGGTTATACAGTATCTCTCGACCTGAACGTGAAGCTTTGGAGACCTACATAAAGGAGTCCCTAGCTGCTGGTCTCGTTCGTCCCCTCGTCATCACACCCTGGGAGCAGGATTCTTTTTCGTGAGTAAGAAGGATGGCTCTCTTCGACCTTGTATTGATTATCGGGGTTTGAATGATATTACTGTCAAGAACAAGTATCCCCTGCCCTTGATGAGCTCTGCTTTCGACTCCTTACAGGGTGCTACTGTGTTCACTAAGCTTGATTTACGCAATGCGTATCATCTGGTCCGGATCAGAGAGGGGGACGAGTGGTTGACTGGGTTCAATACACTTATGGGACATTTCGAGTATCAAGTGATGCCGTTTGGACTGACCAATGCTCCAGCAGTGTTCCAGAGTATGGTGAATGACGTTCTGAGAGATGTGATCGGTCTTTTTTGTGTTCGTTTACCTGGATGACATTCTCATTTTCTCTAAGGAGCTTTCCAGCCACATCCAGCATGTCAAGCAGTTTTGTGCGCAGAATAATAGTACCAATCGGCCCAGCTCTGGACTTCTTCACCCTCTACCTGTTCCCTGGCGACCATGGTCGCATCTGGCCCTGGACTTTGTCACTGGGTTGCCCTCTTCTGATGGAAACACTGGCAATCTGACTATTGTGGACAGATTCAGCAAGTTCGCCCACTTTGTGCCCATCTCCAAGCTTTCCCTCGGCCTCTGAGACGTCCGAGATCCTGGTTAGGGAGGTTTTCAGGGTCCACGGGTTGCCCAGTGACATAGTTTCCGACCGTGGCCCTCAGTTTACCTCTACTGTCTGGAAGTCCTTCTGTTTGGCCATTGGAGCTACAGTCAGTCTCACATCTGGATTTCACCCCCAATCTAATGGTCAGGCGGAGAGAGCCAACCAGAAGATGGAATCCACGCTGCACTGCCTTGTTTCCTCCAACCCCACCTCTTGGGTCTCTCAGTTGCCATGGGTCGAGTATGCCCATAATACTCTCCCTACCTCTGCCACTGGGATGTCTCCCTTCCAGTGCCTTTATGGCTACCAACCTCCCTTGTTCCCTTCTCAGGAGAAGGATCTCTCGGTTCCCTCTGTCCAAGCCCACATTCGCCGTTGCCCACATTCGCATGTGACAAATAATATTTTATTTGTATTTTATTTGACTAAAAGTATGTGGACACCTGCTTGTCGAACATCTCATTCCAGAATCATGGGTATTAATATGGAGTTGGTCCCCCCTTTGCTGCTATAACAGCCTCCACTCTTCTGGGAAGGCTTTCCACTAGATGTTGGAACATTGCTGCGGGGACTTGCTTCCATTCAGCCCTTAAAGAGCATTAGTGAGGTCAGGTATTGATGTTGGGCGATTGGCCTGGCTTGCAGTCAGCGTTCCAATTCATCCTAAAGATGTTCGATGGAGTTGAGGTCAGGGCTCTATGCAGACCAGTCAAGTTCTTCCACACCGATCTCGACATACCATTTCTGTATGGACCTCGCTTTGTGCACAGGGGCATTGTCATGCTGAAACAGAAAAGGGCCTTCCCCAAACTGTTGCCGCTAAGTTGGAAGCACAGAATCGTCTAGAATGTCATTGTATGCTGTAGCATTGAAAAACAGCCCCAGACCATAATTCCTCCTCCACCAAACATTACAGTTGGCACTATGCGTTCTCCTGGCATCCGCCAAACCCAGATTCATCCGTCAGACTGCCAGATGGTGAAGCGTGATTCATCACTCCAGAGAGCACGTTTCCACTGCTCCAGAGTCCAATTGGCGGCAAACTTTACACCACTCCAGCCGACGCTTGGCATTGCGCGTGGTGTGAACTTAAGCTTGTGTGCGGCTGCTCAGCCATGGAAACCCATTTCATGAAGCTCCCGACAAACAGTTATTGTGCTAACGTTTAGAATTCTTTATTTCAATATCTGTGTTTTTGGCCTACCACCTTGCGGGCTGAGCCATTGTTGCTCCTAGACATTTCCACTTCACAATAACAGCACTTACAGTTGACCGGGGGAGTTTTAGCATGGCATCCTGTTTCCATTGATTATCCCTTGAGATGTTTCTACAACTTGATTGGAGTCCACCTGTGGTAAATTTTGAACATCTATCACTCCAGTGTTAATACTAAATTGTAATTATTTTGCACTATGGCCTATTTATTGCCTTACCTCCATAACTTACTACATTTGCACACACTGTATATAGATTTTCTATTGTGTTATTGACTGTACGTTTTGTTTATTCCATATGTAACAGTGTTGTTGTTGCTTTTACGTTACTTTTAGAATTCTTTATACTTCTGTGTTTTTGCTGTACATTGATTGGTTGATCTTACAAAAGATAACTAAAAAATTCTAAACTAATCCAATCTGTTAGTAGCTGGACTTATTTCACCTACTTACTGAGATGGTTGTTCCAGTTTAAAATAGTTCCACTACCCGAGCCGACAAGATAAAACATTCTGCCGATGTGCCCTGGAGCAAGGCACTTAATCCTAAGGGGCGCTGTATAATAATATGCCATTTAGCAGACGCTTTTATCCAAAGCGACTTACAGTAATGTGTGCATACATGTTTGTTTTTTTTGTGTATGGGGTGGTCCCGGGGATCGAACCCACTACCTTGGCGTTACAAGCGCCGTGCTCTACCAGCTGAGCTACAGAGGACCACTCTGGCATTTTCACTGCGTGTATGTGACAATAAAACATGTATTTTTTCCAAGGCTAAAATGTTACATTTTACATTTTAGTCATTTAGCAGACGCTCTTATCCAGAGCGACTTACAGTTAGTGAATACATATTTTTTAATTATTATTATATATATATATATTTTTTTTTTTTTCACCTTTATTTAACCAGGTAAACCAGTTGAGAACAAGTTCTCATTTACAACTGCGACCTGGCCAAGATAAAGCAAAGCAGTGCGATAAAAACAACAACACAGAGTTACATATGGGGTAAAACAAAACAAAGTCAAAAAAATACAACAGAAATACATATATATACAGTGTGTGCAAATTTAGCAAGTTATGGAGGTAAGGCAATAAAATAGGCTATAGTGCAAAGTAATTACAATTAGTATTAACACTGGAATGATAGATGTGCAAGAGATGATGTGCAAATAGAGATACTGGGGAACAAATGAGCAAAATAAATAACAATATAGGGATGAGGTAGTTGGGCGGGCTAATTTCAGATGGGCTGTGTACAGGTGCAGTGATCGTTAAGCTGCTCTGACAACTGATGCTTAAAGTTAGCGAGGGAGATAAGTGTCTCCAGCTTCAGAGATTTTTTGCAATTTGTTCCAGTCATAGGCAGCAGAGAACTGGAAGGAATGGCGGCCAAAGGAGGTGTTGGCTTTGGGGATGACCAGTGAGATATACCTGCTGGAGCGCAGACTACGGGTGGGTGTTGCTATGGTGACCAATGAGCTAAGATAAGGCGGGATTTGCCTAGCAGTGATTTATAGATGGCCTGGAGCCAGTGGGTTTTGGCGACGAATATGTAGTGAGGACCAGCCAACAAGAGCGTACAGGTCACAGTGGTGGGTATTATATGGGGCTTTGGAGACAAAAACGGATGGCACTGTGATAGACTACATCCAATTTGCTGAGTAGAGTGTTGGAGGCTATTTTGTAAATGACATCGCCGAAGTCAAGGATCGGTAGGATAGTCAGTTTTTACGAGGGCATGTTTTTGGCAGCATGAGTGAAGGAGGCTTTGTTGCGAAATAGGAAACCGATTCTAGATTTAACTTTGGATTGGAGATTCTTAATGTGAGTCTGGAAGGAGAGTTTACAGTCTAACCAGACACCTAGATATTTGTAGTTGTCCACATACTCTAGGTCAGACCCGTCGAGTGTAGTGATTCTAGTCGGGTGGGCGGGTGCAAGCAGCGTTCGGTTGAAGAGCATGCATTTAGTTTTACTAGTGTTTAAGAGCAGTTGGAGGCTACTGAAGGAGTGTTGTATGGAATTGAAGCTCGTTTGGAGGTTTGTTAACACAGTGTCCAATGAAGGGCCAGATGTATACAAAATGGTGTCGTCTGCGTAGAGGTGGATCTGAGAGTCACCAGCAGCAAGAGCGACGTCATTGATATACACAGAGAAAAAGAGTCGGCCCAAGAATTGAACCCTGTGGCACCCCCATAGAGACTGCCATAGGTCCAGACAACAGGCCCTCCGATTTGACACATTGAACTCTATCTGAGAAGTAGTTGGTGAACCAGGCGAGGCAGTCATTTGAGAAACCAAGGCTATTTAGTCTGCCAATAAGAATGCGGTGGTTGACAGAGTCGAAAGCCTTGGCCAGGTCAATGAAAACGGCTGCACAGTACTGTCTATTATCGATCGCGTTTATAATATCGCTTAGGACCTTGAGCGTGGCTGAAGTGCACCCATGACCAGCTCGGAAACCGGATTGCATAGCGGAGAAGGTACGGTGGGATTCGAAATGGTCGGTGATCTGTTTGTTCACTTGGCTTTCAAAAACTTTTGAAAGGCAGGGCAGGATGGATATGGGTCTGTAACAGTTTGGATCTAGAGTGTCACCCCCTTTGAAGAGGGGGATGACCGTGGAAGCTTTCCAATCTCTGGGGGATCTCAGACGTTACGAAAGAGAGGTTGAACAGGCTAGTAATAGGGGTTGCGACAATTTCGGCGGCTAGTTTTAGAAAGAAAGGGTCCCAGATTGTCTAGCCCAGATGATTTGTAGGGGTCCAGATTTTGCAGCTCTTTTAGAACATCAGCTGTCTGGATTTGTGTGAAGGAGAAGCGGGGGGGGCATGGGCAAGTTGCAGCGGAGGGTGCAGAGCTGGTGGCCGGGGGGTAGTGGTAGCCAGGTGGAAAGCATGGCCAGCCGTAGCAAAATGCTTGTTGAAATTCTCGATTATTGTAGATTTATCGGTGGTGATAGTGTTTCCTAGCCTCAGTGCAGTGGGCAGCTGGGAGGAAGTGCTCTTATTTTCCATGGACTTTACAGTGTCCCAAAACTTTTTGGAGTTAGTGCTACAGGATGCAAATTTCTGTTTGAAAAAGTTAGCCTTTGCTTTCCTAACTGCTTGTGTATATTGGTTCCTAACTTCCCTGAAAAGTTGCATATCGCGGGGGCTATTTGATGCTAATGCAGTACGCCACAGGATGTTTTTGTGCTGGTCAAGGGCAGTCAAGTCTGAGGAGAACCAGGGGCTATATCTGTTCTTAGTTCTGTATTTTTTGAATGGGGCATGTCTATTTAAGATTGAGAGGAAATTACTTTTAAAGAATAACCAGGCATCCTCTACTGACGGAATGAGATCTATATCCATCCAGGATACCTGGGCCAGGTCAATTAGGAAGGCCTGCTCGCTGAAGTGTTTTTGGGAGCGTTTGACAGTGATGAGGGGTGGTCGTTTGACCGCGGACCCGTTACGGACGCAGGCAATAAGGCAGTGATCGCTGAGATCCTGGTTGAAGACAGCGGAGGTGTATTTAGAGGGTAAGTTAGTCAGGATGATATCTATGAGGGTACCCATGTTTACGGATTTAGGGTTGTACCTGGTAGGTTCGTTGATAATTTGTTTATACTGGCCCCCCGTGGGAATCGAACCCACAACCCTGGCGTTGCAAACGCCATGCTCTATCAACTGAGCTACATCCCTGCCGGCCATTCCCTCCCCTACCCTGGACGACGCTGGGCCAATTGTGCGCCGCCCATGAGTCTCCCGGTCGCGGCCGGCTGCGACAGAGCCTGGATGTTGTAGTCCTCTGTAGCTCAGTTGGTAGAGCGTGGGTTTGATTCCCGATACCAACCCTTACATAAAATATGTATGACTATAAGTTGCTTTGGAAGCATCAGCTAAACGGCATAATAAAGCAATACAGAAAAAGAAAAAGGAAACCAATCCCTTTAATTGGGCCAAAATAACCTTCAAACATTACAAAAAAATAATGCATATACAGTAATGTATCTAATTTAAATTATTTGATCGATTTAGAAACACAGTTTGCATTCAAATTCAATGCCAAATCCATTATGTCCGGTAAGGAATTTGCACAATTATAATACAATTCCAGGTTTTTATTTCACATTCAATTCCAAATTCTAATTCTAACTCAATTCCAATTCCATTCCATGGATGGTTTTCTACTTCAATTCCAATTAAATGTACACTACTGTTTCAAAGTTTGGGGTCACTTAGAAATGTCCTTGTTTTCCATGAAAACATACATGAAATGAGTTTGAACAGGAAATATAGCCAAATGCATAGGAAATGTAGTCATTGACAAGGTTAGAAATAATGATTTTTAATTGAAATAATAATTGTGTCCTTCAAACTTTGCTTTCGTCAAAGAATCCTCCATTTGCAGCACTTACTGCCTTGCAGACCTTTGGCATTCTAGTTGTCAATTTGTTGAGGTAATCTGAATAGATTTCACCCCATGCTTCCTGAAGCACCTCCCACAAGTTGGATTGGCTTGATGGGCACTTCTTACGTACCATACGGTCAAGCTGCTCCCACAACAGTTCAATAGGGTTGAGATCCGCTGACTGTGCTGGCCACTCCATTATAGACAGAATACCAGCTGACTGCTTCTTCCCTAAATAGTTATTGTATAGTTTTGGAGCTGTGCTTTGGGTCATTGTCCTGTTGTAGGAGGAAATTGGCTCCAATCAAGCTCCGTCCACAGGGTATGGCATGGCGTTACAAAATGGAGTGATAGCCTTCCTTCTTCAAGATCCCTTTTACCCTGTACAAATCTCCCACTTTACCACCACCAAAGCACCCCCAGACCATCACATTGCCTCCACCATGCTTGACAGATGGCATCAAGCACTCCTCCAGCATCTTTTCATTTGGTCTGCGTCTCACAATGTTCTTCTTTGTGATCCGAACACCTCAAACTTCGATTTGTCTGTCCATAACACTTTTTTTCCCAATCTTCCTCTGTCCAGTGTCTGTGTTCTTTTGCCCATCTTAATCTTTTATTTTTATTGGCCAGTCTGAGATATGGCTTTTTCTTTGCAACTCTGCCTAGAAGGTCAGCATCCCGGAGTCGCCTCTTCACTGTTGACGTTGAGACTGGTGTTTTGCGGGTACTATTTAATGAAGCTGCCAGTTGAGGACCTGTGAGGCGTCTGTTTCTCAAACTAGACACTCTAATGTATTTGTCCTCTTGCTCAGTTTGTGCACCAGGGGCCTCCCACTCCTCTTTCTATTCTGGTTAGAGCCAGTTTGCGCTGTTCTGTGAAGAGAGTATTACACAGCGTTGTACGAGATTTTCAGTTTCTTGTCAATTTTCTCGCATGGAATAGCCTTCATTTCTCAGAACAAGAATAGACTGACGAGTTTCAGAAGAAAGTTCTTTGTTTCTGGCCATTTTGAGCCTGTAGTCGAACACACAATTGCTGATGCTCCAGATACTCAACTAGTCTCAAGAAGGCCAGTTTTATTGCTTCTTTAATCAGCACAACAGTTTTTCAGCTGTGCTAACATAATTGCAAAAGGGTTTTCTAATGATCAATTAGCCTTTTAAAATGATAAAACTTGGATTAGCAAACACAATGTTGCATTGGAACACAGGACTGATGGTTGCTGATAATGGGCCTCTGTACGCCTATGTAGATATTCCATAAAAAATCAGCCGTTTCCAGCTACAATAGCCATTTACATCATAACAATTACTTTTCTTTCAAAAACATGGACATTTCTAAGTGACCCCAAACTTTTGAACGGTAGTGTATATACAGACAATTCCAATTACATTCCAATTATATTCCAATTACATTCCAATTACATTCCAAGGATGGTTAAAAGAAAATTCTTTGAAGAAATTTTTTGAAGATTGCTGCAATTCTAATTAAATTCCTAGTAAATTCTCCACTTCCTGCTTGAATTACAGAATAGAATTTGGAATTTGAATGGAAGTTGGTAAGACTACAGGCCTGTTGGTTGGCTACCTCTGATTAACCTTAGCTAACTGTGTTAGCATTTAAGCCTAGCATGACCTTAGCAGTTAATCTTAGCATTACACCTTACTGCATGCTAGACCTTATTGAAATGCTATATAATGCTAAGTACTCACTTTTGTGTTGACTGTACTAGTTAATTTTAGCTGTACTAGCAGTATTATGTTATTAACCCTAACCCTTGTAATGGTCATAAACTAACAGTAGTCTGTAAAAAAAAATATATATATATATATATTTTAATCAGATACTTTTGAAAAACTAGATTAATACTTCTTAGATTACTTTTTTGGATTACTTTCAAATTCAGGAAGGGTGTTTGCGTAAAAAATGCATTATGACACCTTTCTGTTTCTTCAATGACATTCAATTCAGCATTGAAAAAAGGTGCAAGTTTAAGTTTGTTCCACCTGAGGGAGTCTGACCACCAATCAGAGACCACTATGATGACACACCAAATGATGACCACCAATCAGAGACCACTATGATGACACACCAAATGATGACCACCAATCAGAGACCACTATGATGACACACCAAATGATGACCACCAATCAGAGACCACTATGATGACACACCAAATGATGACCACCAGTCAGAGACCACTATGATGACACACCAGATGATGACCACCAATCAGAGACCAACTATGATGACACCACCAAATGATGACCACCAATCAGAGACCACTATGATGACACACCAGATGATGACCACCAATCAGTAGACCACTATGATGACACACCAGATGATGACCACCAATCAGAGACCACTATGATGACACACCAGATAATGACCACCAATCAGAGACCACTATGATGACACACCAGATGATGACCACCAATCAGAGACGCACTATGATGACACACCAGAGAATGACCACCAATCAGAGACCACTATGATGACACACCAAATGATGACCACCAATCAGAGGAGAACCTATGATGACACACTAAATGATGACCACCAATCAGAGACCACTATGATGACACACCAAATGATGACCACCAATCAGAGACCACTATGATGACACATCAAATTATGACCACCAATCAGAGACCACTATGATGACACACCAGATGATGACCACCAATCAGAGACCACTATGATGGATCATTTTAGTCTTCTAAGGCCTCTTAAGGGGAAAGTCATCCAAAAGTAATTACATTTTACATATTTAGCAGACGCTCTTATCCAGAGCGACTTACAGTTAGTGAATACATATTTCTTTATACTGGCCCCCCGTGGAATCGAACCCACAACCCTGGCGTTGCAAACGCCATGCTCTATCAAACTGAGCTACATCCCTGCCGGCCATTCACTCCCCTACCCTGGACGACGCTGGGCCAATTGTGCGCCGCCCATGAGTCTCCCGGTCGCGACAGAGCCTGGATTCGAACCAGGATCTCTAGTGGCACAGTTAGCACTGCGATGCAGTGCCTTAGACCACTGCGCCACTCAGGAGACATAATCAGATTATGATACTGAGTTTGATAATACAAAAGTTACGTTACTAATTAAAATTCTGGACATGTAACTAGTAACTGTAATGGATTACATTTAGACAGTAACATCACATCAGTCACTGGCTTCATCAATAAGTGCATCGATGATGTCGTCCCCACAGTGACCGTACGTACATACCCCAACCAGAAGCCATGATTACAGGAAACATCCGCACTGAGCTAAAAGGGTAGAGCTGCCGCTTTCAAGGAACGGGACTCTAACCCGGACGCTTATAAGAAATCCCGCTATGACCTCCGACGAACCATCAAACAGGCAAAGAGTCAATACAGGTCTAAGATTGAATCATACTACACTGGCTCTGACGCTCGTCGGATGTGGCAGGGCTTGAAAACTATTACAGACTACAAAGGGAAGCACAGCCGCGAGCTGCCCAGTGACACAAGCCTACCAGACGAGCTAAACCACTTCTATGCTCGCTTCGAGGCAAGCAACACTGAAGCATGCATGAGAGCACCAGCTGTTCCGGACGACTATGTGATCACGCTCTCCGTAGCCGATGTGAGTAAGACTTTTAAGCAGGTCAACATTCACAAGGCCGCAGGCCAGACGGATTACCAGGACGTGTACTCCGAGCATGTGCTGACCAACTGGCAAGTGTCTTCACTGACATTTTCAACATGTCCCTGACTGAGTCTGTAATACCAACATGTTTTCAAGCAGACCACCATAGTCCCCGTGCCCAAGAACTCTAAGATAACCTGCCTAAATGACTACCGACCCGTGGCACTGACGTCTGTAGCCATGAAGTGCTTTGAAAGACTGGTCATGGCTCACATCAACAGCATAATCCCAGAAACCCTAGACCCACTCCAATTTGCATACCGCCCCAACAGATCCACAGATGATGCAATCTCTATCGCACTCCACACTGCCCTTTCCCACCTGGACAAGAGGAACACCTACGTGAGAATGCTATTCATTGACTACAGCTCAGCATTCAACACCATAGTGCCCTCAAAGCTCATCACTAAGCTAAGGATCCTGGGACTAAACACCTCCCTCTGCAACTGGATCCTGGACTTCCTGACGGGGGGGCCGCCCCCAGGTGGTAAGGGTAGGTAACAACACATCTGCCACACTGATCCTCAACACGGGGGCCCCTCAGGGGGTGGCGTGCTCAGTCCCCTCCTGTACTCTCTGTTCACCCATGACTGCATGGCCAGGCACGACTCCAACACCATCATTAAGTTTGCCGACGACACAACAGTGGTAGGCCTGATCACCGACAACGATGAGACAGCCTATAGGGAGGAGGTCAGAGATCTGGCCGTGTGGTGCCAGGACAACAACCTCTCCCTCAACGTGACCAAGACAAAGGAGATGATTGTGGACTACAGGAAAAAAAGAGGACTGAGCACGCCCCCATTCTCATCGACGGGGCTGTAGTGGAACAGGTTGAGAGCTTCAAGTTCCTTGGTGTGTCCACATTACCAACGAACTATCATGGTCCAAACACACCAAGACAGTCGTGAAGAGGGCACGACAAAGCCTATTCCCCCTCAGGAGACTAAAAAGATTTGGCATGGGTCCTCAGATCCTCAAAAAATTCTACAGCTGCACCATCGAGAGCATCCTGACTGGTTTGCATCACCGCCTGGTATGGCAACTGCTTGGCCTCTGACCGCAAGGCACTACAGAGGGTAGTGCGTACGGCCCAGTACATCACAGGGGCAAAGCTCCCTGCCATCCAGGACCTCTATACCAGGCGGTGTCAGAGGAAGGCCCTCAAAATTGTCAAAATCTCCAGTCACCCTAGTCATAGACTGTTCTCTCTGCTACCGCACGGCAAGCGGTACCGGAGTGCCAAGTCTAGGTCCAAAAGACTTCTCAACAGCTTCTACCCCCAAGCCATAAGACTCCTGAACAGCTAATCATGGCTACCCGGACTATTTGCACTGCCCCCCCACCCCCATACTTTTTACGCTGCTGCTACTCTGTTAAGTATTTATGCATAGTCACTTTAACTCTACCCACATGTACATATTACCTCAACTACCTCAACTAGCCGGTGCCCCCGCACATTGACTATGCAACGTACCCCCCTGTATATATAGCCTCCCTACTGTCACTTTATTCTATTGTATATATAGCCTCCCTACTGTCACTTTATTTTTACTTCTGCTCTTTTTTTCTCAACACTTTTTTGTTTGTTGTTTTATTCTTACTTTTTTGGTTTAAAATAAATGCACTGTTGGTTAAGGGCTGTAAGTAGCATTTCACTGTAATGTCTGCACCTGTTGTATTCGGCGCATGTGACCAATAAAATTTGATTTGATTTGATTTGATTTAACCTACCAACCCTGACAACCATAGCCATGTAATGCTAACCCTAGATTTAGTGTTGACAGGGATAGATACTATTAGTAGGCTATTAACCATAGCCATGTAAAAGTTAGCATTGGTTAGCATTATGACCATAACCATAGCCATGTAATAGTTAGCATTGGTTAGCATTATGACCATAACCATAGCCATGTAATAGTTAGCATTGGTTAGCATTATGACCATAACCATAGCCATGTAATAGTTAGCATTGGTTAGCATTATGACCATAACCATAGCCATGTAATAGTTTAGCATTGGTTAGCATTATGACCATAACCATAGCCGTGTAATAGTTAGCATTGGTTAGCATTATGACCATAACACTAGCCATGTAATAGTTAGCATTGGTTAGCATTATGACCATAACCATAGCCATGTAATAGTTAGCATTGGTTAGCAATTATGACCATAACCATAGCCGTGTAATAGTTTAGCCATTGGTTAGCATTATGACCATAAACCATAGCCATGTAATAGTTAGGCATTTGGTTAGCATT
>CM072239.1:49756156-49772690 GCA_036851935.1 Coregonus suidteri | reverse complement strand
TCCCCCTCTCTTCCTCCTCTCTCTCTCTCCCCCTCCCCCCCTCCCTCCTCTCCTCTCTCTCTCTCTCTCTTCTCTCTCTCTCCTTCTTCTCCTCTTCTCTCCTCTCCTCTCCTCTCCCCCCCTCCCCTCTCTCTCTCCTCCTCTCTTCTCTCTCCTCTCCCCCCCCCTCTCCCCCCCCCCCCCTCCCTCTCTTCCTCTCCCCCCCCCCCCCCCTCTCTCTCCATCCCTCCCTTCCTCCTGCCCCCAGTCGTTCATGCAGAGCACCCTCTCCTCTCTTCATCCCTCTCGGGTCCCATTCCTCACTAACTCCCCTCTTTCTTTTGGGGACCTAAACCCCCTGGAGACCCTCACGAGGAGACCTAAAAACCCCGGGGGTACTTTTGGTGGCTAGGATGGGCTAGTGTAGGGGGTGAGCCTGAAAAACTCCGGGAACCCTCATCTGGCCCTCAACCCCGGGTGGGTGTGGGGGGCTGTGTTTGTGTGGTTTCGGTTTTTGGAGAAATTCCAATTCAATTTCTGCCTCAAATTTTCTCTAAATTAAATTTCCCATCTCAAAAAAATTCTCATAAATTAAAAACTACAATCCCAAATTAATTTTCTGCCTAAAATCACATTTAAATTTCCCCTCTAGACCAATCTTAACGAACTATCCTAAAACCCTTTTGCTACACATTTTTATATTTAAAACAAAACCTTTAATGTACATTTACCGGTGTCAATTGCTTAAATATGCCGTAACCAGTCAAAAGCTACTCATTCAAGGGTTTTTCTTTATTTTTTACTATTTTACTATTGTAGAATAAATAGTGAAGACTCAAACCGATGAAATAACACATAATACCAAAAAGTGTTAAACAAATTCAAATATATTTTAATTTGAGGATTCTCTTCAAAGTAGCCACCCGTTATTTTCCTTGATGACATCTTGCAAAACACATCTTTTCATGATCCCGCTTGTCCTGAGTTGGTTTTCTGCCGGAGTGCTGTTTTCCTGTCCTGGAGTTTTTTTTCCTAGTTTCCCTGAACGCCACCCTGTCTGGTTGCCGGGCGACGAATCTTGGCTGAGAATCTCTCCATTACCCGCACCTGCATCTCATCAGCTATCTGCACACCTGGTTCTGATCATCACCTCTCCCACTTCTTAAGCTCTGACCTGACATCCACTCCCTGCCGGATCGTTAGCCATGAAACAGTATGTTGTGCCTGCGTATCAGCCTCAGATTACTAAGAGTTAGTTTTGCTGTTTTGTTACTTTCTGCTCGCTGTGAACTCACCTTCCTTTACTCTGTCTACTGTTACTCTTCCGGAACATTCACTCCACCGCTGCCTGGACGTCTGTGGCTTCAGAGACATCATTGGATCTGCCATTCACTCCCGTCCAAAGCTGCCTGGTCGTCTGTGGCTTCAGAGACATCATTGGATCTGCCCATTCACTCCACCGCTGCCTGGACGTCTGTGGCTTCAGAAACATCATTGGATCTGCCCATTCACACCCACCAACTCACCTCCACTGCCAGCTCCGTCACCTGGATTCTCCTGCTTCCACATTTAAGTCTTTAAATAAATACTCACCTTCATTCAACTCACCTTGTCCTGGTCTGCTTCTGGGTTCTGCTTTAGAGAATCGTGACACTCTTGGCATTCTCTCAACCAGCTTCATGAGGTAGTCACCTGGAAACAAGATTCATAATAATAGTTACCCTGCAAAGCTGTGGTAATATGAGCAACACTCCTAGCACCAAGCAAATGTGTGCTTCCCCCCCGGAGACCTGGGTTAAATTCCCGATTCCACCTACAATGATATACACTACATGATCCAAACACACCAAGAAAGTTGTGAAGAGGGCACAACGCCTCTTCCCCCTCAGGAGACTGAAAAGATTTGGCATGGGTCCCCAGATCCTCAAAAAGTTCTACAGCTGCACCATCGAGAGCATCCTGACCGGTTGCATCACCGCCTGGTATGGCAACTGCTCGGCATCCGACCGAAAGGCGCTACATAGGGTAGTGCGTACGGCCCAGTACATAACTGGGGCCAAGCTTCCTGGCGTCCAGGACCTCTATACCAGGCGGTGTCATAGGAAGGCCCTAATAATTGTCAAAGACTCCAGTCACCCTAGTCATAGACTGTTCTCTCTGCTACCGCACGGCAAGCGGTACTGGAGCGCCAAGTCCTAGGTCCAAAAGGCTTCTAAACAGCTTCTACCCCCAAGCCATAAGACTGCTGTACAATTAATCAAATGGCCACCTGGACTATTTAAATGGCCACCCGGACTATTTACATTGACCCCCCCCCCCCCCTTGTTTTTACACTGCTGCTAATCGCTGTTTATTATCTATGCATAGTCTCTTTACCCCTACCAACATGTACAAATTTACCTCGACTAACCTGTACCCCTGTCCACGGTTTCGGCCGAGGCTGCCTCTCTCCCTTGTTCGGGCAGGCTCTTCGGCGTTTTCGTTGTCTCCGGAATACTAGCTGCCACCGTTGTATGTTTCATGTTCGTTTGCTTTTGTCTGTTTGTTGTGACACCTGTTCTCGTTTAGCGTAATTAGTGTCCTATAAGTTTCTCGTTGTGTTTGTCTAGTGTTGTGTGTGATTGATTTATTTCTGTCGTGTGTAGTGCTTGTGTACTGCTATTTTCGCTCGGTTGAGCTTCACTCCACTGCGTTGGAGCATTTACGCACATGTTTAGTGCGCCGTTATTTTTGTCGCCTTCGTGCGTAGTTTCGCCTTCGGGCAAGTGTTTCGTATTTTCCTTGTTGGAGAGTTAACTAAAGTCTGTTGGACTATACGTCGGTGTCCTGCGCTTGATTCCACCACTACACCCACCTACAGCACTCTTGACAACCCCAGCCCATTGACTCGGTACCGGTACCCCCTGTATATAGCCTCATTATTACCTGGACTAACCTGTACCCCAGCCCATTGACTCGGTACCGGTACCCCCTGTATATAGCCTCATTATTACCTGGACTAACCTGTACCCAGCCCATTGACTCGTACCCCGGTACCCCCTGTATATAGCCTCATTATTACCTGGACTAACCTGTACCCCAGCCCATTGACTCGGTACCGGTACCCCTGTATATAGCCTCATTATTACCTGGACTAACCTGTACCCCAGCCCATTGACTCGGTACCGGTACCCCCTGTATATAGCCTCGTTATTGTTATTTTATTGTGTTACTTTTTATAATTTTTTACTTTAGTTTATTTAGTAAATATTTTCTTAACTCTATTTTCTTAAAACTGCATTGTTGGTTAAGGGCTTGTAAGTAACCATTTTACGGTAAGGTCTACACCTGTTGTATTCGGCGCATGTGACAAATAATATTTGATTTGTATTTGATTTGACCAAAAGTATGTGGACACCTTGCTTGTCGAACATCTCATTCCAAGATAATGGGCATTAATATGGAGTTGGTCCCCCCTTTGCTGCTATAACAGCCTCCACTCTTCTGGGAAGGCCTTCCACTACATGTTGGAACATTGCTGCAGGGACTTGCTTCCACTCAGCCCTTAAAGAGCATTAGTGAGGTCGGGCACTGATGTTGGGCGATGAGGCCTGGCTCGCAGTTGGCGTTCCAATTCATCCTAAAGATGTTCGATGGAGTTGAGGTCAGGGCTCTATGCAGACCAGTCAAGTTCTTCCACACCGATCTCGACATACCATTTCTGTATGGACCTCGCTTTGTGCACAGGGGCATTGTCATGCTGAAACAGAAAAGGGCCTTCCCCAAACTGTTGCCGCAAAGTTGGAAGCACAGAATCGTCTAGAATGTCATTGTATGCTGTAGCATTGAAAAAACAGCCCCAGACCATTATTCCTCCTCCACCAAACTTTACAGTTGGCACTATGCGTTCTCCTGGCATCCGCCAAACCCAGATTCATCCGTCGGACTGCCAGATGGTGAAGCGTGATTAATCACTCCAGAGAACGCGTTTCCACTGCTCCAGAGTCCAATTGGCGGCGAACTTTACACCACTCCGGCCAACGCTTGGCATTGCGCATGGTGATCTTAAGCTTGTGTGTGGCTGCTCAGCCATGGAAACCCATTTCATGAAGCTCCCGACAAACAGTTATTGTACTAACGTTACTTTTAGAATTCTTTATTTCAATATCTGTGTTTTTGGCCTACCACCTTGCGGCTGAGCCATTGTTGCTCCTAGACATTTCCACTTCACAATAACAGCACTTACAGTTGACCGGGGGAGTTTTAGCATGGCATCCTGTTTCCATTGATTATCCTTGAGATGTTTTCTACAACTTGATTGGAGTCCACCTGTGGTACATTTTGCACATCTATCACTCCAGTGTTAATACTAAATTGTAATTATTTTGCACTATGGCCTATTTATTGCCTTACCTCCATAACTTACTACATTTGCACACACTGTATATAGATTTTCTATTGTGTTATTGGACTGTACGTTTTGTTTATTCCATATGTAACTCTGTGTTATTGTTGCTTTTACGTTACTTTTAGAATTCTTTATACTTCTGTGTTTTTGCTGTACATTGATTGGTTGATCTTACAAAGATAACTAACATTTTTCTAAACTAATCCAATCTGTTAGTAGCTGGACTTATTTCACCTACTTACTGAGATGGTTGTTCCAGTTTAAATAGTTCCACTACCCGAGCCGACAAGATAAAACATTCTGCCGATGTGCCCTGGAGCAAGGCACTTAATCCTAAGGGGCGCTGTACTACTCTGGCATTTTCACTGCGTGTATGTGACAATAAAACATGTATTTTTTCCAAGGCTAAAACAACATGTTACATTTTACATTACATTTTAGTCATTTAGCAGACGCTCTTATCCAGAGCAACTTACAGTTAGTGAATACATATATATATATTTTTTTAATACTGGCCCCCCGTGGGAATCGAACCCACAACCCTGGCGTTGCAAATTTATTCTGTATTGCTTTATTATTATTTAGCTGTTTAGCTGATGCTTCCAAAGCAACTTACAGTCATACATATTTTATGTAAGGGTATCAGGAATCAAACGCCATGCTCTATCAACTGAGCTACATCCCTGCCAGCCATTCCCTCCCCTACCCTGGACGACGCTGGGCCAATTGTGCGCCGCCCATGGGTCTCCCGGTCCCGCGGCCGGGCTGCGACAGAGCCTGGATTCGAACCAGGATCTCTAGTGGCACAGTTAGCACTGCGATGCAGTGCCTTAGACCACTGCGCCACTCAGGAGACATAATCAGATTATGATACTGAGTTTGGTAATACAAAAGTTACGTTACTAATTAAAATTCTGGACATGTAACTAGTAACTGTAATGGATTTACATTTAGACAGTAACCTACCCACCCTGACAACCATAGCCATGTAATGCTAACCAGTTAGACAGTAACCTACCAACCCTGACAACCATAGCCATGTAATGCTAACCAGTTAGACAGTAACCTACCCAACCATGACAACCATAGCCATGTCGATGTTTAACCCTAGATTTAGTGTTGACAGGGATAGAATACTATTAGTAAGCTATTTACCATAGCCATGTAAAAGTTAGCATTGGTTTAGCATTATGACCATAACCATAGCCATGTAATAGTTAGCATTGGTTAGCATTATGACCCTAACCATAGCCATGTAATAGTTAGCATTGGTTAGCATTATGACCATAACCATAGCCATGTAAAAGTTAGCATTGGTTAGCATTATGACCATAACCATAGCCATGTAATAGTTAGCATTGGTTAGCATTATGACCATAACCATAGCCATGTAATAGTTAGCATTGGTTAGCATATTGACCATAACCATAGCCATGTATATTAGCATTGGTTTAGCATTATGACCTAAAACCATAGCCATGTAAAAGTTAGCATTGGTTTAGCATTATGAACCATAACCATGAGCCATGTAATAGTTAGCATTGGTTAGCATTTATGACCATACCATAGCCATGGTAATAGTTAGCATTTGTTTAGCATTATGACCATACCATAGCCATGTAATAGTTAGCATTGGTTAGCATATGACCATAACCATAGCCATTTAATTAGTTAAGCATTGGTTAGCATTATGACCATAACCATAGCCATGTAATAGTTTTAGCATTGTTTAGCATTATGACCCTAACCATAGCATGTAATAGTTTTAGCATTGGTTAGCATTATGACCATAACCATAGCCATGTAAAAGTTTAGCATTGGTTTCATTATGACCATAACCATAGCCATGTAATAGTTAGCATTGTTTTAGCATTATGACCATAACCATAGCCATGTATAGTTAGGCATTGGTTAGCATTATGACCATAACCATAGCCGTGTAATAGTTAGCATTGTTAGCATTATTGACCATAACACTAGCCATGTAATAGTTAAGCATTGGTTTAGCATTATGACCATACCATAGCCATAGTAATAGTTATTACATTGGTAGCCTTATGACCATAACCATAGCTGGTGTAATAGTTAGCATTGTTTAGCATTATGACCATAACCATAGCCATGTAATAGTTAGCATTGGTTAGCATTATGACCCTAACCATAGCTGTGTTAGCTGTTGTTGTTGTTGTCTTTCTCCCCCAGCCTAGCCCAGTCCTTGGACTGTCCCTGCCCTGAGCTAAACCAGTTCCAGCTAACTGACTATCTTAGTCATTAAAGCTAAAACCGGATGACTTTGGGTTTTTAGACCACCGCTATTTATTATTAACATGGACAAGTTATTTATTACATATTTTCTCTCTCTCATTATTCTCTCGTACTTCCCTCTCCTCCCCTCCCTCCCTCCTTCCCCTCCTTCCCCTCCTTCCCTCCTCCCCTCCTTCCTCTCCTCCTCCCCTTCCCTCCCTCCCCTCTTCTCTCCTCCCCCCTTCCCTCCCTCCCCTCCTTCCTCTCCTCCCCTCCTTCCCTCCCTCCCTCCCCTCCTTCCTCCCCTCCTTCCCTCCCTCCCCTCCTTCCTCTTCTCCTTCCCTCCCTCCCCTCCTTCCTCTCCTCCCCTCGCTTCCTCCCTCCCCCCTCCTTCAATCTCCTCCCCTCCCTCCGCTCCCTCCCTACCCTCCCCCTCCTCTCCACCCTCCCTCCCCTTCGCTCTCCACTCTCCTCCCTCCCTCCCTCCCTCCACCTCCCTCTCCACTCTCCTCCTCTCCTCCTCCCTCTCCCCTCTCCCTCCCTCCTCTCCTCTTCACTCTCCTCCTCTCCCCTCCCTCCCTCCTCCTCCTCTCCTCGACTCCTCTCCTCTTCACTCTCCCCCCTCTCCCCTCCCTCCCGCCCTCCTCCTCCTCTCCTCCTCTCCTCCTCTCCCCTCCTCTCTCCCTCCTCCTCTCCTCCTCTCCTCTCCTCCTCTTCTTCACTCTCCTCCTCTCCCCTCCCTCCCTCCTTTCCTCTACTCTCCTCTCTCCTCTCCTCTTCACTCTCCTCCTCATCTCGCCTCTCCTCCTCTCCTCTCCTCCTCTCCTCCTCTCCCTCGCCCCTCCCTCCCTCCCTCCTCTCTCCTCCTCTCCTCTCCCCCCTCCTCGCTCCTCCCCTCCGTCCCTCCCTCCCGCCCCCCCCTCGTCCTCTCCACCTCCCTACCACTCTCCTCCTCTCCTCCTCCCTCCCCCCTCTCCCCTCCCTCCCTCATCTCCTCTCCTCTCTCCTCTTCACTCTCCTCCTCTCTCCCCCTCCCTCCTCCCTCCTCCCCTCCCTCCTCCCTCGGGAACTCGCTCCTCTCCTCTCCTCTCCTCTCACTCCTCACTCTCCTCTCCTCTCCCTCCTCCCTCCTCCTCCTCTCCTCCTCTCATCTCCTCTTCACTCATCCTCCTCTCCTCCTCTCTCCCTCCCTCTCTCTCCTCTCTCCTCTCCTCTCCTCTCTTCACTCTCCTCCTCTCCCCTCCCTCCCTCCTCTTCTCTCCTCTCTCCTCCTCTTCCTCTCCTCTTCACTCTCCTCTACCTCTCTCCTCCGCCTCTCCCCCTCCACTCTCCTCTTCCTCCCTCCCTCCCTCCCTCCTCTCCCTCCTCCTCCTCTCCTCCCTCTCCCCTCCCTCCTCCCCTCCCTCCTCCTCTCCCCTCCCTCCTCCTCTCCTCCTCTCCCCTCCTCCTCCTCCTCCTCTCCTCCCTCCTCTCCCCTCACCCTCCCTCCCTCCTCTCCTCCTCTCCCCCGCCCTCCCTCCTCTCCTCCTCTCCCCGTCCTCCATCTCTCTCCTCCCTCCTCCCTCTCCTGCTCCTCCTCTCCTCTCCTTTCCTCTCCCCCCTCCTCTCCTCCTCTCCTCCTTCTCCTCCTCTCCTCCTCTCCCCTCCCTCCCTCCTCTCCTCCTCTCCCCTCCTCTCCTCCTCTCCCCTCCCTCCCTCCCTCCGCCCTCCTCTCTCTCTCCTCACTCTCCTCTCCTCCTCTCCCCCCTCCTCTCCTCCTCTCCTCCTCCTCTCCTCCTCTCCTCCTCTCCCCCCTCCTCTCCTCTCCTCCTCTCCTCCTCTCCCCCCTCCTCTCCTCCTCTCCTCCTCTCCTCTCCCCTCCCTCCCTCCTCCTCATCCACTCCCTCCCTCCCTCCTCCTCTCCTCTCCTCCTCTCCTCCTCTCCCCCCTCCTCCCCATCCTCCCTCCTCCTTCTCCTCCTCTCCCCCTCCCTCCTCCCTCCTCTCCCTCCCCTCCCTCCCTCCTCTCCCCTCCCTCCTCTCCTCCACAGTCAGTCTGTACTCCTCTATCTTCGGCATGCTGCAGCTACTGTGCCTGATGACGACTCCTGTGATTGGTCAGATTATGGACTGGAAGTTGAAGGACTGTGAAGATGGAGAGGAGGAGAAGGAACCAGCCAAGTAGGACCCCTAACCCCTAACCCCTAACCCCTACACACTAGCCCCTACCTCCCTACGGCTACTCCCTAGTCCCTAGCCCCTAGCAAATAAACCCTAACTCTAGCCCTAACTCTAGCCCTAACTCTAGCCCTAACTCTAGCCAAGTCACTAGCCAGGTCACTAGCCAGTAGCCCTTACTCTCTATGGAGATCTGACCTGAGCAGTTTGGATAAGAGTTCCTAGGGGTTAGGGACTAGGGTTTTATGTGGTTTAGGGCTAGGGTTTTCGGGTTATAATGGGGCTAGGGGGCTAGGGGTTAGGGGCTAGGGGTTTAGGGGTTAGGGTTAGGGGCGTAGGAGTTCGGGGCTAGGGTTAGGGGCTAGGGGTTAGGGCTAGGGGTTAGGGCTAGGAGTTAGGGGTTGGGGCTAGGGGTTAGGGGTTAGGGACTAGGGGTTATGTGGTTCGGGGCTAGGAGTTCGGGGTTAGGGGCTAGGCGCTAGGGGTTAGGGGCTAGGGGTTAGGGGCTAGGAGTTCGGGGCTAGGGGTTAGGGGCTAGGGGTTAGGGGCTAGGAGTTCAGGGTTAGGGACTATGAGTTAGGGGTTAGGGGCTAGGGCTAGGAGTGTCGGGTTTTAGGGCTAGGGCTAGGGTTTGATTTGGGGGTGATCCCTTGATAAAGTTAGACATGATGTCTGTGAATGGGATGTAAAAAAAAATTTGCACTTGTCTTTTCCTACAAGCACAGACTTTGCTGATAACTTTGTTTAGGGAAAATGTGCCTGCTACGATTGTGATAAGTGGTTGTCTCACTTAGCTATCTTAAGATGAATGCACTAATGGAGGTTGTTCTGGATAAGAGATCTGCTAAATGACTCAAATGGAAACATTTAAAATGTTGGGACTAGGTTCTGACCTCATCTAGTTTCACCTCTTCTCCCCCCTCTCTTCTACCCCTCCCACTCCCCTCCCCTCTCCCCGTCCCACCCCTCCCCCTCCCCCTCCCTCCCCTCCACTCCCCTCCCCTCCCCCTCCCCTCCCCCTCCCCCGTCCCCCGTCCCACACCCCTCCCCCCTCCCTCTCCCGTCCCACCCCTCCCCCCCTCTCCCCTCTCCCTCTCCCTCTCCCGTCCCAACCCTCCCCCTCACCTCTGCCTCTCCCGTCCCACCCCTCCCCCTCCCCTCTCCCATCCCTCCCCTCTCCCCATCTCCCTCTCCCCCGTCCCTCCCCTCCCCTCCCCTCCCCTCCCCTCTCCCGTCCGAAAACACCCTCCCCCTCCCCTCCCTCTCCCGTCCCCACCCCTCCCCCTCCCCTCCTCCCGTCCCACCCCTCCCCCTCCCCCTCTCCCTCTACCTTCTCCCCGTCCCACCCCTCCCCCTCCCCTCCCCTCCCCCTCCCCTCCCCTCTCCCGTCCCACCCCTCCCCTCTCCCTCTCCCTCTCCCGTCCCACCCCTCCCCCTCCCCTCTCCCTCTCCCTCTCCCTCTCCCCGTTCCCCACCCCTCCCCCTCACCTCTCCCTCCTCCATCCCACCCCTCCCCCTCCCCTCTCCCATCCCTCCCCTCTCCCTCTCCATCTCCCGTCCCACCCCTCCCCCTCCCCTCCCCTCCCCCTCTCCCCGTCCCACCCCTCCCCTCTCTCCCCTCCCCTCTCCCTTCCCACCCCTCCCCCTCCCCCTCCCCTTCTCCCCGTCCACTCTCCTCTCCTCTCCTCTCCTCTCCTCTCCTCTCCTCTCCTCTCCTCTCCTCCTCTCCTCTCCTCTCCCCCCACGGGATCAGCCAAAAGGCCAAGCGCAGAGACAGACAGATCCAGAAGGTGACCAATGCCATGCGAGCATTCATCCTGACCAACATCCTATTGGTGGGATTCGGTATCACCTGCCTGGTGCCCAACCTCCCTCTGCAGGTGAGTGCTCCGTCCAACTGTCACACAAACTACTCCCCGCCTCCTCACCACCTCTTGGCCAATCAGCAGTAGTTCTCCAGGATGTAGGAATGAGATGAGAGCAATGCTCTGTCGCCTCCTATAGGCCTTACAGTGGAACTACAGCTAGATATGACCTGTAATCCCTATAGTGGGCAGTATCAGCTTCTAGACCAAGGGGGAGCCCACCGGGCACTTCAATCCGGCCCGCGAGACATTTTTTTAATGTATTCAATACTATTATATTTGAGAGTTACCATTTTTGGCCTAACAGTACTCATTCCATGATGTACAAACAACCTCCAATAGATGGCCCTGTAGCCTGGTCTGTATTTGGGCCTACAGTCAGATTCAGAATGCGCTCAGTCATCATAGCCACTTCATTGCTTGACGACTTTTGACGTGAAAAATGAGTGCTGCGAAAAATGAGAAAAGTGGACTCTGAATGTCAAAGCAGCATGGCTAGAAGTGATAGGTGAGGAGCTATTCTCAGAGTTTTGAAGAAAAAAAGCAGATGGCTACCATCTTTTTTTTCTATAGCACTGGATGAGAGTACTGGCATCAGAGACACCGCTCAACTTTACATTTTTTTGTCAGAGGAATAAAGGAGAACTTTGAAAATAGCAGAGGAACTTCTTGCGATGGAATCAACGATGGGAACAACCAGGGGCTCTGATTTACAGTGATGGGAACAACCAGGGGCTCTGATTTACAGTGATGGGAACAACCAGGGGCTCTGATTTACAGTGATGGGAACAACCAGGGGCTCTGATTTACAGTGATGGTAACAACCAGGGGCTCTGATTTACAGTGATGGGAACAACCAGGGGCTCTGATTTACAGTGATGGGAACAACCAGGGGCTCTGATTTACAGTGATGGGAACAACCAGGGGCTCTGATTTACAGTGATGGGAACAACCAGGCTCTGACTTACAGTGATGGGAACAACCAGGGGCTCTGATTTACAGTGATGGGAACAACCAGGGGCTCTGATTTACAGTGATGGGAACAACCAGGGGCTCTGATTTACAGTGAGGGGAACAACCAGGGGCTCTGATTTACAGTGATGGGAACAACCAGGGGCTCTGATTTATATGACAGGGTGTCTGCCTGCTTGGAGAAAATGAATCTACTGTGGAGCAAACTTACAAACGTCACAACAGATGGATCACCAAATCTAACCGGTAAAAACATTGGCCTACTAAAATTTTTTAAAGTATTTCGCCGTGTGTGGGAACTGAGAGGGGAGATAGGTATGTTTCCTTGATACGGTTGGTAAAGCCGACGACTTACTTCTCCGAGTTGAAAGACACAGACTGGCTGGGCGACTTTGCTTTCTCGTGTGGACGTATTGGGGCATCTGAACGATCTAAATGTGAAACTGCAGGGAAATTGTGTTTTTGTGCATGAACTGTATTCCAACGTGAAAGCGTTCAGCCGGTCTCTCGCTCATTTTTTCGACACTGGCTGCACTGAACGCGCCCACATCGCAGTGCCGCACTGAGACGTACAGTAGCACTTTGGTCGACCTGCATGCTGAGTTTTCCCGCCGGCTTCTCAGACTTCACTAAGATTTGAGAACTGAGCTGGAGCTTGTATCTGTCTTTAGACAGTCAGAAAACACCACCAGACGCACAATTGGAGCTCATCGACATCCAACGTGACAGTGCTTTGAAGGAGAAGTACAAAACAGCAACAATAGACCAGTGCTATGGCTCACTGAATGAAAACAAAGTTTCCAAACAGTAAAAAGCACCCCCACAGGATGCTTGTTTTATTCGGGTCCACATATGTGTGTCAACAAACGTTCTCAGTCATGAATTACAACAAATCCCGTCACAGGTCAAATTTAACAAATGACCACTGTTGTCAGCTGTTCTGAGAATTTCTACATCAAAGATAATAATAATAATATGCCATTTAGCAGACGCTTTTATCCAAAGCGACTTACAGTCATGCGTGCATACATTTTTGTGTATGGGTGGTCCCGGGGATCGAACCCACTACCTTGGCGTTACAAGCGCCGTGCTCTACCAGTTGAGCTACAGAGGACCACGACTGACACCAGACTTTGATGCCCTTGCCAAGAGAGGTGACCAGACCCATTGTGTCCACATGAAGACTCGAATAACCGTGACTGGGGTAGGCAAGGATTATGCTTTTTCATGGTGATGGTTATGCAGTGAGAATTATCCAGCAATGCACTTGGATACAGGCAATAACTAACCAGTCAGATTTGGGCTGAGCTGATTTGGATAACTGTAAATACGCCTCACAATGGAGATGAGAATTGTTCCTTGATATGCTTTCAAAAACAGACCGTTCCAGATGATACGGATGCTCTCACCGTATGTTTCACTCAAATGTTTTAACAGTTTTTTTTTTTACACATCTGCTGTTACCAGTCATATATAATACATATCTATTTTTAAGTTTGAATATTGTGACTGTAAGTTTGATTGTACTTTACAAGGGTAGAGATGCAGGATCTGTGTGTGTGTGTGTGTTTGACTGTGTCTGTGATGTTATAAATTATATAAATTTTGTTAATTTGTGATAAATGTGTTCACAAAAAACAAGGGTAGAGATGGTACAAGGGTAGAATTGTTCAGCAAGCATATGGACACCTACAGTACACTAGTAGTTACGTGTGAAAATGAATAAAGGCTTCACATGTTTTGTCACACATATAGTATGTGGCCCTTCACTTGGTTTAAAAAACTCAATGTGGCCCTTGAGCCAAAAGGTTTGCCCACCCCTGGTATAGGAGCTAGGGTGTAGGGCAGGGCTCTCCAACCCTGTTCCCTCCTGTCAGTGGAGGCTGTTGAGGGGAGGACGGCTCATAATAATGGCTGGAACGGAGCGAATGTAATGGCATCAAACACCTGGAAACCATGGAAACCACGCGTTTGATACATTCCATCTATTCCGCTCCAGCCATTACCGCGAGCCCCGTCCTCCAACCTCCTGTGCCTCCTGTAGGTTTTCACTCCAACCCTAGATGTAGCTAACCTGATTCAGCTTATCAACCAGTTCATTATTATAATCAGTTGTGCTAGGGTTGGAATGAACACCTACAGGATGGTGGCACTCCAGGAACAGGGTTGGAGAGCCCTGGTGTAGGGTATAGAACAGGGATGGAGAGCCCGTGTAGGGTATAGAACAGAGTTGGAGAGCCCTGGTGTAGGGGCTATGGTGTAGGGTAGAGAGCAGGGTTGGAGAGCCCTGGTGTAGGGTAGAGAGCAGGGTTGGAGAGCCCTGGTGTAGGGGCTATGGTGTAGGGTAGAGAGCAGGGTTGGAGAGCCCTGGTGTAGGGTATAGAGCAGGGTTGGAGAGCCCTGGTGTAGGGTAGAGAGCAGGGTTGGAGAGCCCTGGTGTAGGGGCTATGGTGTAGGGTATAGAACAGGGTTGGAGAGCCCCTGGTGTAGGGGCTATGGTGTAGGGTATAGAACAGGGTTGGAGAGCCCTGGTGTAGGGGCTATGGTGTAGGGTATAGAACAGGGTTGGAGAGCCCTGGTGTATAGAGCAGGGTTGGAGAGCCCTGGTGTAGGGGCTATGGTGTAGGGTAGAGAGCAGGGTTGGAGAGCCCTGGTGTAGGGGCTATGGTGTAGGGTATAGAAGGCAGGGTTGGAGAGCCCTGGTGTAGGGTAGAGAGCAGGGTTGGAGAGCCCTGGTGTAGAGGGTAGAGCAGGGTTGGAGAGCCCTGGTTGGGGTAGAGCAGGGTTGGAGAGCCCTGGTGTAGGGTATAGAACAGGGTTGGAGAGCCCTGGTGTGTATGGTGTAGGGTAGAGAGCAGGGTTGGAGAGCCCTGGTGTAGGGGCTATGGTGTAGGGTAGAGAGCAGGGTTGGAGAGCCCTGGTGTAGGGTAGAGAGCAGGGTTGGAGAGCCCTGGTGGGGTATAGAACAGGGTTGGAGAGCCCTGGTGTAGGGGCTATGGTGCAGGGTAGAGAGCAGGGTTGGAGAGCCCTGGGGTAGGGTAGAGAGCAGGGTTGGAGAGCCCTGGTGTAGGGGCTATGGTGTAGGGTAGAGAGCAGGGTTGGAGAGCCCTGGTGTAGGGGCTATGGTGTAGGGTAGAGAGCAGGGTTGGAGAGCCCTGTTGGAGAGAAAAGGGTTGGAGAGCCCTGGTGTAGGGTAGAGAACAGGGTTGGAGAGCCCTGGTGTAGGGTAGAGAGCAGGGATGGAGAGCCCTGGTGTAGGGTAGAGAGCAGGGTTGGAGAGCCCTGGTGTAGGGGCTATGGTGTAGGGTAGAGAGCAGGGTTGGAGAGCCCTGGTGTAGTAGGGCAGGGTTGGAGAGCCCTGGTGTAGGGCTATGGTGTAGAGAGAGCAGGGTTGGAGAGCCCTGGTGTAGGGGCTAGAGAAGGGTAGAGAGCAGGGTTGGAGAGCCCTGGTGTAGGGCTATGGTGTAGGGTAGAGAAACAGGGTTGGAGAGCCCTGGTGTAGGGGCTATGGTGTAGGGTAGAGAGCAGGGTTGGAGAGCCCTGGTGTAGGGGCTATGGTGTAGGGTAGAGAGCAGGGTGGAGAGCCCTGGAGAGCCCTGGTGTAGGGTAGAGAACAGGGTTGGAGAGCCCTGGTGTAGGGGCTATGGTGTAGGGTAGAGAACAGGGTTGGAGAGCCCTGGTGTAGGGGCTATGGGTGTAGGGTTAGAGAACAGGGTTGGAGAGCCCTGGTGTAGGGGCTATGGTGTAGGGTAGAGAACAGGGTTGGAGAGCCCTGGTGTAGGGGCCTATGGTGTAGGGTAGAGAGCAGGGTTGGAGAGCCCTGGTGTAGGGGCTATGGTGTAGGGTAGAGAGCAGGGTTGGAGAGCCCTGGTGTAGGGTAGAGAGCAGGGTTGGGCAAACCTTTTGGCTCAAGGGCCACATTGAGTTTTTGAAACCAAGTGAAGCCAGAGCACATTTGAATGGTACAACAAGTCCTGGTGCTCTGCCTCTGTGACATTGAGCAGCTGAATGAACTGACGATGGTTAAGCCTCCTTGCCCGTATAAAGTTGACAAGTTTTACAACCACTTTGACAACATTTTCCAGCTTTAACACACTTTTACACAGGGCTTCCTGATGAATAATAATAATATAATAATAATATAATATATTATATCATTAAAATGCTAATTAATTTTTGACATGCGTTTTTCTGGATTTGTTGTTGTTGTTATTCTGTCTCTCACGGTTCAAATAAACCTACCATTAAAATTATAGACTGATCATTTCTTTGTCAGTGGGTAAACGTACAAAATCAGCAGGGGATCAAATACTTTTTCCCCCTCACTGTAAATCAGAGCCCCTGGTTGTTCCCATCACTGTAAGTCAGAGCCCCTGGTTGTTCCCATCACTGTAAATCAGAGCCCCTGGTTGTTCCCATCACTGTAAATCAGAGCCCCTGGTTGTTCCCATCACTGTAAATCAGAGCCCCTGGTTGTTCCCATCACTGTAAATCAGAGCCCCTGGTTGTTCCCATCACTGTAAATCAGAGCCCCTGGTTGTTCCCATCACTGTAAATCAGAGCCCCTGGTTGTTCCCATCGTTGATTCCATCGCAAGAAGTTCCTCTGCTATTTCAAAGTTCTCCTTTATTCCTCGGACAAAAAATTAAAAGTTGAGCGGTGTCTCTGATGCCAGTACTCTCATCCAGTGCTATAGAAAAAAAAGATGGAAGCTGCTTTTTTTTTCTTCAACTCTGAGATTAGCTCCTCACCTATCACTTCCACGCGCCTGGTGATGGTTCAGCGTGATAGAGCTAACTTTTACTCACATTTACATTTGAGTCATTTAGCAGACGCTCTTATCCAGAGCGACTTACATTTAGCGAGTGCATACATTTTTCATACTGCCCCCCCCCGCAGCACTTGGAGGTCATTTTTCACGTCAAAAGTCG
>CM072239.1:49717084-49750656 GCA_036851935.1 Coregonus suidteri | reverse complement strand
GTGCCATGTTTTTCCCCCCTAACTTTTCATTAGCTTTCCCCCATTTCCAATGCATGCTTGTCTTGTAGATGCTTGCGAGCTATAAGCTGCTCTTTCTGCCTGTTTAAGGCGTTCGGGGGACACTGGGGAGCAGTCTTAGAATCTTATTTTCTTGTATTTTTGACATTGGGAAATGCTGTCTTGGGGTTAAATGGGCTTTGTGCTCAATTTCAGTCTTTTTTCCATTTTTCCCAACCTCTTTCGGAAATTTCTAATTCTCTTTCTGGTTGAAAATATTTTAATCTCTCCTGTTCCTGTTCCCCTCGTGACCACTCTAGACAGATTCTGACCTTTTTAAAAGCTTGACACGCATCAAAGCTTCAACCTCATTCACGTTGCAATGTTTTCCTCCATCAAAAAAAAGGGATTTTTATTTCATTCATTTTGCGTGTACACCCCCAAATTTTTGCCTCTCCGGGCTGCATAAGGTGAATTTAGTTTCCTCTCCCTCTCCATGGGTCTTTTTGGGGATTTCCTCCCCATCATTCCTTTTTAAGTTTTTTCACTCGGCATTTACATGACACGTTGTTGGTTGGGATTTTGTTAAACGGTGCACTTTAGACCTCCTTTAATCTTTAAAAGCAGTCATCCATTTCACATATGCCCCATTTGACTTGCACATGTGTCAAGTTTGGCATTTTAGATGCGTTTTAAACATTTCCCGTTGAGGGTTTTGTCACTTTAAAAATGATTTTGTTAACACGCAGTATCTTTAGATCCTTAATTGCATGTCGTTGCGTTGATGGATGGCATTTCCACGTTAGGCCAAATATTAGATATATATTTCTAACATTGTGGTAGGTCTTTGTTTTCCCAAACTTAAACTTCTTACATATTGTTTTCACAGCGCTGTATTTGAATTCCTTCCCAAAGTTTATCAAACATTCCAATTATAAGCCATTTGCGCTTCCATAATTGCATGATCAAACGATCGCCTTGAACAGGGCAGCTCTTCATTCGCAGTGGTTACTCACGGCTGGCGAAATCTAGGAGTTCAAGATCCTTCCAAGCTGAGCTGTCCTTATGGTCCGAATGCAATTACAAATAGAAACAAAATCCAGCGTGTGTTCCGAACCGGAGATTTCCTTCCGGTAGTAATCCTTCACTGAAGTTTTTTTTGACTTGATTGTAGTGGCTTCCTTTCCTCTTTACCATAGCCACTGCCCTAGCCTGAAGCGGGGTTGTTTCGGTCGTCGGACTCATACAGTCACGCACTCAAACGTTTCCAAACGGCCAAACTTCAATGAGATCCAGGATATAGTGCAACAAAATGTTTATTCTTCTTATCTAACAAAAAGGTATTCTCCAATCAACTTAAAGCAGAGATTACTTGAACATGCAAATACATAATATAATATGACCTGTCTGTCTGTATTTCTGTATGTGTCTATATGGTCAAAAAACTATAACCGCTCCCGCATCTAGCAAGGACTCCCTCCCCCCGAAGGCCCCAACTTCCTGCTTTATCCTAACACAATTAACACAGTACAATGAATGGGCAAGAGGGGGGGCAAAAAACTGAGTTACACTAATAACAAATGATATATCTCAATCCGGTAAATAAATCATAAAGGTACGTACCTAATATTTCATCATATACATTAATATTTAATATATTTACACAAATGTACATGGAGCTCAGTATTGTTCAGTCTTTTATACAAATATGCCAAATCGGTTCTAACAATGTGGGAGCTATGATGAGGTTTTATAAAGAGATGGTTGAATATGTGGGAGCTATGATGAGGTTTTATAAAGAGAAGGTTGAAGATGTGGGAGCTATGATGAGGTTTTATAAAGAGATGGTTGAATATGTGGGAGCTGTGATGAGGTTTTATAAAGAGATGGTTGAATATGTGGGAGCTATGATGAGGTTTTATAAAGAGAAGGTTGAATATGTGGGAGCTGTGATGAGGTTTTATAAAGAGATGGTTGAATATGTGGGAGCTGTGATGAGGTTTTATAAAGAGAAGGTTGAATATGTGGGAGCTATGATGAGGTTTTATAAAGAGATGGTTGAATATGTGGGAGCTATGATGAGGTTTTATATAAGAGATGGTTGAATATGTGGGAGCTATGATGAGGTTTTATAAAGAGATGGTTGAATATGTGGGAGCTGTGATGAGGTTTTATAAAGAGAAGGTTGAATATGTGGGAGCTATGATGAGGATTTATAAAGAGAAGGTTGAATATGTGGGAGCTATGATGAGGTTTTATAAAGAGATGGTTGAATATGTGGGAGCTATGATGAGGTTTTATAAAGATATGATGGTTGAATATGTGGGAGCTATGATGAGGTTTTATAAAGAGAAGGTTGAATATGTGGGAGCTATGATGAGGTTTTATATAAAGAGATGGTTGAATATGTGGGAGCTATGATGAGGTTTTATAAAGAGAAGGTTGAATATGTGGGAGCTATGATGAGGTTTTATAAAGAGATGGTTGAATATGTGGGAGCTATGATGAGGTTTTATAAAGAGATGGTTGAATATGTGGGAGCTATGATGAGGTTTTATAAAGAGAAGGTTGAATATGTGGGAGCTATGATGAGGTTTTATAAAGAGAAGGTTGAATATGTGGGAGCTATGATGAGGTTTTATAAAGAGAAGGTTGAATATGTGGGAGCTATGATGAGGTTTTATATGATGCAGTCTGTTCATAAAATAATGGTGCTAAACTTCCCTCAAGATAATATATAGGGTACGTCCCAAATGGCATCCATTCCCCTATAAAATGCACTCCTTAAAGAAGTGCACTATGCAGGGCATCGGCTGCCAATTGGGATGCGAGCCATGGATTTGAGGGTTTTGTATGTTGACCAGCCAAGTCTCTTCTGTTCTGTTCTGTCATGCCACTTGTATACTGCTCATATTGCAGAAAGTATTCACCCCCCGCCTTGGCATTTTTCCTATTTTGTTGCCTTACAACCTGGAATTAAAATTGATTTTTTTGGGGGGGGTTGTATCATTTGATTTACACAACGTCTACCACTTTGAAGATGCAAAATATTTTTTGGGGTGAAACAAACATGAAAAACTTGAGCGTGCATAACTATTCACCCCCCCAAAGTCAATACTTTGTAGAGCCACCTTTTGCAGCAATTACATGATGATCATGAGTCACATGATCTCAGTATATATACACACCTGTTCTGAAAGGCCCCAGAGTCTGCAACACCACTAAGCAAGGGGCACCATGAAGACCAAGGAGCTCTCCAAACAGGTCAGGGACAAAGTTGTGGAGAAGTACAGATCAGGGTTGGGTTATAAATAAAATATCAGAAACTTTGAACATCCCACGGAGCACCATTATTAAATGCATTATTAAAAATGGAAAGAACACTTTCAGTTATTTGAAAAGGAAATCATCTCCCAAATATCACTATTTCTAAAACAAGCCATAGAAAGTTGGTTGCAATTTCAGTTTAATCCTCCAGAAACGACAGAACAAATAATGCAACAAATATTGTGGTTAAACTCAAATATACTAATTGACAAAAAAACTTTTTTTTTGACAAAAATGTTTACAAAAGGTATAATCTTCGTAAATGATATCTTCGTTAGGACTGGTGGAGTTATGTCGCACATGCAGCTAACAAAAACATATGGAAATGTCTGCTCTACCCAAAATTACAACCAAATAATTGCAGCCTTACCGCAAAAATGGCAGAGGAAAGTGGAAGGGGGAAAAAGTAAGGAACTTGTCTGTCGGCCTTGCATTAAAGAACATAATTGGTTAAAAGAAAATTGTGATAAATAAAAAAGTATACCAATTTCATTTAAGGACCAAAGGATTGACAGCCGTCCCATATAGATTGCAAAATAGTTGGGAAGTGATTTTTAACGTTCCGGTTCCATGGCATAGTGTTTATGAACTGACACGCAAAACGACACCGGATTCAAAATTTACAATGTTTCAATTTAAATTATTATACAAAATTCTTGCTACCAATAGAATGTTATTTATATGGGGGATACAATCTTCCCAGCTCTGCAGATTTTGCTGTGAAGAGACGGAATCATTAGATCTTTTGTTTTGGTACTGTCCATTTGTAGCTTGTTTTTGGACACAGGTCCAGGAATGGCTGAAGGATTGCAATATTTACCTGGAGCTAACCTTGCAGATAGCACTACTGGGTGATCTGAGAAGTCATAGTCAATCGATCAATAATATAATAATACATTTAGCAAAAAAAATTATTTTCAATTCACAATCTGTAGAAACAATGAGAATAGAAAGGTTCAGAACTTTTGTGAAACATCACAGTACAGTTGAAATATATATGGCAAATAGAAATCCTATATGGATGGTGTTAAGAGATAGATGGGAGGTATTGAATGGAGTTGAAGGATGGGGACTAATAACAACTAACAACAAATAATAACAAGATAACTAATAATGTAAGCATACTGTGTCCATAATAAGTATATACAGTGGGGAGAACAAGTATTTGATACACTGCCGATTTTGCAGGTTTTCCTACTTACAAAGCATGTAGAGGTCTGTAATTGTTATCATAGGTACACTTCAACTGTGAGAGACGGAATCTAAAACAAAAATCCAGAAAATCACATTGTATGATTTTTAAGTAATTAATTTACATTTTATTGGGAGCTTTTGGGAAAGAGCACAGTTAGAAAGATATGGCATATAGAAGCAAACCGTATGGACATCATGAAAATGATCGGAGAGGTGAGAGTAGAAGAAGTTCTGGAGAAAAAAGAACAAAATATAATTATTGTAAAATTGACTGTGTCCATAAAATGCAGATAGTAAGTATAGACCAGAAGTAGAGGCCTAAGCATTGTTGTTCACTAGTTTACTCCAAGTAGGGAAAGGATGGTGGGGTTGAAAAGTAATAAAGGGGAATATATATATATATATAAAACATGGGGGATTGGAAGTGATGCAGACAATTACATTGATGGAACTACAGCTCTGTCACGCCCATATCAGCTAACAGCATCATGTGATATAGCAATCTGGTGCCCGACTGCACAGTCCATGAGGTGACACTCAACCATTGGTTGATGCAATGCAATGCCAGCGCATCTAGTCTGGCAGTAACCTATCGGTCTCTCCTGAACCAGTCACATGCTGTTGCTCCCCCTCCTTCACTCCTTGTCATGGAAAGAAGGGACTATAAGGAATATGGAAACTCCTTCCAGCTCATGGTCAGATCAATCCAATGCTTTTAAAATTCATGAGAGGAGAACCAAGAGATATAGACTTTGGGCTAAAGTGTGGGTCAGAGGTAGGGTACTGGTAGTCATTACATTTTGTCATCTGGTAGTTGTCATGCAAAAGCCTGCCAGTCTCCCAGTAATTTACCGTTAAATAACATAAAACATGTTCAGCATCTCCAGGCCTCCACTCATACAAGCCTGAGTGGCCTAGCCAGTCTCCAGGCCTCCACTCATACAAGCCTGTCACGCCCTGACTCAAGGGACTCTTATATGTTGAGTCAGGGTGTGTATGTTCTATGTGGTGTTTTCTATGTTTCGATCTATTATGTGTATTTCTATGTTGGCCAGGGTGGTTCCCAATCAGAGGCAGCTGTCGCTCGTTGTCTCTGATTGGGGATCATACTTAGGCAGCCTATTGGCACTAGTGGGTTGAGGGATCTTGTTCCTTATAAGGTATGTTGTGTGTGCTACCTTGGACTTCACGTTTCGTTTCATTTATTGTTTTGTCGAGTGTTTATTAAGTTAAATAAACATGTACGTATATCACGCTGCGCCTTGGTCTGACCCGTCATTCAACGAACGTGACAGGAAGTTAGTGGGGGTGGCGGGGTTGGAAAGTAATAAAGGGGAATATATATATATTTTTAAAGGATATGTATGTGTATGTATGTATGTATGTCTGTATGTATGTGTGTATATGTGTATATACAGTGAGGGAAAAAGTATTTGATCCCCTGCTGATTTTGTACGTTTGCCCACTGACAAAGAAATGATCAGTCTATAATTTTAATGGTAGGTTTATTTTATTTTTTGTTATTTTTTTATTTTTTTTATTTTTTATTTGTTTATTTTTTGGGGGGGAATGGATCAGCTTAATATTGCAGATAGATTGTATCTTCTATCAATGTAATTGTCTGCATCACTTCCAATCCCACATGTTTTTTTAATATATATATATATACTCCCCTTTATTACTTTTCAACCCCACCATCCTTTCCCTACTTGGAGTAAATTAGTGAACAACAATGCCCAGGCCTCTACTTCCGGTCTATACTTACTATCTACAACTTATGGACAGAGTTAATTTTACAATAATTATATTATATATATATACAGTGAGGGAAAAAAGTATATGATCCCCTGCTGATTTTGTACGTTTGCCCACGGACAAAGAAATTATCAGTCTATAATTTTAATGGTAGTTTATTTGAACAGTGAGAGACAGAATAACCACAAAAAAAATCCAGAAAAACGCATGTCAAAAATTTTATACATTGATTTGCATTTTAATGAGGGAAATAAGTATTTGACCCCTCTGCAAAACATGACTTAGTACTTGGTGGCAAAGCCCTTGTTGGCAATCACAGAGGTCAGACGTTTCTTGTAGTTGGCCACCAGGTTTGCACACATCTCAGGAGGGATTTTGTCCCACTCCTCTTTGTAGATCTTCTCCAAGTCATTAAGGTTTCGAGCCTGACGTTTGGCAACTTGAACCTTCAGCTCCCTCCACAGATGTTCTATGGGATTAAGGTCTGGAGACTGGCTAGGCCACTCCAGGACCTTAATGTGCTTCTTCTTGAGCCACTCCTTTGTTGCCTTGGCCGTGTTGTTTTGGTCATTGTCATGCTGGAATACCCATCCACGACCCATTTTTCAATGCCCTGGCTGAGGGAAGGAGATTCTCACCCAAGATTTGATGGTACATGGCCCCGTCCATCGTCCCTTTGATGCGGTGAAGTTGTCCTGTCCCCTTAGCAGAACCCCCCCCCCCCCCCCCAAAGCATAATGTTTCCACCTCCATGTTTGACGGTGGGGATGGTGTTCTTGGGGTCATAGGCAGCATTCCTCCTCCTCCAAACATGGTGAGTTGAGTTGATGCCAAAGAGCTCAATTTTGGTCTCATCTGACCACAAGACTTTCACCCAGTTCTCCTCTGAATCATTCAGATGTTCATTTGAAAACATCAGACGGGCATGTATATGTGCTTTCTTGAGCAGGGGGACCTTGCGGGCGCAGCAGGATATCAGTCCTTCACGGCGTAGTGTGCTACCAATTGTTTTTCTTGGTGACTATGGTCCCAGCTGCCTTGAGATCATTGACAAGATCCTCCCGTGTAGTTCTGGGCTGATTCCTCACCATTCTCATGATCATTGCAACTCCACGAGGTGAGATCTTACATGGAGCCCCAGGCCGAGGGAGATTGACAGTTCTGTTGTGTTTCTTCCATTTGCGAATAATCGCACCAACTGTTGTCACCATCTCACCAAGCTGCTTGGCGATGGTCTTGTAGCCCATTCCAGCCTTGTGTAGGTCTACAATCTTGTCCCTGACATCCTTGGAGAGCTCTTTGGTCTTGGCCATGGTGGAGAGTTTGGAATCTGATTGATTGATTGCTTCTGTGGACAGGTGTCTTTTATACAGGTAACAAGATGAGATTAGGAGAACTCCCTTTAAGAGTGTGCTCCTAATTTCAGCTCGTTACCTGTATAAAAGACACCTGGGAGCCAGAAATCTTTCTGATTGAGAGGGGGTCAAATACTTATTTCCCTCATTAAAATGCAAATCAATTTATAAAAATGTTTACATGTGTTTTTTCTGGATTTTTTTGTTGTTATTCTGTCTCTCACTATTCAAATAAACCTACCATAAAAATTATAGACTGATCATTTCTTTGTCAGTGGGCAAACGTACAAAATCAGCAGGGGATCAAATACTTTTTTCCCTCACTGTATATACAGTGAGGGAAAAAACTATTTGATCCCCTGCTGATTTTGTACGTTTGCCCACTGACAAAGAAATGATCAGTCTATAATTTTTATGGTAGGTTTATTTGAACAGTGAGAGACAGAATAACAACAACAAAAATCCAGAACAACGCATGTCAAAAATGTTATGAATTGATTTGCATTTTAATGAGGGAAATAAATATTTGACCCCCTCTCAATCAGAAAGATTTCTGGCTCCCAGGTGTGTTTTATACAGGTAATGAGCTGAGATTAGGAACACACGTTTAAAGGGAGTGCTCCTAATCTCAGCTTGTTACCTGTATAAAAGACACCTGTCCACAGAAGCAATCAATCAATCAGATTCCAAACTCTCCACCATGGCCAAGACCAAAGAGCTCTCCAAGGATGTCAGGGACAAGATTGTAGACCTACACAAGGCTGGAATGGGCTACAAGACCATCGCCAAGCAGCTTGGTGAGAAGGTGACAACAGTTGGTGAGATTATTCGCAAATGGAAGAAACACAAAATAACTGTCAATCTCCCTCGGCCTGGGGCTCCATGCAAGCTCTCACCCCGTGGAGTTGCAATGATCATGAGAACGGTGAGGAATCAGCCCAGAACTACACGGAGGATCTTGTCAATGATCTCAAGGTAGCTGGGACAATAGTCACCAAGAAAACAATTGGTAACACACTACGCCGTGAAGGACTGAAATCCTGCAGCGCCCGCAAGGTCCCCCTGCTCAAGAAAGCACATATACAGGGCCGTCTGAAGTTTGCCAATGAACATCTGAATGATTCAGAGGAGAAGTGTTGTGGTCAGATGAGACCAAAATCGAGCTCTTTGGCATCAACTTAACTCGCCGTGTTTGGAGGAGGAGGAATGCTGCCTATGACCCCAAGAACACCCTCCCCACCGTCAAACATGGAGGTGGAAACATTATGCTTTGGGGGTATTTTTCTGCTAAGGGGACAGGACAACTTCACAGCATCAAAGGGACGATGGACGGTGCCATGTACCGTCAAATCTTGGGTGAGAACCTCCTTCCCTCAGCCAGGGCATTGAAAATGGGTAGTGGATTGGTATTCCAGCATGACAATGACCCAAAACAAACGGCCAAGGCAACAAAGGAGTGGCTCAAGAAGAAGCACATTAAGGTCCTGGAGTGGCCTAGCCAGTCTCCAGACCTTAATCCCATAGAAAATCTGTGGAGGGAGCTGAAGGTTCGAGTTGCCAAACGTCAGCCTCAAAACCTTAATGACTTGGAGAAGATCTGCAAAGAGGAGTGGAACAAAATCCCTCCTGAGATGTTTGCAAATCTGGTGACCAACTACAAGAAACGTCTGACCTCTGTGATTACCAACAAGGGTTTTGCCACCAAGTACTAAGTCATGTTTTGCAGAGGGGTCAAATACTTATTTCCCTCATTAAAATGCGAATCAATTTATAACATTTTCATCATGCGTTTTTCTGGATTTTCTTGTTGTTATTCTGTCTCTCACTGTTCAAATAAACCTACCATTAAAATTATAGACTGATCATGCCTTTGTCAGTGGGCAAACGTACAAAATCAGCAGGGGATCAAATACTTTTTTCCCTCACTGTATATATATATATATATTAAAAAAAAAAATTATTTGCTCCTGAACTTCTTCTACTCTCAACCTCTCCGATCATTTTCATGATGTCCATCCGGTTTGCTTCTATATGCCATATCTTTCTAACTGTGCTCTTTCCCAAAAGCTCCCAACATACAACCTATATACTTATTATGGACACAGTATGCTTTACATTATTAGTTATGTTTGTTATTATTTGTTGTTATTTGTTATTAGTCCCATCCTTCAACTCTATTCAACACCTCCCATCTATCTCTTAACACCCATCCATATAGGATTTTCTATTTGCCATATATATTCAAACCGTACTGTGATGTTTTACAAAAGTTCTGAACCTTTCTATTCTCATTGCTTCTACAGATTGTGAATTAAAAATAAACATTTTTGCTAAATGTATTATTATATTATTGATCGATTGACTATGACTTCTCAGATCACCCAGTAATGATATCTGCAAGGTTAGTTCCAGGTAAATATTGCAATCCTTTAGCCATTCCTGGACCTGTGTCCAAAAACAAGCTACAAATGGACAGAAACAAAACAAAATGATCTAATGATTCTGTCTCTTCACAGCAAAATCTGCAGAGCTGGGGAGATTGTATCCCCCATATAAATAACATTCTATTGGTAGCAAGAATTTATATATAATAATTTAAATTGAAAGATTCTAATTTTTGAATCCGGTGTCGTTTTGCGTGTCAGTTCATAAACACTATGCCATGGGATCGGTACGTCAAAGATCTCTTCCCAACTATTTTGCAATCTATATGGGACGGCTGTCAATCCTTTGGTCCTTAAGTGAAACTGATATACTTTTTATTTATCACAGTTTTCCTTAACCAATTATGTTCTTTAATGCAAGGCCGACAGACAAGTTCCTTACTTTCTCCCCCTTCCACTTTCCTCTTCCACTTTTGCGGTAAGGCTGCAATTATTTGGTTGTAATTTTGGGTAGAGCAGACATTTCCATATGTTTTCGTCAGCTGCATGTGCGACATAACTCCACCAATCCTACCGATGATATCATTTACGAAGATTATACCTTTTGTAAACATTTTGTCAAAAAGAAAGGTTTTTTGTCAATTAGTATATTTGAATTTAACCACAATATTTGTTGCATTATTTGTTCTGTCGTTTCTGGAGGATTAAATTGAAATTGCAACCAACTTTCTATGGCTTGTTTTAGAAATAGTGACATTTGGGAGATTATTTCCTTTTCAAATAACTGAAAGTGAGAGGTTGTAATCTGAATAAAGGGAAAAAGGTCTTTCTTGAACATTGGGTGATACAATCTTACTAATTTGCTTGAGAACCAGTTCGGATTTAAGTATAACTTTTGTATGACTGAAGCTTTTAGTGATAGGTCTAATGCTTTAATATTTAATAATTTCTGTCCTCCGAATTCATATTCATTATATAAATATGCTCTTTTAATTTTGTCTGGCTTGCCGTTCCAAATAAAATGTAATATTTTTTTCTCATATAATTTAAAAAACTGTTCGCTAGGCGTAGGCAAGACCATAAGCAAATAGGTAAACTGGGATAATACTAAAGAGTTTAATCAGGGTGATTTTTTCCACAAATTGACAGGTATTTTCCTTTCCATGGTAGTAAGATCTTATCTATTTTTGCTAACTTTCTATTAACATTTATTGAAGTGAGATCATTTATTTCCTTTGGGATATGTATTCCGAGTATATCCACATCACCATCAGACCATTTTTATGGTAAACTACATGGTAATGTAAAAATTGTATTTTTTAGTGATCCAATACGTAATACCCTGTCGTTCTCCGCTAACATCAAGGCGGTGACCCGATCCTGCAGGTTCATGCTCTACAACATTCGGAGAGTACGACCCTGCCTTACACAGGAAGCGGCACAGGTCCTAATCCAGGCACTTGTCATCTCCCGTCTGGATTACTGCAACTCGCTGTTGGCTGGGCTCCCTGCCTGTGCCATTAAACCCCTACAACTCATCCAGAATGCCGCAGCCCGTCTGGTGTTCAACCTTCCCAAGTTCTCTCACGTCACCCCCCTCCTCCGCAAACTCCACTGGCTTCCAGTTGAAGCTCGCATCCGTTACAAGACCATGGTGCTTGCCTATGGAGCAGTGAGGGGAACGGCACCTCCGTACCTTCAGGCTCTGATCAGTCCCTACACCCAAACGAGGGCATTGCGTTCATCCACCTCTGGCCTGCTGGCTCCCCTTCCTCTGCGGAAGCATAGTTCCCGCTCAGCCCAGTCAAAACTGTTCGCTGCTCTGGCACCCCAATGGTGGAACAAGCTCCCTCACGACGCCAGGACAGCGGAGTCACTCACCACCTTCGGAGACATTTGAAACCCCACCTCTTTAAGGAACACCTGGGATAGGATAAAGTCATGTAAATGTAAAATGTAATATAGTACATTTGTCATAATTTGGTTGTAATCCAGAGAGGTTAGAAAATGTATCTAGATCCTCTATGAGGCTGTGGAGGGATTCTAGTTGTGGATTTAAAAGAAAACATGAATCATCAGCGTACAATGACACCTTTGTTTTTAAGCCCTGTATTTCTAATCCTCTGATATTATTATTGGATCTGATTTTAATAGCTAACATTTCGATGGCCATAATAAATAGATATGCCGATAGTGGACAACCTTGTTTCACTCCTCTTGACAGTTTAAAACTTTCTGAGAAATAGCCATTATTTACTATTTTACACCTAGGGTTACTATACATGATTTTGACCCATTTTATAAGAGATTCTCCAAAATTGAAATGCTCCAGGCATTTATATATAAACCCCAGTCGAACTTTATCAAATGCCTTTTCGAAGTCTGCTATGAATAGCAGGCCTGGTTTCCCATATTTTCCATAGTGTTCTATTGTTTCCAATACTTGCCTTATATTATCTCCAATGTATCTTCCATGTAAAAAACCTGTCTGATTAGAATGAATAATATCCGACAATACCTTTTTAATTCTATGCGCTATACATTTTGCTAGGATTTTTGCATCACAACACTGAAGTGTAAGGGGCCTCCAATTTTGTAAATGGACTGGATCTTTATATTTTCCACTTGTATCCTGTTTCAGTAATAATGAGATCAGACCTTCTTCTTGAGTGTCATATAATCTACCATTTACATAGGAGTGGTTAAAACATGTTAATAATGGTCCTCTTAATATATCAAAAAAAGGTTTGGTATACCTCGACTGGTATGCCATCCAACCCTGGAGTTTTCCCAGACTTAAAGTCTTTAATTGCATCCAGAAGTTCCTCCTCTGTAATTCACACTTCACATGAGTCTTTCTGTGTGGCTGGTAATTTGACAATATCAATAGAGAAAAAAAATCTCTACAATTAGCTTCAGTTAGAGGAGATGGAGGCGACTGAAAAGAAAACGTATGCTTAAAGTACTTTGTTTCTTCTTTCAAAATATCATTTGGTGAATTATGGGTGACTCCGTCAATTGTAACCAGTTTCATTAAGTTCTTTTTGGTAGCATTCCTATGTTGAAGATTAAAAAAGAATTTTGTGCATTTTTCCCCATATTCCATCCAGTTTGCTTTATTTTTATAATATACTACACTTGATCTTTCTTGAATAATTTTCTCAATTTCTTTTGTTTTTCCTCTAATTTATTCTGAGCTTCTATGTTACAGTTTTTATTGCCATCTATCTGTTCTGTTAGACTTTCTATTTCCTTTCTTAGTATAAATCTTTTGACCTAAATTGCTTTTGTTTTCGAGATGAGTACTGAATTGCATGGCCTCTAAAGGCACATTTAAAGGTGTCCTATACAATAGGGGGATTTTGCTGTACCTATGTTATGTTGGAAAAAGTCAGTTATAAATTCCTTTGTTCTAATTATAAATAAATTATCATCCAATAGGCTTTGATTAAATTCCAATATCCTCGCCCACGTGGAAATTCAGTAAGAGTAATGTATATGCCTATCATATGATGGTCCGACCGCATTCTGTCCCCTATCAACACTTTTTTTACTTTTGGTGCTGTCGTATATGATGAATGGTGGCAATTATCGCTGTCAACAAAGAGTTCGCTATGCTGCATCGTGTTAGAGGCTTTTATTAAAATCACGAATTTACAGCATAGATACAGACTCGCGATGTCCGGAGAACGGCTCCCAGATTGTTATGGCCGTTCTGCCGTCTCATCGTTTACCCCCTATTTATAAACAATGCAAAGGGAGGGGCTACTCCCTCTTCTGGCCAATCACCAGTCTCCCCTCGGGCGTCACCCTCCAAGCAGCACATTTCAAATAACATCATAAAACATCCCCCTTTGGCCTGAACAACCAACATTCCATTTCGTCATGAAAAACATTTAACAAAGGCATAATCTTCAGATACGATATTCCCCCCTTTCGAGACGAAATAAACGTCTCGAAAACAAACAGAATAAGATTATGACTATTAACCATTTATCTCCTTGAGTATCTTTAACATTAAACCAAACACATTCTCCTCTAGAGTGTAAATACCTTCCTATGAAATACCTGTTTATGAAGTGTGAATCCATTACTATGACATATGAAGAAATCTCTATGGAGTGTAAGAGCGAAAAACTGTCCAGCAGCCATCCATCCATATCAATCAAGACAGTAAAATTCTCTCACGGTCCCTCTGCCCCAGGCAACCACCGTCGGTACTCCAGATAACCTCATAACTCATGTAAATGCATTTGAAACTATGATGTAATTAAATACCCATGTAAACAAAATCCTATCCATAAATATCCATTGTACGACTGGTCAACCCATCGAATCGTACAATGAATCTCTCCCTTCCTAGACCTTCTGTCCCTAACCCCATCGAAATAAACAAAAGCATCTAAGATCCTCATCTGCATTCAATAACATCAAACATCATTCTACTAAAATCAATACCTAAGAATATGACACAATTATGTATTACACATGTCTATATTTCATTGCCAACACTGGAATGTAGTCCACTACACTTCATCTCCCTGTAATGTCCTCTTCCAATGGACTTGTTGATGATGGAATCAGCCACACCCTCCTTGTTTCATCTCCTCCAGTCATATTGTCCCTTCATATTGTCTTTGTTTGAGTATTTCAATCTCCACATGTTCTCCCAAATGCTTCTGGAATGACAAGAAAAGAAACGACAAACAGTATCCTTTGCAAAACAACCACTTTCAAATTAAACCTCCATTTCACCTAAGATTTAAAAAATGATACATAAATGATGCATGAATCACATTATCCATTCCCCCTTTGATTCATAAATCATACTAAAAATCATACTAATATTGAAAAAACAATTTGAAAAATCATCAAATAATCCAAAATGATATTTATCCATCAGTTCCACTTGTCCATCTTTATCCAGATCAGGAACAGTCAACACCGGCATCTGAGTGTTGTCTCCAGGCACCACTTCTCCAACCTATCTCAATCTCATAACTTTCTCAAAAGTCAGTACAAACATCACACAGTGTTATCAAAGCTTAAACTAGAATCTGACCCATCACTGCCCCTACTGGCCTAATTGATCTTGCAACCAAATCCTTTCAAATGCATCCCTTATAATGCATCTATAACCCCAGTGATATTATCTGAACTATCTGGACTCAACGTATAACTAATATTTATCAATATTATCTTCCCAAATGTTACACCATACCATGAATGAAGTCCCCCCTTCTCCCTTAAAGTTATACTTCAATGATAGGCTTGAAGACTATGACATGTCGCCATGTGTCTGCTAAATGACTAAAATGTAAATGTAATGTCACCCTTTTAACCCTAGAGTTTAGCTGTGTCCAATGCTATCCCTCTTATATGGTAAAACCTCATATGGAAGCTTCAACGTTGACCTGTAACAACATCCTATCCCCCATAGGGTAAGATATACTCTATCATCACAAACCCACCAAATATCTCTAAAATTCCCATAGTCACATTGTCAGTCAAAAGCTAATCTTTTAACCATCAAAGTCCTGCTCTTCTTACTACCTGATATATAAAAAGTAACCTATTATTTTGTCATTACTACCCTTAAGGTCATACTTATCCAAAGTTATCATCTAACATCCCAATCTGATCTTCCCATAAACATACCCCTTACCTCATATGTTTTATTAGAACAAACACAACTTTTAGCCCTCAATATTTCACCTGAATACTTCAGGTTCCGTTTGTTATCTGATTTTCCTTTCCATCTAACAATTCCCATAGGGTAATCCATTCACCCAAGACCCCTTAAACCCTACTGTTTCTGACAACTACATTATTTTATCTGTCAATGACTGTTGCCGATACCACAGTCATGACAAAGCATAACCCTGACCCACACCTGCCAGAGGCCGCGCGACCGTCTAACACGTCTTGGGCTGGCATCCCCAACAGACATCAACCCTCAAGATTCCTCACTGATTCTTACAGAATGAGTTAATCTATCTCTAATTTTCACAACAGAGGAACGAGCAGCACTGATCAGATGCCCCCCCCCTCTGTCATCAAAATCAAAAGACCCCATCCTGCAGCTTCCATGATGAATCTCTATTCTCCATTTCAGATTAATCTATATGGTTTCTATCTGCTCTCCTATTTTAACCCCATTCGTACCATAACCTCCTGAGTCATTAATCTAACCCCCTTTAATTTTCAAAACAGTTGTTGTCGGTATCATACTCCTATATTTACTATTGCCATAGTATCATTAATCCCCTTCCCAAAGTTACCATTAACGTTGTTGATCTAGTTGATTAATTAAAACCCTTAATTCCTTCTAGTGGAAAAGCTACCACTATACTCTGTGTATTATTTACTGTTTGAGTGACTACTGTAATCTACCCTTCCTGAACTCCCTCAATGACTGTGGAGGCTACAACAGACCTCAACTCTTCCATTATAAGCATTACTCTATGAATCACATAGCCCTTTACCCAATAATTCCCAACCAAAACAAATTTCTAATGCTTGCACTAGATAAGTACACATATTCTCCCTGACCTTTCTCTGTAACATTACGCAAAATAATCCCTTGTTTGACTAAGTGCAACAGCTTCTACTTCTGATCCTGCTAACATACTTATTCTCCCTAATTATCTCTCTCTCTCTGTGAAAGAAACGTCATCATCCTAAATGGCATATTATAATTATTATTCTCCTAACCCTAATAACAGTATTTTCCCCCTATAATTGATGCTGGACCCTTATAATCAAATGCGCTATATTTATGGCTTTAATAACTATCAATGTTGAAAGAGTTAAATTACTTCTCACTGTTGTTTTAATAGACTCACGTGATGATGTCATTATTGTTACTTCCTCATCCCTAGTTTTCCCAAAGCTCTGAACTCTTTACTTGTACTTCCATCCATCACCACTAGTGTCACTTTTTCCCCCTTTCAGTTCTACCTCTAAACTTGAAACCTTCTGATTATAACAAAAGGTACCCACAATTACCTTGATCTTCCTATTCTAAAGTGTCATTCATTACTGTTCTCTCTCTCTCTTACTACTAACGTTAAAACTTAGCTTACTGTCTCAGAGTCCCTTCAACCTAGCCTACCCCTAACTTATTTTAATCTAATCTTTTCTCTCATAACATTTAAAACCTTTTCCCCTGATTTATTGACAAAATCTCTTACCACCAAATTTGTAGAATATGTGATTGGGAAAGTTCCCCACCTGCTTCTGACTCATTACACACAGACTTGGCAAAACCGACTAAACACCTTTTAGCCTAGCCTGAAATCCCTTAGTGTAAGAATGTAACCCCGAATAACAATCACCCCTTTGAACTTTTCAGACAGATTGTCTTAATAGACAGTCTAGTGTACATCTTATTGTACAATTCAATCTCTTCCCAACACTACAATAACAGTATCTTCTAATATTAGTACTTTAAGAGTAATTAACCGTTTTACTACCTCAAATCCCTATCCTAATTCGTTATCAATTAGTGAGATGTTTAACCTCTTTAGGCTGAACACAGATAAGTTTTCCCCTATTCACTATCACTTCTAATGGCCAGTGGTTTCAACTGTTAGCTATTTTCTCTTCTTCTCTAATCGATGCTCTCAGCAATGCACCCCTTCCGGATATTCTAGGCACTCTAGAATATTTAGTGTTCACCTGAAGCACAGGTGATCTTCACTTGCTCCTTGATCTTCCTCTGTTTCTTCTTCTCCAATTCTGTGTCTGTCCAGAAACTGACAGTCGATATGGAACATCTGGTCCCCCCCTTGGCTGGTACAATTGCCTTTGATATTGTTTCAGTTAAAGCTGTAACAGTGATTGTTGATTTGATTCACTCTGATTCTTCATAACCAACACTTCTTTTCTTCTTCTCCACCACCAGTTATAAGTTGTATTTGATAGAGTTTTCTTCGTCCGGTTCTTCTCGTTGTGGACCTATCAGTATTCTTCAAAAGGTTATCTTCTAAGTTCTGTCCTCGAAATATCGTCTTCCATCATCTTCTTACTTTTCTTCAGCATCTTTGCCTCAATGTATTCTTCTTCTCCTCCAATTCTTGGGATTAAAAAATGTTCTCCACAGGTTTTCTCCTTGTCCTCTTCTGTATCTTCAGCGTCTCGAGCTGTTTCCTCTAGCTCCCTTACCTCTCCCAAAGTCGTCTCTTCCTCCAGGCCTGATACGCCTCGGTCTATATCTCCTATTTCTTCTTTGCCAGTCATTGTAGGATAAAATCCTCTTGAACATACAACACCTTTAATCTCCAAATCTTCATCACTTTCTTCATCAGAACTCGAATCTCTTGTCTCCTTCTTCGTTCAACTTTCATCAGAGATCAAGTCTCCAGTATCCTTCTTTCCTCTCTTGCCACTTCCTTTCTGATCACAGAGTCACCTCCACCCATGGCCTCTCATCAATCACTCTCATCGTCATCATCGTCATCATCTCCTTAAGTTCCCAGACATCTCGGTTTTCTTCCGTCTTCTGGATTCATCTTCATCGTTGTTTCTGCTCGTATTCGTCTTCATCTCTGATGCCATAATCACCCTGCTGGATGATGTCTTTCTGCTGAATCCATATGTGAGAAAGGTGTACTAACATCTGCCATTAGTCTTTCTAACACTACTCTAACCCTACTTTGATTAAAAAATGACTATTTTAATCAATTTTCCCCTATATCAAGCCCTTTATATTCCTTTATTGTGAACTATCCTATTTTAGACTATATAAGTTATATAGGCTTCCCCCTGTAATTCTTAATATAACCTAAACAAATCCATTAACCATCTGAATAATTAACCCCAAATTCCTATCCTATGTCACCAATATCAATTAGTGTTGAGTATATCTTACCACAACCCATCAACTGCCAGTAAATGCAAGTTAGTCATCTTCAGACTAAAATACCCCTAAACAAAAGCCTTTTAACCTTACAACCCTTCAATACTCCAATTCCCATAACCCCTTGCTCTATTAGCTCTAATTATCATAAATTTTACAGAAGAATCCTCAATCCATCCTGGATTCCCAACACATCTGTAATTAAACCCCAGTGATGCACATAGCCTCCAAAATGCAATTTTTAATGAAATAGTATTTGCCAAGTCTCTGTAAAATCGTCATAACATCACATATCTTGTTAGGGAAGATCTTGTAACCATAATCAGTACCAAAACCTTTTTGACTTGATCCTCTGCCGCGTGACGTGATCACTTCCTGTATCTCCTCGCTCCCCCTCTCTCCTGTCTCTCATGACAAGGGACACAGACACAAGAACAGCGTTTAGTAGTTAATGCCCATCACTGAGTATTTCCAACCATTCAATATTCATTCGTTCTACATTATTCACTCTAAGACTAAACTCAGAATTAAATAGATCGCTCAAAAACCTTTTTATTTTAATCCGTTATTAATTATTTAATTCAATCTATTATAATCCGTTATCCTATATTTACTGTATAAAATTCAATAGGCTACAAAACAAGTTTCATCTTTAACCAATCGCAGTTTAAACTAGAATCATCGTGTTAAAATCTCTTTATGCGTATTTGTTCCGTCGTCTGTGTTCCTCTGTCTCCCCCTGCAGTTTAACCAATGTGTTGTTTTGCAGAATCCCACGCATGCGCAAATTCATTTTAACCTCATGCTTGATTTGCAGCATCCCCTCGTGTGTCGTTTAGTGCCGTAAAACAAAATGTTCCCTAATCTCGTGCCATAAACTCCCCTTTCTGTAGTGTAGTGTCGCAAAATAAACGCATGCGCACAACCATTCAAAAACACCTTTTTCACCGTGGAGAAAGATTCTCTCTTCTCTCTCCCCAAACAGAAAGAATAACAGCCAGCTGTAACTTCCCATTTCCCCCTTATAGTCAAACAACATTTAACAGCGCTCACAAAACATACAACCTGACTTACAGACAGTGACAAGTTTAAGAGACTTTAATCCATCGCAATGGAATCTCTAAGGATATCCGTTAGCATGTAGCACGCAACACAATTAGCCTGTAGCATTAGCCTTTAGCTTAGCCTAAGGTACACCGTGGCACAAAACACAATTAGCCGTTAGCCTTAAGCATTAACATCAGCATTTAGCCACGATGTACCACGTGGCCTGAAACAATCCAGCCTTAGCCCTAGCCTCCAGCTAACTGCAGCCTACTAGCTATACAAAGAAATGACACCCGCGCACCGCGGCCCAATCATTGTCCCATGATTATCAATAATATCTCCATCTAACTTTTTGTTGCCTTGAAAGATGAATCTCATATCAAGAGGTTACCCCCAAACCAATTTCCCGTCGGCCAGAGGAGAAGTATAACATAAATACACCAATTCACTTCATAATTCCCGCTTAAGGAATCAACCTGACCCAATACTAACTAGTCTGGATTTGTAGCCCATTCATAAAGAATAGCCCTCCTCGAGGTCTTTTTCCAGATTCACGGTGCTCTAACTATGCAGATATCTTCCCAACATTATTCTCTACCAATCCATTTGTACAATCCATTGTTGTAAACAGCGTTTACACATCAACCAAAATTTAAAATATTTCGTTCAGACTCCCAGTTAACACAGCCATAACGCCACCTGAGGCCAGGTTATAATGGAACATCTCCTCAGTGTACACAAGTCATATCCAATCTAACAAACTCCGAAGCGGTAAGAACACTCACCCTTTTTTCCCTCAGAGAGATTTAGCCCGGCGATTGACTGAAACACAGAGGAGACGCAAACCAGCCCCACGTTGGGCGCCATTAGTCGTATATGATGAATGGTGGCAATTATCGCTGTCAACAAAGAGTTTCGCTATGCTGCATCGTGTTAGAGGCTTTTATTAAAATCACGAATTTACAGCATAGATACAGACTCGCGATGTCCGGAGAACGGCTCCCAGATTGTTATGGCCGTTCTGCCGTCTCATCGTTTAACCCCTATTTATAAACACATGCAAAGGGAGGGGCTACTCCCCTCTTCTGGCCAATCACCAGTCTCCCCTCGGGCGTCACCCTCCAAGCAGCACATTTCAAATAACATCATAAAACATCCCCCCTTTTGGCCTGAACAACCAACATTCCATTTCGTCATGAAAACATTTACAAAAGGCATAATCTTCAGATACGATAGTGCCAACGAGAATGAGATAAGAAAGAAGTCAAGACAACTAGCTTGATTCAGTCTCCGCCATGTATATCTCACTAGATCAGTATATTTAAGCCTCCATATATCTACTAGTTCTAATGTTCCATGACATTCACAATTTCCTTAAGAGCATGTGGGTGATTGTTTGTGGTGTGATTTCCTTTACGGTCCATTGAGCTATTTAAAACAGTATTATAATCCCCACCATAATAATATTGTCTTGAGTTGCTTGCAGGCTTGATAATTTATTATTATATATTGTCAAAGAATTGTGGATCATCATTATTTTGGTCCGTAAAGGTTAATGAGCCATATCTGTTTATGGTCCAATAACATATTTAAAATAATCCATCTACCTTGTGTATCTATTTGTTACAATTTGCACAATGGTAGGTTATTTGAACAGTGAGAGACAGAATAACAAACAAAAAATCCAGAAAAAAATGCATGTAAAAATGTTATAATTGATTTGCATTTTAATGAGGAAATAAGTATTTGACCATAGTCCCCAGAAAACAATTGGCAACACACTACGCCCGTGAAGGACTGAAATCCTGCAGCGCCCGAAAAGTCTCCCTGCTCAAGAAAGCACATATAACATGCCCGTCTGAATAGTTTGCCAATGAAAATCAATGATTCAGAGGAGAACTGGGTGAAAGTGTTGTGGTCAGATGAGACCAAAATCGATCTCTTGGCATCAACTCAACTCGCTGTGTTTGGAGGAGGAGGAATGCTGCCTATGACCCAAAGAACGCCATCCCCACCGTCAAACATGGAGGTGGAAACATTATGCTTTGGGGGTGTTTTTCTGCTAAGGGGACAGGACAAACTTCACCGCATCAAAGGGACGATGGACGGGCCATGTACCGTCAAATCTTGGGTGAGAACCTCCTTCCCTCAGCCAGGGCATTGAAAATGGGTCGTGGATGGGTATTCCAGCATGACAATGACACAAAACACACGGCCAAGGCAACAAAGGAGTGGCTCAAGAAGAAGCACATTAAGGTCCTGGAGTGGCCTAGCCAGTCTCCAGACCTTAATCCCATAGAAAATCTGTGGAGGGAGCTGAAAGGGTTCGAGTTGCCAAACGTCAGCTCAAAACCTTAATGACTTGGAGAAGATCTGCAAAGAGGAGTGGAACAAAATCCCTCCTGTGATGTGTGCAAATCTGGTGGCCAACTACAATTAACGTCTGACCTCTGTGATTGCCAACAAGGATTTTGCCACCAAGTACTAAGTCATGTTTTGCAGAGGGGTCAAATACTTATTTCCTTCACTGTATATATATATATATGTATATGTATGTGTATGTATTATATATAATATAAAACATTGGGGATTGTAAGTGATGCAGACAATTACATTGATGGAAGTTACAATCTATCTGCAATAAAAGCATGCTGGTGGCAGCATCATGTTGTGGGAATGTTGTTCATTGGCGGGGACTGGGAAACTGGTCAGAATTGAAGGAATGATGGTTGGCGCTAAATACAGGGAAATCCTTGAGGGAACCTGTTTTTCAGTCTTCCAGAGATTTGAGACAGGGACGGAGATTCACCTTCCAGCAGGACAATGACCCTAAGCATACTGCTAAAGCAACACTCAGTGTGTTTAAGGGGAAACATTTAAATGTATTGGAATGCCAATCCAATTGAGAATCTGTGGTATGACTTAAAGATTGCTGTACACCAGCGGAACCCATCCAACTTGAAGGAGCTTTGCCTTGAAGAATGGGCAAGAATCCCAGTGGCTAGATGTGCCAAGCTTATAGAGACATGCCCCAAGAGACTTGCGGCTGTAATTGCTGCAAAAGGTGGCTCTACAAAGTATTGACTTTGGGGGGGTGAATAGCTATGCACGCTCAAGTTTTCTGTTTTTTTGTCTTAGTTTTCAGAGATGAACTGGGTACGCTGCAGTGTACTGCAGTTAAGCTGTTCGTAGATCCTCAAGCAGAGCCCCGGGACATGAAAAAGAAAGTGGAGGATGAGTTGGAGCGGCTGCAGGAAACAAACATCATTACTCCCATTCAGTTCTCCCGCTGGGCAGCTCCAATCATTCCCGTTCTGAAAAGTGACGGCACTGTGCGGGGACTACAAACTCAACAGGGCCTCTAAGCTAGACGCGGGTTGAGAACATGTTCGCGACGCTTGCAGGAGGCAAGACATTAAGATGAGCCTACCAACAGCTCCACCTGGACCAGGATTACAGTCAAAACCGCTTGGTTTTCGGGTTGGCATCCATTTACATTTATCCAGAGCGACTTACACTTAGTGAGTGCATACATAATTTTTCATACTGGCCCCCCGTGGGAATCGGACCCACAACCCTGGCGTTGCAAACGCCATGCTCTACCAACTGAGCTATATCCCTGCCGGCCATTCCCTCCCCTACCCTGGACGACGCTGGGCCAATTGTGCGCAACAGCTGCTCCACAAATACTATAATTAGAAGTGAGGACCAGCACAAGAGAAAGCTTTCAAGGAAGTAAAAAGCACTACTACAATCGGCACAACTGCTGGTTTACTTCGACCAAGACAAAGAGATCATCCTGTCATGTGACAGCTCGACCTATGGCGTCGGGGCAGTACTCTCTCCTCAGATGGAGGATGGGTCAGAAAAAACCCATTGGATTTGCATCGCACACGCTGACAAGTGCTGAGAAGGGATATTCACAGTTAGACAAGGAAGGTCTAGACATAGTCTTTGCTGTAAAACGTTTTCATCCTGTTAGGTTGGGTGGGGGGACTCAGGTGCAGAGACGGACACACGGACAAAGAGAGTAAAATTAGGATGTAGTTTATTCAACGTGTATTGGCAGAGGTAAGTAGTCAGGGTGGAATAGCTTCAGGCTGGGGTAGGAGCTGAGTGGAGTGGAGAGCCAGTAGTCCTGAGAGCTGGATAACGAGGATATCAGGCAACAGAGGAGCAGGTAGCGGCATGGGAATGGCAGGCAGGCAGGGCAGGCAAGCAGGCAGCAGGAACAGACGAGATCTGGTCGAAGGAGAGACAGGTTACAAAACGTGGCAGGAACAACAATAATACTGAGAGAGTACAACTACACTGAGAGTGCTGTACGGGCCAAGTTACCACTGGAAGTGTAGGACGACGAACTGGCGCTGGAGAGGTGTCCAGCCCGGGTAGATATCTGCTGCTTGATTGGTGCCAATGAGCTGCAGCTTGATGTAACTGATCTGATGATAGAATGGCCACGCCCGCTGACCTAGAACCCTCTGACTGCACAGCAGGGGGAGACAGAACACAACAACACACACAGGGGAGAAAAGGAAAGGAACACCAACAGGAACAGGACCAACAGAGCCGGACCGTAACACAATACCCCCCCCTCAACGGGCGCCACCCGGCGACCCACCCGGCTTGTCAGGGTGTCCCTATGGAAGTCATTCACTAGCTGAGGATCCAGAATAAAACGTCTGGGAATCCAGGACCTCTCCTCGGGACCGTATCCCTCCCAGTCCACCAGGTACTGAACCCTCTACCACGCCTTCGGACGTCCAGCAGTCTCCGAACCGTGTAGGCTGGATGGTCGTCAATAATGCGCGGTGGCGGAGGGGGATCCACCGGCGGACACAAAGGACTGGAGGAGACCATCTTCAGCTGGGACACGTGAAATGTAGGATGGACTCTCATGGCCTGGGAAGCTTCAAACCGAACAGCCGAAGGGTTGATGATGGAGTCGATCTCGAAAGGACCCAAATACCGGGCGACAGCTTACGGGAGTCAGTGCGCAGGGGAATGTTGCTGGAGGAGAGCCAGACTCGCTGACCAGGCTGGAACTGTGGAGCGACTACCCTGTGCCTGTCCGCCACCCTCTTATTACGCTCTGCTGTCCGTAGAAGGGCCTCACGGGTGTCCACCCACCACCTTGCGGCAGCGACGAAGGTTATCCTGAACAGACGGAACGGCTAACTCCCTTTCCTGAGGACGGGAACAATGGCGGTTGGTACCCCACAGCCGCCACCAAACAGGAAGCGGGCGGAACAGATTCAGGATTGCTGGAGTCTTCAGTGTCTGTAAACTGGCGAGAGAGAGCATCAGGCTTGACATTACGTGTGTGCCAGGACGATATGTCAAAATAAACTTGAACCTGCTGAAGAACAGAGCCCATCTGGCCTGACGGGGAGTTCAGCCTCTTGGACGACTGGATGTAAGCCAGGTTCTTGTGGTCAGTCCAGACTATGAAGGGTTGCTCTGCTCCGTCTAGCCAGTGCCTCCATTCCTCCAACGCCAACTTGACAGCAAGCAACTCCCGATTACCCACGTCGTAGTTCTTCTCAGCAGGGTCAATCTCTTGGAGAAAAAAAGCCACCGGATGGAGCTTCTGGTCCGTGGGGGAACGTTGTGACAGGACAGGGCCCCTACCCCCGAATCTGAGGCGTCCACTTCCCACAACAAACTGCAAACTAGTGTCAGGATGAATCAGAACAGGTGAGGTAGTGAACAGTTTCTTCAATGTACTCACGGCTGACTCGGCCTCAGGCGTCCACAGGAAAGGCACCTTAGGGGAGGTGAGCTTGGTCAGGGGGGCAACCACTCGGCTGAAACCCCTGATGAAGCGGCGGTAGAAGTTGGCGAAGCCCAGGAAGCGTTGTAGCTGCTTCCGAGACGTGGGTGTGGGCCCACTCCACAACCGCTCTGATCTTGTCAGGGTCTGGTGACACTTGTCCCCGCTCAATGATAAAGCCCAAAAAGGGGACGGACTGCCGTGGAACTCACATTTTTCTGCCTTCACATACAGTTTGTTTTCCATGAGGCGTTGGAGAACCAGACGGACGTGGGAGACGTGTTCATCCTGTGACTTAGAGAATATCAGAATGTCATCCAAATAGACAAACACAAAACGGTGTAGAAAATCCCTCAACACATCGTTCACCATGGCCTGAAACACTGCTGGGGCGTTAGTGAGACCGAATGGCATGACTAGGTATTCAAAATGTCCGAGAGGGGTATTAAACCCAGTCTTCCATTCGTCTCCCTGCTTGATCCTAACGAGGTGGTAAGCGTTCCGTAGGTCGAGTTTGGTAACACAGTGGCACCATGAAGGGAGTCAAAAAGCTGAGTTGATGAGAGGCAGGGGGTATGTATTTCTGACTGTGATGTTATTAAGTCCTCTGTAGTCAATGCATGGGCGTAATGTTTTTGTCCTTCTTCTCAACAAAAAAAAATCCAGCACCAACGGCGGACGATGAGGGACGAATGATGCCAGAGGTTAGGAGTCGCCTATGTAGGTTTCCATAGCTTCCCTCTCAGGACGGGACAGATTGAAAAGCCGACTGGACGGCAAAAGGCGCTCCCGGCAGTAACTCAATAGCGCAATCGTTATGGCCTATGAGGTGGTAATGAAAGTGCCTGGACTTGCTGAAATACCTCGGCCAGGTCCAGGTACTCTCCGGACTGAAGAGAGGTCTGGGGTTTTGACAGGGGACGCAGGGGAGCCGACGACGAGGGCGGAAATAGCCGACCCAAGGCAAACAGAATGGCAGTGAGTGCTCCAACTGTGTATTTTGTGGTTTTGCCAATCAATATGGGGGTTTGTGAAGGCTAAGCCAGGGAAAACCGAGGATAAGGGGGAGGCCGAGGAGGAGACTACTTTAAACTGGATGGTTTCTTTGTGATTGCCGGACAGCATGAGAGAAACGGGGACAGTTTGGTGGGTGATGTTGGCAAACTGATGGCCGTCAATAGTGGTTACTGTTATAGGCTTAGGCAGGGGCTGAACAGGATCTCAGCCTGAGTAACCAGGCTAGCGTCAATAAAACTATCCTCAGCACCAGAGTCGATGAGAGCAGCTAGTGGGAAGAGATAGCTTCCTGAACTGGACTGTAACTGGGATCACTAGACGGGGTGCTGTGGGCATTGAGTCTGGTATAACACTCGCAAGTACGCCCCACTTTTACTTGCGAGCTTGGTCTTTTGGGCGAATCGGACAGTTAACCAGGAAATGAGTGCGGTCCCCACAGTACATGCACTCACCAGCCCGTATGCGCCGTTCCTTTTCGACATGGGACAGACGAGCACGGCCCAGCTGCATAGGCTCGTCTAGTTCCGTGGAGGAATCCGCTGAGGTGTGTGGTCGGTGTCCGAGTGGTGGTGTAGCTTGGACTGCAGAAAGCGAGGGAGCCCCGTTAGAGGTGTGGACCCGACCGCCCCTCTCCTGTCTCCTCTCCCGTAGCCTGTTGTCTATTCGTGTAGCAAGGGAAACGAGAACATGAAGGTTAGCAGGCTCATCACGAACAGCTAGTTCATTCTTAATTGTGTCACTTAGACCGTTAACAAACGCTCCCTGAAGAGCTTCGTCGTTCCACTTGGACTCGGCTGCCAAGGTCCAAAAATCAATGGCGTACTCAGCCACGCTACCCGTGGCCCTGTCGTAGCTTCAATAGTCTCTTTGTGGCGGTTCCGGCATAGTCCCGGGTGATCAAACACAACTTTCAATTGAGAGGAAAAATCGTCAAACGACAGACTGGTAATCTGCTGAGTAGAACAAGCCGCTTCTGCCCACATCAAAGCTTTGCCCCTCATTATCCCAGTGCGTAATGTACCTTTGAGGATTCCGTGAGAGAAAGACAGGGGCTTTCTGTTGGAACACCAAAGCGGCACTGAAGCAGGAAACCCACGGCATTTGTTCAGATCCCCGGTGAAAGGTTCGGGTGCGGTTGTAGGGGGTTCCCGAAAGGCAGGAGCGGAAGCCGAGCCTGGAGCCACTGTAGAGGACAGGCGGAGGAGAAGCAGAGGGAGAAAGGGTAGTGAGTGTTACCAGGTTAACTACCTGAGAGGTGAGATGAGATACTTGATCCAACAACTGCTGGTTGTTATCCAATAGAGTCCGGATGAGTTGGTCCGTGTTGTCCCAATAGTACTCCTTGTGAATGGAGGGCGTGTTGTACGCCATCCTCCGTTGTTTCATGTGGCATCTCTGCTGAGTCCATGTTTGGGCCAGTTCGTTCTGTTAGGTTGGGTGGGGGACTCAGGCTGCAGAGACGGACACACGGGACAAAGAGAGTAAAATTAGGATGTAGTTTATTCAACGTGTATTGGCAGAGGTAAGTAGTCAGGGTGGAATAGCTTCAGGCTGGGGTAGGAGCTGAGTGGAGTGGAGAGCCAGTAGTCCTGAGAGCTGGATAACGAGGATATCAGGCAACAGAGGAGCAGGTAGCGGCGTGGGAATGGCAGGCAGGCAGGCAGGCAAGCAGGCAGCAGGAACAGACGAGATCTGGTCGAAGGAGAGACAGGTTACAAAACCGTGGCAGGAACAACAATAATACTGAGAGAGTACAACTACACTGAGAGTGCTGTACGGGCCAAGTTACCACTGGAAGTGTAGGAACGAACTGGCGCTGGAGAGGTGTCCAGCCCGGGTAGATATCTGCTGCTTGATTGGTGCCAATGAGCTGCAGCTTGATGTAACTGATCTGATGATAGAATGGCCACGCCCGCTGACCTAGAACCTCTGACTGCACAGCAGGGGGAGACAGACACAAACAACACACACAGGGGAGAAAAGGGAAAGGAACACCAACAGGAACAGGACCAACAGAGCCGGACCGTAACACATCCGTACCTCTATGTTTGTCATTTCACACTGATGCACTGACCACAAACCCCTGATGAGCCTTTTCAGTGAATCAAGATGTATTCCTCCCATGCTTCAGCAAGGATACAGCGCTGGGCTCTCACACTTTCAGCTTATCAAATACACCATCGTGTACAGAGCGGGTAAGGACAATGCAAACGCAGATGCGGTCAGCCGTTCTCCCGCTACCAGAGATGCCCTAATGATTGTCAAACTCACCTGTGAATGCCAAACAGATTAACCAGTGGACAGCCAGGATCCTAACCTGTCCCAAGTGAAAAGATTCCTTATGCATGGTTGGCCTCCTGTCAAAGAGGATGATGGACTGAGACCGCATGCAAAGAGCAAGATGGCTGCACACTCTGGGGGACCAGAGTGGTTCGTCCCGCCCCTGGCCGTTCACAAGTCATGGATGAGGTTCATGACGCTCACCTGGGTGCCTCCCGGATGAAAAGTGTAGCCAGATCTTATATACTGGTGGCCTAACATGTATCAAGACTTAGAAAACAAAGTAAAATCTGGTTCTGAGTGCCAGATCAACCATGCCACTACATCCGTGGGAGTGGCATGACCTCCCTGATCCAGGCTGCACATAGACAGGCCCTTTTATGGGTCAGATGTTCCTTGTCATGGTGTCACTCCAAGTGGCTGGAGGCTCAAATTATGAGCAACATCATGTTGTGACAACAACCATGAAGAAAGCTGTCGCCAGGTGTTTGCAACCCATGGTCTGCCTGACAACCTTCACCTGTGACTTGTTTCAATAATTCCATGCAGAGAAACGGGATTCGCCATGTCCCGCAGCGCTCCGTTTTCACCCAGCCTCCAACGACGCAGCGGAGCGGGATGTGCAGACACTGAAGAGGAGGCTCAAAAGGCTAAATGGTGGAACCATCGCAACTAAGCTCTCTCGGTTCTGAAAGCCCAAAGCCCACCTGGACCTACTGCATCCGTACATCAAATCTCACCTGGACCTACTGCATCCGGACATCAAATCTCACCTGGACCTACTGCATCCGGACATCAAAGCCCACCTGGACCTACTGCATCGGGACACCAAAGCCCACCTGGACCTACTGCATCCGGGACATCAAAGCCCCTGGACCTACTGCATCCGGACATCAAAGCCCACCTGGACCTACTGCATCCGGACATCAAAGCCCACCTGGACCTACTGCATCCGGACACCAAAGCCCACCTGGACCTACTGCATCCGGACACCAAAGCCCACCTGGACCTACTGCATCCGGACACCAAAGCCCACCTGGACCTACTGCATCCGGACACCAAAGCCCCTGGACCTACTGCATCCGGACACCAAAGCCCACCTGGACCTACTGCATCCGGACATCAAATCTCACCTGGACCTACTGCATCCGGACATCAAAGCCCACCTGGACCTACTGCATCCGGACATCAAAGCCCACTGGACCTACTGCATCCGGACACCAAGCCCACCTGGACCTACTGCATCCGGACATCAAGCCCACTGGACCTACTGCATCCGGACACCAAAGCCCACCTGGACCTACTGCATCCGGACATCAAAGCCCACCTGGACCTACTGCATCCGGACATCAAAGCCCACCTGGACCTACTGCATCCGGACATCAAAGCACACCTGGACCTACTGCATCCCGGAACATCAAAGCCCACCTGGACCTACTGCATCCGGACATCAAAGCCCACCTGGACCTACTGCATCCGGACATCAAAGCCCACCTGGACCTACTGCATCCGGACACCAAAGCCCACCTGGACCTACTGCATCCGGACACCAAAGCCCACCTGGACCTACTGCATCCGGACATCAAATCTCACCTGGACCTACTGCATACGGACATCAAAGCCCACCTGGACCTACTGCATCCGACATCAAAGCCCACCTGGACCTACTGCATCCGTACACCAAAGCCCACCTGGACCTACTGCATCCGGACATCAAAGCCCACCTGGACTCTACTGCATCCGGACATCAAAGCCCACCTGGACCTACTGCATCGGACATCAAAGCCCACCTGGACCTACTGCATCCGGACATCAAAGCCCTCCACCTGACCTACTGCATCCGGACATCAAAGCCCACCTGGACCTACTGCATCCGGACATCAAAGCCCAACCTGGACCTACTGCATCCGGACATCAAAGCCCACCTGGACCTACTGCCATCCGGACACACCAAGCCCACCTGGACCTACTGCATCCGACACATCAAAGCCCACCTGGACCTACTGCATCCCGGACATCAAGCCCACCTGGACCTACTGCATCCAGACATCAAAGCCCACCTGGACCTACTGCATCCGACATCAAAGCCCACCTGGACCTACTGCATCCGGACATCAAAGCCCCACCTGGACCTACTGCATCCGGACATCAAAGCCCACCTGGACCTACTGCATCCGGACAATCAAGCCCACCTGGACCTACTGCATCCGGACATCAAAGCCCACCTGGACCTACTGCATCCGGACACCAAAGCCCACCTGGACCTACTGCATCCGGACATCAAAGCCCACTTGGACCTACTGCATCCGGACATCAAAGCCCACCTGGACCTACTTCATCCAGACATCAAAGCCCACCTGGACCTACTGCATCCGGACACCAAATCATGAGTGGAACAAAAGCAGGAGAAAAAAAAAGAGACATGACCTCTAGCCCTTGACCACCACGCGAGGGAGAGACAGTTAAAACCCAAGCAGCCAACCTGGTTGCCAAGACAGCCAACCCTGTTGCCAGCAGCCAACCCTGGTTGCCAAGCAGCCAACCCTGGTTGCCAAGCAGCCAAACCCTGGTTGCCAAGCAGCCAACCCTGGTTGCCACCGGAGCCAACCCTGGTTGCCAAGCAGCCAACCCTGGTTGCCACCAGCCAACCCTGGTTGCCAAGCAGCCAACCCTGGTTGCCAGGTATCATTCTGAGTCAGAGTGGTCCAATCTCCTTTGTGGTCCAACTGACGGATGGTCACCAGGACCACCTCTGCCTGCGCTATGACAAAGACAAGACCATGTTTTTCAGACGGAACAGCTGTGAGTGGTAGTGCACACGTTGAAACACCACAGGGAACAGTGTCCGAGAACAGGGGGGCTCCAGGAGAGGGTGATGATGTCTTAACAAAACACCAACCCACTCAGACCTAGCTCCACTGGACACGCCTCTCCCTGTGTCTAGGGGAACACCAGGAGTACACTGCGCAGATCACAGCGTAGTCCGCAAGGCTCCTGACAGACTGACTCTATAGTGGAGACCAGGAAAGACTCGTGGTGTTTAGTTTTTTGAACAGCAGACATAGTTGAAAGAAAAAGGCCTGTTATCTTTGTTTGTTTACAGTTGCAGTGACACTAGTGGCAAGTTCTAAAGTGTTGTGAAGAATAGAAAGAGGAAACCAGTGTTGTTGTTTAGTTGTTGACGTTGTATACTTCAATGTAGTTTTCCTCACAGGGAGATTGAAATTAAGGGGGGGGAAGAGGTGTTATTGTGTGCACACTATATAAATAATTCCTACTTAACTGCAGTATAGTAATTATTACTATTCACGGGCGCATGGTTTTATGGGCATTTGTGTTGACAGTGACCTTATTTTTTATTTAACCCTTTATTTAACTAGGCAAGTCAGTTTAGAACAAATTCTTATTTACAATGACGGCCTACACCGGCCAAACCCGGACGACGCTGGGCCAATTGTGCGCCGCCCTATGGGACTCCCAATCACGGCCCGTTGTGATACAGCCTGAATCGAACCAGGGGGTCTGTAGTGACGCCTCAGACCGCTGCGCCACTCGGGAGCAATGAAAACATTGAAAACGCGTGAGGACAATCCTTGTAAAGTTACCACAGATAAGATTACATTTATAGAAATATAATAATAGACGGGAGTCCCCCATTCAAGTCAATAATTTGTCCATTCTATTCCTTTCTATTGCTATGCATTTAATCCTATCCGATAGGTGAAATCCAGATAGATAATATTCCATACCTAAGGAAATTGCTTAAAGGCATTGCATATTTATTTAGGTAAGGGCATACCTAATGAGTTGGAAGGTATTTTGAAGGCATGTATTGCAGACGGCCTGATTCACTGACTAAAGGTCTCAAAGAGATCGTATTTATTTTGTGAGAAAATCTCAAACACAACTTCTACAATGAAGACAGGATAAACTAATTGCTTTGGAAGATAATAAACCACGTTTTCCGTAGTTACTGTTTTCTCAACTTGTTTCTACTACTTTCTAGCACGTCCAGCTAACTTACAGAGTAGTTACTTACAGAGTAGTTAGCTAACTAGCCAGCTAGCTAACTAGCCAGCCAGCTAACTTACAGAGTAGCTAGCTGACTAGCCAGCCAGCTAACTTACAGAGTAGCTAGCTAACTAGCCAGCCAGCTAACTTACAGAGTAGCTAGCTAACTAGCCAGCCAGCTAACTTACAGAGTAGCTCGCTGACTAGCCAGCCAGCTAACTTACAGAGTAGCTAGCTAACTAGCCAGCCAGCTAACTTACAGAGTAGCTAGCTAACTAGCCAGCTAGCTTTGTAGCCATGGATTGAGCACCTTCAATTGATTAGCTAAATAGCTAGCTACCTAGCTAGCGGGTGAATGTTTTCCTTTTGAAACCAGGCAGAGAAAGCAACATTCACCTCCACAAATACTGTTTAAATTTAATCCCCTTAAAAACAGTTTTGTGCAACTGACTTAAAGTTAAGGAAACTTTAAGGGAAAAGATAAGGGGGAAATTAACTTGAAGTGTATTATGGCAACCGGGCCCAGGGTCCTCCTAACCCAGTCAGCCAAATCATAAATAACCTTCAGTTAG
>CM072239.1:49674137-49711584 GCA_036851935.1 Coregonus suidteri | reverse complement strand
AGCATGATGTTTCCACCCCCATGCTTCACAGTAGTATGTGTTCTTTGATGCAACTCAGCATTCTTTGTTCCTCCAAACACGACGAGTTGAGTTTTTTTCCAAAAGTTATATTTGGTTTCATCTGCCATATGACTTTTCCACATCCTCTTCTGGATCATCCAAATGCACTCTAGCAAACTTCAGGCGGGGCCTGGACATGTACTGGCTTAGCGAGGGACCCGTCTCCGGCCTGCAGTCATTTGAGTCCCTGGCGTGCGTCGTTTTGTTACTGATGGTACGCTTTGTTACTTTGGTCCCAGCTCTCTGCAGGTCTGATCACTAGGTCCCCCTGTGTGTTCTGGGATTTTTGCTCCCGTTCTTGTGATCTTTTGACCCCACGGGTAGATTCTTGCGTGGAGCCCATATTCGCGGGAGATTATCATTGGTCTGTATGTCTTCAATTTCCTAATAATGCTCCCACAGTTTATTTTCCTCAAACAGCTGCTTACCTATTCAGATTCATCCTCCAGCCTGGTGCAGTTCTACAATTTTGTTTTCTGGTGTCCTTGACAGCTCTTTGGTCTTGGCCATAGTGGAGTTTTGAGTGTGACTGTTTTGAGTTGTGGACAGTATCTTTTATACTGATAACAAGTTCAAACAGGTGCCAATTAATACAGGGTAACGAGTGTAGGACAGAGGAGCCTCTTAAAGAGAAGTACAGTCTGTGAGAGCCAGGAATCTTTTGCTTAGTTCGTACAGGTGACCAAATACTTATTTTGCCACCATAATTTGCAAATAAATTCATAACAAACAATCCTACACTGTGATTTTTATGGAGGAGAAAAATCTTCAATTTGGTCTGTCATAAGTTGACGTTGTACCTATGATGGACAATGACAGGCCTCCTCACCCTTGTCTTATAAGCCCAGGCGGGGAGACACTTGCACCAATTGGCGGCTGACTAAATACTTTTTTTCCCACAGTATGATATATTGAAAGGGCTTTTATATAAATTAGTTTGGGTTCTGGCGTTGTACACAAAGTGCCCATAATTGCTAGTGCTGAATGCAGAGTCTTAATGTTATAATGACACATCACATCTCATTCAGTCTAACAGACTATTGATTTTGAAAGCTTGATCGCTAATACGCAGTGGCTCAATACACGACTGGCAAATTTTAAGTGGTATGGCGGCGCTGTGGACGTGCTATCTGAAGTCCAAACCATGCGTACATCTATTATTGAGCTAGAAGAACGGTAATTTAGCCATTAATTGTTAACAACGATCAAACTGGAGGATATATCAGAACTAGAGCCTTTTATAGATCTATCTCAAGATATGCTTAGTCAACAAGTAAAACAAACAAAAGTAAGCTGTACCTGTCCACTCCAGTGAAAACACGCACAAGGTGCGGACATCCAAAACAACATTTGAATATGGACGATTGACAACGAAGGGGAGAACATAACCCCCAAACAACATTCTCTAGGGAAGACAGTGCTCTGTTGGCAGACATGAATGAGCAATTGAAGAAGCTCGATTTGCTCCAAAGTCTCTCAGATTATCTATGGAATTTAACAAAACTAATACAGGAGGTAAGGGCAGAAAATGAAATACCCTCCGAGCCACAGCCGCAAACCTACAAAATACAACACAAAATACTGCTCCAGGATGACAATAAGTCAGAAGAAGGCCAGCAAATATCCTTAGATGTAAAAGTGCAGAAGCTATTTAGCACGACATTGTCGGTCCTGGACCGTGGAGGAAGATGAAAGAGAAGACTACCTGACCGACATTTGAGAAAACAAAGTAAAAGCAATTGCTGTTCCCCCCATCGGGTCTCTACAGACTAGGACAAGTTTGGTAAAACTGTGGTATCCGTGACCCAACTAGTATCATCACGAATGTTTGCATTATTACATATTAAATTGTTTACTAAATGCAATGGCAAATGCAGCGTGGTATGCTAATGTATCGGACTGTGTATAACACGAACATTAAGGGCGCCAATTAGTGGGTTCAAGTCTCATCAGGCTGGCTATAGGTATTAGCAGATTGGCAACTACAGAACCATATAGTCAGTCTACTTGCATATACGGGCCAGGCTAGGCTCCTTTGGCCTATGTTGTGTAACCCTTTTAGCGAACCCTAATGGCAACCCTTTAGTTGTTGATATTGACCTAGCAAACGTTATGATTAGGCACAAACTAATAAGGTGGTTAGCCACAATAACATTTGCAATTCATAACATATCATAATTTGCATATTCATAAGATATTGTACATTTGCAAATGGGAACTGATGGATGACGTTGTGCATTCCTTTGGTATCATACAAAATAGTAAGGCACTTAACATAGCACACCAATGTTTTCCTCGTAGGCTTATGTACAGAATAATGTGAGATGCTCTGAGACCTATATGAAACAACAAACAGAACTGTGTAGGCTATGTTTCCCTGATGCTCTTGAAGATCTCCTTTCTCTTCCTGAGATGCAGTATGTCAATTCTTACTCCAGTCCTATGCATGGCGGTTATGCTGCGACCATCACATGTACCGATTATCCATACATTAGGATTTCCTCAGACTGTGAATCTCGCAGCTCCGCTTGCAATGACTGCATATGAACATAGTTCAGTCCCTATTGCAGCACTTTGTAGGCATATGATAAAATATGGACATGTAGTGGCCAATAATTGTCATACTATGGTAAAGATTCAGTGACTCACTAGCTCCGTCACTTGCCGACAGCTTACGGGACTGACATTTTGAGAAATACGGCTACTCCAATAAACCAGTAATGGTATGAGGTCAGCCAATATGATGGTTGATCGTTTAGAATAGACTATTGTTAGTGCGATGTAATGTATACCTGAACAAAAATATAATCGCAACAGCCTAAAGTGTTCGCTTCCCATGTTTCACGTCGCTATCAAGTATTAAACATCCCAGAAGATGTTCCATACACACAAAAGCGTATTATTTCTCTACAAATCTTTAAACACCAATTAGTTTACAACTCTCGTCTAGCGAAAGGGCACATCTTCGCCTCTTCCCAAGATAAGCACTCCACAAAAGACTGGCTCGTGTGTTTATAATCAAGAAGCTGAATTTTCTTCAGGCCATGATCTATTAACCATCAGGTGCGCCACCTTAGCTGGGCGACAATAAAATGGCCCACCACTCTAAAATGAGCAGTTTTTGTCACATCAACACATGACACGATGTGTCAAGTTTTGAGGGACGTGTGCAAATTGGCATGCGTGCTATTCGGAGTGTGCAGCACCAGAAGCTGTTGCAGACTAAATTGTATTTTGTCTCCCATTCCACTAACGTAAGTTCACCTCAAAACACTCATTTAGAAATGAATTTGGCATTTAGTACGTCTCAACAATCTACTCACAATATGCCAGAATGACAGTTGATAGCGTTGTGTGGGCTGAGCGATCGGTTTGCTGATGTCAACGTTGAGAACAGAGAGGACCCATGGTGGCGGTCACTACGGTTAAAAGTAATGGAGCAGGCACCTAAGCTACGGGGGCAATGAACACAATTGCAATCTTTATCTATTGGCAATGTTAGAATGCCACAGTGAATACCATGACGAGCTCATGAGGCCCATGTGAGGCCCATTTGTTTAAGCAGGTATCTGTGCACCAAGAGATGTATATCTGTATTCCCCCGGGGGGCCCGTAATGTCAAAAGTATGAAAATACATGCACTCACTAGACTGTAGGTGCTCAGGATAAGAGTGCATGCTAAATGAATAATCAGTAATTGTCATTGAGTAAAGTATAACAGACATGAAGTGCTATCGCTAGTCTGTTGTCCTTATTGTGCACACTTACACTACCAGTCAGAAGTTTGGATCACACCTTTGCAACATTGGAAGGGTTTTTCTTAATTTTTTTCCCCCAGGTAGGATCCTGGGAATACATTAAATTTAAACAGGTGTGCTTCCTTAAAAAAAGTTAATTTGTGGAATATCGATTTCTTCTTAATTGCCTTTGAGGCCAATCAGTTTGTGTTGTGCAAGGTAGGGGGTGTGGGCGTTGGGGGCTATACAGAAGAATAGGCACCTATTTTGGTAAAATACCAAGTCCAATATTTATGGCAAGAACAGCTCAAATAACAAAGAGAAACGACACAGTCCATCATTTACTTTAAGACATGAAGGGTCATTCCAATACGGAACATTTCATGAACTTTGAAAGTTTTTATTCAAGTGCGAGATCGCTAAAAACCATCAACCGCTATGATGAAAACTGGGCTGCTCATGGAGGACCGCCGGGGGGCCCCCCACAGAATGGAAGACCCATAATTACCTCCGCTGGCAGGACGCAAGTTCATTAGAGTTACCCGCCTCAGAAATGTTAGCCCTCAAATGAAATGCTTCGACAGTAGTCACAGACAACATATCAACATCAAACTAGTTCAGAGGGGGACTATGTGATCAGGCCTTCATGGTTGAATGCGGCAAAGAAAACCACTTACTAAACGAAACCAATAAGAAGAAGAGGATCTGCTGACCAAGAAACCCGAGCAATGGACATTACACTGGTGGAAATTCTGTCCTTTGGTCTGGAGTCAAAAGGAGATTTTTGGTTCCAACCCGCCGTGTCTAGGTGAGACGCGGTGTGGCGTTGAACGGGATGAATCTCTGCAGTGTAGTTCCCACAGTAATACCATGGAGGAGGACAGGTGTTATGGTGTGGGGTTTGCTTTTGCTGGTGACACTGTTTGTGATTTATTTACCAATTGAAGGCACACTTAACCTCATGGCTACACAGCATTCTGCAGATATACGCCATCCCATCTGGTTTTTGGGCTTAGTGGGACTTATTTGTTTTTCAACAGCAATGACCAACACACCTACAGGCTGTGTAGGGCTTTTTACAAGAAGAGAGTGATGGAGTGCTGGCATCAGATGACTGTCCTCCACAATCCCCCGACCTCAACCCCGGTGGATGGTTTGTGATGATCGGAACAGCAGAGTGAAGGAACAGCATCCACACGTCTCGTCAATATGTGGGAACTCCTTCAAGACTGTTAGAAAAGCATTCCAGGTGAAGCTGGTTTGAGAGAATGCCAATAGTGTGCTAAGGCAGTCATCAAGGCAAAGGGTGGCTATTTGAAGAAGTCTCAAATATAAAATATATTATGATTTTAAAAAAATGTTGGTTACTACATATTCCTATGTGTTATTTCGTAGTTATGATGTCTCACTATAATTCAACAATGTAGGAAAATAGTAAAAATTAAAGAAAAACCATTGAATGATGAGGTGTGTCAACTTCCCAGAAGGTCGTCTCTGCAGCAGTTACAGCTGTGAGTCTTCTGGGTAAGTCTCTAAGAGCTTTCCACACCGGATTGTACAACATTTGCCATTATTCTTTTCAAAATATTTCAAGCTCTGTCAAATTGTTGTTGATCATTGCTGGACAAACCTGTTTCATGTCTTGCCATATTGTCCAGTAGATTTAAGTCAAAACTGTAACTCTGCCATGTCAGGAACTTCACTGTCTTCGTCGTAAGCAACTCTCCAGTGTAGATTTGGCCTTGTGTTTTAGGTTGTTGTCCTGCTGAAAGGTGAATTCATCTCCCATGTCTGGTGGAAAGCAGACTGAACAGGTTTTCTTCTAGATTTTTCATAGCTTAGGTCCATTCAGTTAATTTTTTATCCTGAAAAAGTCCCCAATCCTTAACGATTACAAGCAGACCCAATAACCCCAAAACTGAAATGCATCCCCAACACTATTCTTTGAAATATGAGAGTGTACTCAGTATATGTTTTATAGGATTTGCCCCAAACATAACCTTGGTATTCCGGACAAAAAGTGAATTCTTTGCCACATTTTTTGTAGTATGACTTGTGCTGTTTATTTTTTTATATTTTTTTTACAGGCTTCCTTCTTTTACACTCTATCAATTAGTGGTAGTGGAGTAACATCAGTTTTTCTCCTTCACAACCATTCACTCTTTAACGTGTTAAATGCAGCTGGTGAAATCCTTCCTCTCGGCCAAACCTGAGTTAGGAAGGACGCCTGTACCTTGCAGTGACTTGGGTGTAGTAATACACCATCCAAAGTTGTAATTAATACTTCACTGCTCAAAGGGATTTCCATGTTTGCTTTTATTTGTATTTTTACCCATCTGCCATAGTACCCTTCTTTGTGAGTCATGAAAAACTCCTGGTCTTTTTTGGTTGATTTCCTGTGATAATTGTATGTGTGTCATTAAACAATGGCTTGTTAAACACTATTTTGGCATGCAACTTATTATGTGACTTGTTAAGCAAATGTTTACTTCTGAACTCATTTAGCTTGCCCTAACAATGGGGTTGAATATTTTATGAACTCAGGACCTTTTCAGCTTTCCATTTTTTATTAATTTGTAAAAATTTCGAAAACATAATTCCACTTTGACCTTATGGGGTATTTGTGTATGGCAGTTGACACCAAATATTATTTTTAGATCCATTTAAAATTCATGCTTAACACAGCAAAAGGTGTGGAAAAAGTAAAGGTGTGTAATTTTTTCTGAAGTCACTGTGACCTTTACATAGAGACTTTAACCGTAGTTGCCTGTAAAAAGAAACTGGAATGTTTTAAGAAGCCGCTTCCATACAGTCCCATTTTTACCACATTCTTGCTGAGAGAAGCCTTTTATATCTCCCGTGCACATGCCGTCACGTTAGGAGTGGGAGTAATCATGGCATGGTTTCTGTTTTATGAAAATGGTGTGCTGGACAATCGTGCCAAGAGATTTTAATTTACCGCCCATTTGAGAAATGTACCGGACACTATTGCGCATTGGTGTGTGTCCGATCGTCCGACAGATGAAGCGGACCAAGGCGCAGCGTGATAAGCGTACATTCTTTATTATTTGTGTACACACACGAACCAAAACAATAACCAAATGATACGTAAGTCCTAGGTTTATACACAAACCTACGTAACAAGATCCCACAAACCTAACTTCCAACAAGGCTGCCTAAGGGATGGTCCCCAATCAGAGACAAAACGAGCTACAGCTGACTCTGATTGGAACCCCCCTGCCAAATAGATCTAAACGATCTAGACAAACATTGAAAACTATAGCATAGAAAATTCCACAAACCCTGGCTCAACATTTAATATTCCCCAGAGCCAGGGCTGACAGTACCCCCCCCCCCCCCCCCGCCAAGGCTGGACTGCGCCCTGCACCACACCACACAACGGGTAGGGACCGTGTGGGCATCTCCGCCTCGGATGCGGATCCGGCTCCGGAGCGTGACCAGCACTCTCTCTCTACACCCCTTTGCGCCCGCTTGTCTGGTCCCGCTGGCCGTGGAGCTGGACTGAACACTCGGGTGTAGGGCGGATTGCTCTGGCTCCGTAGTGGAGCAGCTGAACAGTTGAACAGGCACGGACAGTGCCCCGACTGACGACGCGCAACACACTGCTTGGTGCTGGGAGACAGGAACAGGCCGGACCGGGCTGACGACGCGCACCACTGTCTTGGTGCTGGGAGCAGGAAACAGGCCGGACGGGCTTGCGACGGCACCACTGGCTTGGTGCGGGGAGCCGGAACAGGGCCGGACCGGGCTGGCGACGCGCATCACTGGCGTGGTTGCGGGGAGCAGGAACAGGCCGGACCGGGGGCTGGCGACGCGCCACCTACTGGCTTTGGGTGCGTTGAGCCGGAACAGGCCTGACGTGGCTGGCGCCGCCGAACACTGCTTGGTGCGGGGAGCAGGAACAGTCAAGACGCGGGCTGGCGACGCGCGCCACAGCTTGTGCGGGGACAGGAACATGCTCGGACCGGGCTGGCGACGCGCACCACATGCTTGGTGGCGTAGGGACGGAACATGCCGGTACCAGGGCGGCTGGCGACGCGCACCACAGGCTTGGTGCAGGACAGAGAACGGCCTACCGGGCTGGCGACGGCACCACATGCTTGTTGCGAGGGACAGGAACATGCCTAAGCCGGGCCCTGCGACGCCACCACTGGCTTTGGTTGCGGGAGCAGGAACAGCCATACCGGGCTGGCGACGCGCACCAAAGCTTGGTGCGGGTGACAAGGAACAGGTCGGGCCGGACTGGGAAACACACACCACTGTCCTTTGTGCGTGACTCAGGATCAGCCGGACAGGACTGGTGACACACACCACTTGCTTGGTGCGAGGAGCGGTACTGTGGTTCCTCATAACCCTCCGGCTCCCGTAGCTGCCTAACAGTTCCTCCTCTCCGTGCCTCTAACCTCTCCTTTTCCCTCATGACCATAGCCCCCGTACCCTGGTGCCTACTCTACTATCCCGCCTATTCGCACCTTAGCTGTCGCCTCTCGCGTGTCCCCATTCGTCGGCACGGTTGTGCAGTTTCTCCTCTCCTGCCTGGGCATTTTACTTTGCCCATGGCCCTCTGCCCGCGAATATGTCCTCCAAGACCACCTTTCGCCCCCCTGGGCATCGCCAACTTCTTCTCCTCCTGGGACGCTGCTTGGTCCTCTGGTGGTGGATCTCCTGTCACGATTGTCGACAGATTAAGCGGACAAGGCGCAGCGTGATAGCGTACTTCTTTATTTGTGTACAACCACGAACCAAACAATAACCAAATGATAACGTGAAGTCCTAGGTTATACACAAAACCCTACGGAACAAGATCCCAAACCCTAACATGCCAAAAGCTGCCTAAGTATGGTCCCCAACAGAGACGACGAGCTAACAGCTGCCTCTGATTGGGAACCACCCTGGCCAACATAGATCTAAACGATCTAGAACAAAACATAGAAAAAACTATAAACATAGAAAATCCACACCCTGGCTCAACATTTAAATAGTCCCAGATCCAGGGCGGACAGTGGGTGTAACCCCTTAGGTGTTGTGACTTTCATTAATATGTGATCTGTTATTTATCGAATCAACTAACTATGTTTAATTTTGTCACTCGTTACAGTTAATCCTGTAACAATTAACTCTTATCATTTAGGAATTTGGGCACCACAGAAGAAGTGTTTACGAGTTACCATCTCCGCATTATACTCTTATGAACATTGTTGTACGTTCCCCAGTTTCTGTGTTGTAGGTTGTGTAGTTTTTCATGTAATTTATTTCAGGAAATGGTTCCTTAAATTCCGCCACCAACAAGCAGCCTGATTGGTCATGAACATTGATGATTGGAGAGCTGACCCTGCGCCCTCGTCAGGACGCTGCGGTCCTCCATTACCAACTCCTTCTGAAGGCTATATAAGCCCCCAGTTCTGTTGCTCAGAAGAAGAGAAGGGGGAACCAATTGCTGAGAGTTGCAGCATGTCGTGTATGATAGAATTTGGTATGTATGTGTTGTTGTTGCTCTGACCAACCATGTAATGTTTTGTGGTAGTTTGTGTTGGTCTAGTTTCTTTAATGTCGCCTGGGAAAAAAAAGGGTTAGTTTTTCTCAGGTTTTTGTTGTGAACCGTTTGTCTATTTTTGTTTCATTTGTTCCCTAGTGGGGAAGGGGAAGGCACCTAGGGGAGTGCTTAGGCAAGATGCCCGGGGCATACATTACCCGTAGAAGTTGACTGTCTATGCATACTCGGAAAGACCTGGCGGACCATCCCTTGTATTTTGTAGTGCACCAGGTGTGCTAGTTAGTAAGTGTGGGTAGGGGGCAGGTAAGTAGGAGGAGGGGTCTTTGATATTTCTTTTTCTTTGCTTTGGTTCACGTCCAGGCACCCGTTCCCCCAAACTTACCGTGCGAAGTATAATTCCCTGTTAACGGTAATTCTCTGCTTTTGTTCATCCTTACTCACGACCTACAGTCCTCATACCTCTTCGACCCCACGGAGATTTGAGTTGTACAGGGTGTTGCGTTCCCTCTTCCGAGAGGCGTGCGTAACCAACATAACAGTGGGGAAAAAAAGTATTTAGTCAGCCACCAATGTGCACCTCTCCCACTAAAGAGATGAGAGAGCCTGTAATTTCATCTAGGTACAAGCTCAACTATGACAGACAAAACAGGAAATAATGCCAAGAAAATCCATTGTAGGATTTTTTTAATGAATTTATTTGCAAATTATGGTATAAAATAAGTATTTGTTCAATCTCAAAAGTTTCTCAGTACTTTGTTATATAAACTTTGTTTCAATACACAGGTTCAAACGTTTTTCCGTAAGTCTTCACAAGGTTTTCACACACTGTTTGCTGGTATTTTGGGCCCATATCCTCCATGCAAATGTCCTCTAGAGCAGTGATGTTTTGGGGCTGTCGCTGGTACAAGAACACAGTACTTTCAACTCCCTCCAAAGATGTTCTATGGGTTGCGATATGGAGACTGTCTAGGCCACTCCATGACCTTGAATGCTTCTTGAAGCCACTCTTTCGTTGGCCCGTGCTGTGTGTTGTGATCATTGTCATGCTAAAGACCATCCACGTTTCATCTTCATTGCCCTTGCGTGATGGATAGGAGGTTTTCCACTCATAAATCTCACGATTTACATGGCCCCATTCCTTCGTTTTCCTTTACACCGGATCGTCGTCCTGGTCCCCTTTGCAGAAAAACAGCCCACATAGCATGATGTGTTTTCCAACCCCATGCATTCATCAGTAGGTATGGTGTTCTTTGAATGCTAACTCAGCTTCTTCTTTGTACTCCACCAAAGCATGACGAGTTGAGTTTTTTACCAAAAGTTATATTTTGGTTTTCATCTGACCATATGACATTCTCAGCCCAATCCTTCTTCTGGATCATCCAAAAATGCACTCTAGCAAACTTCAGACGGGCCTGGACATGTACTGGCTTAAACAGGTGGGAACCACGTCTCGCACTGCAGGATTTGAGTCCCCTGCGCGTTGTGTTGTTACTGATGGTGTTGGCTTTCCTTACTTTGGTCCCCAGCTCTCAGTAGGTCATTCACTAGGTCCCCCGTGTGGGTCTGGGATTTTTGCTCACCGTTCTTGTGATCATTTTTGACCCGCACGGGGTGAGCTCCTTGCGTGGAGCCCCAGATCGAGGGAGATTATCACAGGGGTGGTCCGGTGGTATGTCTCGTTCCATTTCCTAATAATTGCTCCCACAGCTTAACAGTGTGATTTCTTCAAACCAAGCTGCCGTACCTATTGCAGATTCACGTAGGTCTTCCCAGCCTGGTGGCAGGTCTACAATTTTGTTCTTGGTGTCTTTGACAGCTCGTTGGTCTTGGCCATAAGTGAAGTTTTGGAGTGTGACTGTTTGAGGTTGTGGACAGGTGTCCTTTGAGTATACTGATAACACTTTCAAACAGGTGCCATTAATTACAGGTAACGAGGGAGGGACTAGAGACAGCCTCTTTTTTTTTTTTTTTTATTTAATTTTATTTTGAAGAAGTATACAGGTCTGTGAGAGCCAGAAATCTTGCTTGTGTGTAGGTGACCAAATACCTATGTTTTCCAACCATAAATTTGCAAATTACAGGCCTTCTCATATTTTTAGTGGGAGAACATGCACAATTGGTGGCTGACTAAAACTTTTTTCCCCCATCTGTATATGGTTATATATACTACCAGTCAAAAGTTTGTGGTCACACCTATTCTTCAAGGGTTTTAATTTATTTTTACATTTTTTACATTGTAAATAATAGTGAAGGACATCAACACTATGATGGACACATATTGAATCATGTAGTAACCAAAATAATGTTAAACAAATTCAAAATAGACACGCCTTCCTTGATGACACTTTGCCACTCTTGGCATTCTCTCAACCAGCTTCATAACAATGCTTTTTATGCTCGGTAAAAAGGGGGGCGTTCCGTCGACGCGACTCCAATGTCCTGTGCTCACGTTGGGCGTGGTTACTGACTGGGCAAAAGTTTCTTGAAAACTATTATCTCATTTAGAAGGCTAAATCACATTGCTATCTTACAAACGTTTCTCATACTTAAGCATATATTTTATACAACATTTAGAATTGTCAAACCTGATAACTGAAATGTGTACACGTTCCAGAGATACAGTATTTAGTAATAACATCCTTATGACATCACAAAACATAAACATTTATTTGACATGATAATTCTTTAGATCCCAACTGACCCATTCCCAACCACTTAGACGTCAGAAATTATGTTCCAATGTCCAATCTTTGGAGAAAAAGGTTTTGGCGGCAATCTGTCCCTGTAACACAGAGACATCAGATCACCATACCAGTACCAACTAGAGGTCGTTTTTTGCAAACCATTTAGGAAGGCGCGAGGGGTCATCAAGCCCCCCACATCAATACCTCCTGTGTTTCCATAAAAAATGACCATGAGAGAGAGAGATATCTGTATTCCTGATCTGGGCTTTCTCAACGTGGGACCATCACATGGAGTCATGACATAGGGAGTGGTAAGAAATCATTTTAGATTATTGCAATTCATCTTAACAAAACATGCAACGTCCCTGTAATGAAGCAGGCCAATAAAATATATTTTCCAAACGTTTTGCCAAATCATTTGGAGAAAAAGGGAAAACACCATTCTAAACAGAACACCTGATTGAGTTTTATATGACAGAGATGAAAATCTCTGTTTCGAAACTTAGAAAGACGTGTGAATATAAAATGCAACACTGGGGGGTTGCTACTATGACTAAGATAGTGCATTTGCTTCTGGAAAACGAAAGAAAGTTCATATGAAAACCAATAGAACGGAGAGAAATTCACATGAGGAACTTTCAAGGCCAGCTCGGGTGGCAAAAGGCCTTGCTGATTATTGAAGTTGCGGCTGTCAGTGAAAAGCATCTTCAATATGTGTGAAATAAGGGTGGTGGGGAGTATAATTTTAAAATGTTGAGACAAGAAGGGGATGTTGTGTGGCAAAGATAGCCTATATCTCAGTATTTATTTCTCTCTAAATGCATTTGCTCGCTCTTCAGAATGCCCTCAGTGTCCTCCCGCCATTCTTACCATTAATTGTTTAATGTTAATTTCTTGCCCTTGATTGTTTTTTTTTAATGATTTTCCCCATTACAAATGGTCACAGTAGTAAATTGTCCTGTTTATCCCGTTATTTGGTTATAGTAATTTCTGTTAATGCATTGTATATCTAATTGCCTACAGTCGTTTACCATTCTCATTCTCGGATGGAAACTTTTGCAGAGTTCAAAACATGCTACACTTGTGGAAACATTTACCAGTTTGTTCCAGTTTCTTATTTTTTCTTTTTGAATTTTCTTATTTTTTTCTTTTGTATTTTTGTATTTATTTATTTTATTTATTTATTTATTTTGGGGGTGTGATCAGCTTAATATGGCAGATAGATTTGTATCTTCTATCAATGTATGTCTGCATCACTTCCAATCCCCCATGTTTTTCATATATATACTTCCCCTTTATTTACTTTTCAACCCCGCCCCTTTCCCTACTTGTAGTAAATTATTGACACAAATGCCCGGCACTCTACTTCCGGTCTATACTTACGAGTACACCTTATGGACAGAGTTATTTTTAAATAATTAATATTATATATATATATATATATATAGGTAGACAGTGGGGGAAAACCAATTGCACCAATTGTGGCCAGTTCTACCACTAAAATCGAGAGAGGCTGTAATTTTCATCATAGGTAACGTCAACTAATGCAGACAAATTGAGGGGAAAAAATACAGAAAAATCACATTTAAGGATTTTTTATGAACTTTAGTTGCAAATTAGGGTGAAAATAAGTATTTGGTCACCTACAATCAAGCAAGATTCCTGCTCTCACAGACTGTAACTTCTTCTTTAAGAGGCTCCCCTGTCCTCCACTCGTTACTCTATTAATGCACATGTTTTGAACTTGTTATCATTAAAAGCACGTCCACAACCCAAACAGTCACACGCCAACTCCACTAGGGCCAAGACCAAAGAGCTGTCAAGGACACCAAAACAAATTGTAGACCTGCACCAGCTGACAGACTGAATCTGCAATAGTAGGCAGCTTGGTTTGAAAATCAACTGTGGGAGCAATGATTAGGAAATGGGAAGACATACAAGACCACTGATAAATCTCCCTCGAGTCTGGGCTCCACGCAAGATTCACCCGTGGGGTTCAAAATGAAGCACAAGACGGTGAGCAAAATTCCCAAACCAACGTGGGTACCTAGTGGAATTACCTGCAGAGCGCTGGGACCAAATAACAAAGCCTACCATCAGTGAGAACACACTACGCCGCCAGACTCAATCCTGCAGTGCCAGACGTAGGTCCCCCTGCTTAAGCCAGTAGAATGGCCAGGCCGCAATCTGAAGTTTGTTAGGTGCTTTGGATGATCCAGAAGATGTTGGGAGAATGTGCATATGGGTCAGGATGAAACCAAAATATAACTTTTTGGTAAATAACTGCAACTCGTCGTGTTTGGAGGGCAAGAATGCTGAGTTGCATCCAAAGAAACACCATACCTACTGTGAAGCATGTGGGTGTAAACTCATGCTTTGGGCTTTTTTTTCTGCAAAGGGACTCAACGACTGATCCGTGTAAAGGCAATAATGAATGGTACCATGTATCATGAGATTTGAGTGAAAACCTCCTTTCATCATCAATGGCATTGAAGGATGAAACGTGGCTGGGTCTTTCGCATGACAATGATTCCCAAAACACACCGCCCGGGCAATGAAGGAGTTTCTTCGTAAAAGCGTTTCAAGGTCCTGGAGTGGCCTAGCCAGTCTCCAGATTCTCAACCCCTATAAAATCTTTGGAAGGGAGTTGAGTCCTGTGTTGCCCAGCGACAGCCCCAAAACATCACTGCTCTAAGAGGAGATCTGCATGAGGATGGGCACAAACTACCATCAACAGTGTTTGAAAACCTTGTGAAGACATACAGAAAACGTTTTGACCTGTGTCATTGCCAACAAAGGGTATATAAAAGTATTGAGAACTTTTGTTATTTGACCAATCCTTATTTTCCACCATAATTTGCAATAATTCATAAAATCCTACAATGTGATTTTATGGAGAAAAAAAATTCTCATTTTTCTGTCATAGTTGACGTGTACCTATGATGAAAATTAAAGGCCTCTCTCATCTTTTTAAGTGGGAGAATTTGCACATTTGTTGCTGACTAAGCTTTTTTTTTTCCCCCCACTGTGTATATATTATATATATTTTTGCTCCTGAACTATCTTCTACTCCGAACCCTCTCGATCATTTTCATGAGGTCCAGCCGGTTGCTTCTATATGCCATACTTTCTAACTGTGTTTTCGTTCCTAAGCTCCCAACATACAACCTATATACCTTTTATGGACACAGAATGCTTACTTATTCCGCTATCTGTGTTATTATTTGTGTTATTTGTTATTAGTCCCCTATTTTCACTCTAGTCAATCCCTCCATCTTCTCTTAACACCATACCATAATAGGATTTCTTATTTGCCATATTATTTCACACGTACTGTGATGTTTTACAAAAGTTCTGAACCTTTCATTCTTCATTGCTTCTACAGATTGTGAAATTAAAAAGAAACATTTGTGCTAAAAGTATTAGTATCTTATTGATTGATTGACTATGACTTTTCAGATCACCCAGTAAGGCTATCTGCAAGGTTGCTCAGTAAATATTGTCAATCCTTTTAGCCATTCCCTGGACCTGTGTCCCAAAACAAGCTACACAATGGCGAACCAAAACAATGATCTAATTAATTCTTCCTCTTCACAGCAAAATCTGCAGAGCTGGGAAGAGTGTATCCCCCATATGAATAACTTCTATTGGTAGGCAAGAATTTTATATATATGTAAATTTAAAGATTCAAATTTGTTGAATCCGGTGTCGTTTTGCGTGTCATTTTCCATAAACACTATGCATGGGATGGTACGTCAAAGATCTCTTCCCACATTTTGCAATCTACTGGATGGCTGTCAATCTTTTGGTCCTTAAGTAAACTGATTACTTTTTTATTTATCCACAGTTTTCCTTAACCAATTATGTTCTTTAAATTCAAGGCCGACAGACAAGGTCCTTACTTTCTCCCCCTTCCACTTTCCTCTTCCACTTCTTGGCGGTCAGGCTGCAATTATTTGGTTGTAATTTTGGGTAGAGCAGAAATTTCCAGATGTTTTTTGTTAGCTGCAGTGCGGACATAACTCACCAGTCCTACGCGAGATTCATTTACGAAGATTATACTTTTTTTAAACATTCTTCAAAAAATTAATTTTTTTTGTCAATCGTAGATTTGAATTTAACCAACAATATTTGTTGCATTATTTTGTTCCGTCGTTTCTGGAGGATTAAATTGAAATTGCAACCAACTTTCTATGGCTTGTTTAGAAATAGTGATATTTGGGAGATTATTTCCTTTCAAATAACTGCAAATGTGTTGTTGTAGATCTGAATAAATTAAAAAGGAGGCCTTTCTTTAACAATGGGTGAGACAATCTTACTAATTTGGCTTTGAGGAACCAGTTCGGATTTACGTATAACTTTTGTATACGAGCTTTTAGTGATAGGTGTAATGCTTTCAATTTTAATATTTCGGTCCTCCGAATTCATATTCATTATATGAAATATGCCCTTATTAATAATTTTGTCTGCTTGCAGTTCCAAATCAAATTGATATTTTTTTCTCATATAATTTAAAAACACTGTTCGCTAGGCATAAGCAAGACCATAAGCAAAGAGGTAAACTGGTAATAGATAAAGAGTTAATCAGGGTGATTTTTTTCATCACAAAGTGACAGGTATTTTCCTTTCCGTGAGGTAAGCTCTTATCTATTTTTGCTAACTTTCTAATTAAAATGTAATTGAGTGAGATCATTGTATTTCCTTTGGGATATGTATTCCGAGTATATCCACATCACCGATCAGAACCGTTTTCTTGGTGACTACATGGTACTGTTAAAAAATTTTTATTTTTAGTTATCACTACGTAATATAGTACATTTGTCATAATTTTGGTTGTAATCCAGAGAGGTTAGAAATGTATCTAGATCCTCTATGAGCTGTGGAGGGTATTCGAGTTGTGGATTTAAAAGAAAAAAGAATAATCAGCGTACAATGACACCTTTGTCTTTTAAGCCCTGTATTTCTAATCTCTGATAGTATCTATTGGATCTGAATTTTAATAGCTAACATCTCGATGGCCACAATAAATAGATATGCTGAAGTGACAACCTTGTTTCACTCCTCTTGACAGTTTAAAGCTTTCTGTAATAGCCATTATTTACTATTTTACCACGTAGGGTTCCTATACATGATTTTGACACCATTTTATAGAGATTCCTCCAAGTGAAATGCTCTCAGGCATATTATATATAAACCCTGCCCAGTCGAACGTATCAAATGCCATTTTCGAAGTCTGTTATGAATAGCAAGCCTGTTTCCCATATTTCCATAGTGTTCTATTGTTTTCCAATACTCGCCTTATATTAATTCCAATGTATCTTCCATGTAAAAACCTTCTGCTTAGAATGAATAATATCCGACAATACATTTTTTATTCTATCGCTATACATTTTGCTAGATTTTTGTCTCACACACTGAAGTGTAAGAGGGGCCCTCAATTTTGTAATGGACTGATCTTTATATATTCCACTTGAGCCTGTTTCAGTATAATTGAGATCAACCTTCTTCTGAGTGTCAGATAATCTAACATTTACTAAGGAGGGTTAAAAAAAACATGCTAATATGGTCCTCTTAGTATATCAAAAATATGGATTTTGTTACCTTGACTGTATGCCGATCCAAACCCTGGAGTTTTTCCCCCAGACTAAAGTCTTTAGAATTGCCCAATTCCAGATGTTCCTCCTCTGTAATTTCCATCATTCACATTAGTCTTTTCTGTGTGGCTGTTTAATTTGACATTATCAATGAAAAAAATCTCTACAAATTAGCTTCAGTTAGAGGGTATGGAGGCGACTGAAAAGAAACATATGCTTAAAGTACTTTGTTTCTTTCTTCCTTCAAAATATCAATTTGGTGATTAGGGTGACAACCGTCAATTGTAACCTTTTCATTAAGTTCTTTTTGGAGCATTCCTATGTTTAAGATCAAAAAAGATTTTGTGATTTTTCCTCATATTCCATCCGTTTTGCTTTATTTTTATAATATATTACACTTGATCTGTCTTGAATAAGTTTCTCCTTTTTTTTGTTTTTCCTCTAATTTTTCTGACTTCTTTTTCGTTTTTATTGCCATTTTTGGTTCTTTAATTTTTTTTTCCTTTTCTTTTATAAACTCTTTTGCCTAATTGCTTTTTTTTTCGAATGGTACTAAATTGCGGGCCTCTAAACACTTTAAAGGGTGCCCATACAATGGGGGGTTGCTGTACCTATTTTGTTGGAAAAATTTTTTTAAAAATTTCCTTTGTTCTAATTATAAAAATTATCATCCTAGGTTTTGTTAAAATTTTCCAATATCCTCGCCCACGGGGAAAATTCAGTAAGAGAAAGTATATGCCTATCATTGAGGGTCCCCGATTCTGTCCCATAAACATTTTTTTTTACTTTTGGTGCTGTCGTATATGATGATGGGGCAAAAACGCTTCCAAGAGTTCGCTATGCTCCCTTTTGTTAAGGCTTTTATTAAAATCAAAATTTCAGCATAGTCGACCGCGAGCCCGGGGAAACGCTCCCGATTTTTTGGGCCGTTCTGCCGTTCTCGTTTCCCCCTATTTATAAAAAATAAAAAGGGAGGGCTACCCCCTTTTTCGGGCCAAATCACCAGTCTCCCCTCGGGCGTCACCCTCCAACAGCCATTTCAAAACATAAAAAACATCCCCCTTTGGCCTGACACCACATTCCTTTCGTCATGAAAAATTTTTAAACAAGGCATATTTTCAATACGTATTCCCCCCTTTCGGACAAATAAACGTCTCGAAAAAAAACGAATAAGATTTGCTTTAACTTTTATCTCCTTGGTATTTTTAACAAAAACCAACACTTTCCCCTTGAGTGTAAATCCCCCTAAAATACCTTTTTAGAATGTAACCCTTACTAGAAATTAAAGAACTCTTGGAGTGTAAGAGCAAAAAACTGTCCGCACCACCACCCTATCAATCAAACGTAAAATTCTCTAGGTCCCTCTCCCCCGGGAAACCCCCGTCGAAACCCGAAAACCTCAAAACTCATGTAAATGCATTTGACTATGATGTTTTAAATCCCAGTAACCAAATCCTATCCATAAATATCCATTGTCGACGGGTTTCAACCCATCGAATCGTACAATAAATCTCTCCCTTCCTAGCCCTTCGCCCCAAACCCCACGAAATAACAAAGCTCTAGTCCTCATCTCTTCATAACACAAACATCATTCCTATAAAATAAAACCCAAAGAAATGCCCAAAATTTTGTATTACCATTCTATTTTCTTCCCAAACACGGGATGTAGCCCCCTACATTTCTCCCCCTGTAAGCCCTCTTCCAATGGATTTTTGATGATGGAATCAGCCCACCCCCCTTGTTTCATCTCCCCATCATATTGCCCCCTTCAATTGTCTTTTTTGAGTATTTAAATCCCACATTTTCCCCCCAAATGTTTCGGATAAAAGAAAAAAACGCCAAACAGATCCTTTGCAAAAAAACCACTTTCAAATTAAACCTCCTTTTTTCACCTAAAAATTTAAAAAAATGATACTAATATCTAATCACTTATCCTTCCCCCCCTTTGTTTCAAAAATCATACTAAAATCATACTAATTTAAAAAAACATTTGAAAAATCACAAATTCCAAAGATTTTTATCCCTTCCACTGTCCTCTTTTCCAATCGGGACAGTCACCCCCCGCTCTGAGTTTGTCTCCGGGCACCACTTCTCCAACCTATCTAAATCTCATAACTTTCTAAAAGTCATACAAAACACACAGTGTTATAAAAGCTTAAACTAAAAATCTGACCCTCACTGCCCCACGGCCTAATTGATTTTGAAACCAAAATCTTTCAATGCACCCCTTATATGCATTATAACCCCATGATATTACTGAACTTCTGGACTCAAGTATAAAAATTTTTATCAATTTACTTCCCAATTTACCCATACCTGATAAACCCCCTTCCCCCTTAAAAGTTATACTTAAAGATAGCCTTAAGACTAGAATTCCCATGTGTCTGCAAAATACTAAAATGAAAATGAAAATGTACCCTTTTTCCCCCTAAATTGCTGTGCCAATGTATCCCTCTTAAAATGGAAAAACCTCATATGGACTTCAATTTTGACCTGTAAAAACACCTATCCCCCTAGGGTAAGAATTACCTATCATCACAACCACCAAATTCTTAAATTCCCATATCACATTGTCTAAAAAGCTAATTTTTTAAACCATCAAAGTCCTGCTCTTCTTACTACCTATAAAAAAAATAACCTTTATTTTCATTACTCCCCTTTAAAGGGTCAACTTACCCAAATTTTCATCAAACTCCCAATCATTTTCCCATAACATACCCTTACCTCATATGTTTTATTAGAAAAACACAACTTTTAGCCCTCATTTTTCACCTGAATTTTTCAGGTTCCCTTTGTTATCTGTTTTTCCCTTTTCTCTAAAATTTCCCCATAGGTAACCATTCACCCAAAAACCCAAAAACCTTTGTCTGAAATAATTATTTTATCTTCATGACGTTCCGATACACAGTCTGACAAACAAAACCCTAACCACACCTCCCAAAGGGGCCCCCGACCGTTAAACGTCTTGGCGGCACCCCCCACAACTCAACCCTCAAGATTCCTCACGATTCTTACAGATGAGTTATTATCCTAATTTTTCACAACAGGGGAACGGGCACACTGTCAGATGCCCCCCCCTCTGTCATCAAAATCAAAACCCCATCCTGCGCTTCCATTGAATTCTATTCTCCTTTCAGTTTAAATTTTAAGGGTTTCTATCTGCTCTCCTTTTTTAAACCCCATTCGTACCATAACCTCCTGGCATTAATCAACCCCCTTTAATTTCAAACAGTTGTTGTCGGTATCTACCTTTTTCTATTGCCATAGTATCTTAACCCCTTCCCAAAGTTACCTTACGTTGTTGATCTATTTGATTATTAAACCCTTATTCCCTTTTGGAAAAGCCCCCCAAACTCTGGTTTTTTTACTGTTTGAGTCCCTTATCTACCCTTCCTAACTCCTCAATGATGTGGGGGCTACAACGCCTCAACCTCCCTTAAAGCTTACCTATACACTAGCCTTTCCCCAAAAATTCCCCCCAAAAACAAATTCAAATGCTTCACTAGAAAATACACTATTCTCCCTGACCTTTCTCTGTACATTACCCAAATAATCCCTTGTTTGACAAAATGCAACGTTTTCTATTTCTGCTCTAAAAATACTTTTTCCCCCAATTTATCTCTCCTCTCGGAAGAACGTCTCATCCTAATGGCATATTAAAATTATTATTCTCCAACCCCTAATAACATATTTTCCCCATAATTGATCTGGACCCTTTTAATAAAATCGTAATTTATGGTTTTAAAAACTATCAGTTGAAAGGTTTAAAATTCTTCTCACTGTTGTTTAATAGACCCCACGTGATGATGTCCAAATTGTTTTTCCCCTCACCCCTTTTTTTTCCCCAAAGCTCTGACTTTTTACTTGTACTTCCTCCATCCCATATTCCTTTTTCCCCCTTTCGTTCTACCTTAACTTGAAACCTTCTGATTATAACAAAGGTCCCACAATTCCCTTATCTCCTTTTCTAAATTTCCCATTCTTTACTGTTCTCTCTCTCTCTTACTACTAACTTAAAAACTTAGCTTACTGTTCGGGGCCCTTAAACCTAGCCTCCCCCTACTTATTTTATCTTTTTTTCTCTCAAAACTTTTTAAAAACCCTTTCCCCCCTGTTTTTGACAAAATCTTTTCCCCCCAAAATTTTTGTAGAAATGTGATTGGGAAAAGTTCCCCACCGCTTCTACCATTCACACAGTTTGGGCAAAACGACTAAACCCTTTTTACCTAGCCTAAATCCCTTTGTAAAAATGTACCCCGAAAAACACCCCCCCTTTTGACTTTTTCAGACAGTTGTCTTATAACAGTCTAGTTTACATTTTATTTAAAATAAATTCTCTCCCCAACCTACATAACAGTATCTTCTAATATTAGTTTTAAGAGTAATAACCGTTTTAACTACCTCAATCCCATCCTAATTCTTATAAATTGTGAGATTTTAAACCTTTTTAGGCTGAACAAGATGTTTTCCCTTTTCACTTCACTTCAATGGCCGGGTTTCACTGTTATTTTTTTCTCTTCTTTTTAAATCGATGCTCTCGCAATGCACCCCTTCCGATTTCTGGGGCATCTAGAATATTTGGGGTTCACCGAAGCACAGGTGATCTTCACGCTCCTTGATCTCCTCTGTTTCTTTTTCCCCAAATTCTGTGTCTGTCCAGAAACTGACAGCCCATATGGAACTTTTGGCCCCCCCTTGGGCTGGTAACAATTGCCTTTTATTTTCTTAAAGCTTACATGATTTTGATTTGATTCACTCTGATTCTTCATAACCCACTTCTTTTTTTCTTCTCCACCCCAAATTTAAAAAGTTGTATTTGATGAGTTTTCTTCGCCCGGGTTTTCTTCTGTTGTGGACCTATCAGTTTTTCTTCAAAGGTTACTTCTAGTTCTGTCCTCGAAATATCGTTTCCATATCTTCTTACTTTTCTTCGGGCACTTTCCCAAATGTATTCTTCTTCTCCCCCAATTCTTGGGGATTAAATGTTCCCCAAGGTTTTCTCCTTGTCTTTCTGTATCTTCGCGTCTCGCTGTTCCTCTCTCCCTTACCTCTCCCAAGTCTCTTTTTCCCTCCACCCGTACCCTGGGTCTTTCTCCTATTTCTTCTTTGCCATCATTGTAAAAAAATCCTTTTGAACTACAACCCTTTAACTCCAAAATCTTCATCATTTCTTCATCAAATCGAATCTCTTGTCTCCTTCTTCGTTCACTTTCATCAGAATAAATCTCCAACCCTTCTTTCCTCTCTTCCCCTTCCTTCTGATCCGAGTCACCCCACCCATGGCCTCTCAAAATCCTCTCTGTCTCATCGTCACCCCTTAATTCCCCAGACTCTCGGTTTTCTTCCGTCTTCGGGATTCATCTTCATCTTTTTTTTGCTCGTATTCGTCTTCATCTCTGATGCAAAATCACCCCTGCGGGAGATGTCTTTTCGCTGAATCCTTGTAAAAAGGTGTAAAAAACATCTGCCATTGTCTTTCAAACCTACTCAACCCCTACTTTGATTAAAAAAACTATTTTAATCAATTTTCCCCTATATCAACCCTTTATATTCCTTTTTGTGAAATATCCTATTTTAACTATATAATTATATAGGGTTTCCCCTTTTTCTTATAAACCCAAAAAAATCCATTACCCTCCGATAATTAACCCCAAAACCCTTTCCCATTCACCAATATAATTAGTGTTGATTATCTTACCCAACCCTCAAATGCCGTAAAAGCAAATTATCATCTTCAGACTAAAAAACCCCTAACAAGCCTTTTAAAAAACCTTTCAACCCTTCAAAACTCCATTCCCATAACCCCTTTCTCATTAGCTCTAATTTCATAAATTTACAGAAATCCTCAAACCTCCTGGATTCCCACACTCTTAATTAACCCAGTGTGCCATGCCTCCAAAATCAAAATTTTTTAAAGAAATATATTTGCCAAATCTCTTAAATCGTCATAACATCACATCTTGTTGGGAAAAAAAATCTTGTAAACCCTAACAGTACCAAAACCTTTTTGACTTTTCCTCTGCCGTGACGTGATCACTTTCCCGTATCTCCTCGCTCCCCCTTCTCCTGTTCTCGCAAAAGGGCCCAAAACACAAAAACAGCGTTTTGAGTTAAGGGCCCTCCTGAGTATTTCCAACCATTCAATATTCATTGTTCTACATTATTCACTCTAAGACTAAAACCAATTAAAAAGATCGCTCAAAACCTTTTTATTTTAATCCTTTTTTAATTTTTTTTCAAACTTATAATCCGTTATCCTTATTTCTGTATAAATTTAAAAGGGTAAAACAAGTTTCATCTTTACCAATCCAGTTAAACTAAATCATCGTTTTTTAAAAACTCTTTTATGCGTATTTTTTCCGTCTCTGTGTTCCCTTCCCCCCCCCTCATTTAACCAAAGTGTTGTTTTTCAATCCCCCATGCGCAAAAATCATTTTAACCTCATGCTTTAGTTCAGCTCCCCTCGTGTGTCTTTAGTGCCGTAAACAAAGTTCCCAACTGTGCCCTAACTCCCCTTTCTGTAGTGTAGTGTCGCAAAATTTTAAAAGCATGCGCAAACCCTTCAAAAAAACCTTTTTCCCCGGGAAAAAAAGATTCTCTCTTTTCTCTCCCCAAAAAAAGAAAACCCCTGTAAATTCCCCCTTTCCCCCTTTTTCAAAAACCTTTTAAAAGGCCCACAAAACAACAAACCCGATTCGACTGACAATTTAAGAGACTTTTAAACCATCGCATGGAATCTCTAAGGATTCCGTTGCTTAGCACCAACCAATTAGCCTGTAGCATTAGCCTTTAGCTTACCTAAGGTACACCGGGGCACAAAACACAAATTTGCCCTTCCTTACTTAACTCAGCTTTGCCCCGATGTACCCGTGGCCCGAAAAAAACAGCCTTAGCCCTACCCCACACTGCAGCCTACTAGCTATAAAAAAATACACCCCCCCGCGGGGCCCTCATTGTCCATGATTACAAAAAATCCCCATCTAATTTTTTTTGCCTTGAAAAATGAAAACTCATATCAAGGTTACCCCCAAAACCCAAATTTTCCCCTCGGCCAAGGGGAAGATAACAAAATACACCAATTACTTCATAATTCCCCCTTAAAGGGGAAACACCTACCCCAAAACTAACTAGTCTGGGTTTGTGCCCTTCATAAAGAAAGCCTCCTCGAGGTCTTTTCCCAATTCAGGTGCTCTTATGCAGATATCTTTTCCCCTTTTTCTCACCAAACCATTTGTCAATCCCTTTTTGTAAACACGTTTCACATCAAACCAATTTAAAATATTTTTGTTCAACCCCGTTAACAGCCATAAGCCCCTAGGCCAGGTTAAATGGACTCTCCTCTTACACAGTCATCCAATCTAACAAACTCCGAAACGGGGAAAAACACTCACCCTTTTTTTCCCCCAGAGAGGTTACCCGGATTGATGAAACCAAGGGGAAACCAAAACCCCCCCCGTGGGCGCCATTTGTCTATTATAATGGTGGCAAATTTTCGCTGCAACAAGATTCGCTACTGCATCGTGTTAAGGGGTTTTTTTTAAAAACACGAATTTACGATAGTCAGCTCGCGATGTCCAGAAAGGGTCCCCAAATTTTTATGGCCCTTCTGCGTCTCCCTCGTTAACCCCATTTAAACAAAAGCAAAGGGAGGGCCTCCCCTTCTGGCCAAACCCATTTCCCCTCGGGGGTCACCCCCAAAAAAACACACTTTAAAAAACACATAAACTCCCCCTTTGGGCCCAACCACATTCCATTTTGTCATGAAAACTTTACAAAAGGGAAAACTTCAGATCGATAGTGCCCGGAATGGGTAAAAAAAAATCAAAACAACTACTTATTCATTCCGCCATGTATTCTCCTGATCAGTATATTTAACCTCCCTTTTACTAGTTCTAATGTTCCGACATTCACATTTCCTTAAGAGATGTGGGTGTTGTTTGTGGGTGATTTCCTTACGGTCCCTTGAGTTTTAAAAAGAATAACCCCCAATTAAAAAAAAAAATTTGCTTTTCTTCCTTTAAAAAATATTTCAAAGGTGGATCACAAATTTTTTGGGCCGAAAAAGGAATGCCAATCTTTTTGGCCAAACATTTTAAAATACCCCTTTCCGGGATCTATTTTACAATTTCCCAATGGAATTTTAACAAAACGAATAAAAAAAAAAAACCAAAAAAGCATTTAAAAAAAAAATTGACATTTAAAGGGGGCATATTTTGAATAGCACCCCGAAAAGGAAAACTCCCGGAACTGAAACCTGCCGCCCCAAAAGGGCCCCCCGCTCAAGAAAGCTATCAGCCCTAAAATTTTCCAAAGAACTCAAGATTCAGGGAGCCCCGGGGAAGGTTTGGGGTCAATTTAACCCCAAAACGCTCTTTGGCTCACTAAACCCGCTGTGTTTGGGGGGGGAATCTCCCATCCCCAAACCCATCCCCACCCCCTGAGGGGAAACAATGCGGGGTTTTTTTTGTAAAACAGGGCAACCCTTCCCCGCATCAAAGACTGGACGGGCCCGTCCGCAAATCTTGGGAGCCTCTTCCCCCCAGGCTTAATGGGGCCCCATGGGTATTCCGCTCTCCCAAAAACCCGGCCCAAGCCAAAAGGAGTCTTCAAGGCACATTAGGGGTTTGTGGCCTAGCCATTCCAGACCTTAATCCCCCTGAAATTGTGGGGGCTGAAAGGTTCATTCCAAAAATGCCCAAAACTTTTGACTTGGGGCCCCGCAAAAGGGTGGGGAAAAAACCCCTCCCGTGATGTTCAATCTGGGGGCCCCAATTTAACTCGAAAACCCGGTTCCAAAATTTTCCCCAAACTAAGTAATGTTTTCGGGGGGCAAACTTATTTTCCCCAAATGAAAATTAATTATTGTATGGTTGTTTTAAAATTTAAAAACAGGTTGATGATCAAAAATTTCGGATGGAGTTTTCTTTTCTGTAAAGCGGGTGGCAATCAGGGGGGAAGGTTTTTGGGGATGGGAAAAGGGGAATTAGGGAGTTGGGGGCTTCAGGGAACCGAGGGAAACTTTTTCACTTTCCAGAATTTTGGACAGGGACGGGTTTCCCCCTTCCCCCCGCATGCCCAAGGAACTTAAACAAAACTATGGTTTTTAAGGGGAAAAAATTTAAACGTCCACCAAGAACTGTGGAACTTTGTTGCGTACCCCCCGAAACCCCTCAACTTTAAACGGGGCCCCTTTTTCCTTAGTGGGCGTTTCTAATTTCCCTTTGGCTCCCCAAACTTGCCTTTTCTGCAAAAGGGGTTACCCAAAAGGCTTTGGGGGAGAAAGGGGTTGCAGTCAGTTTTCTGTTTTTTTTCTTCCGTTTTCAGAATTAATGTACCTTCGGACGCATTAAGCTGTTCGTAGTCCTCCAACAAGCCCCGAGACTGAAAAAGGGGGAGTTTGGGGGTGCGGAAAAACCTCTTACTCCCTTATCCCCCCTGGGCGCTCCACTTCCTTGGACGGGAAAGGGCGGGGGTCCCAACAGGGCCCAAATAGACCGGGGAACCCTTTTTCCGCTTTCAGGGGCAAGACTTAAGAGAGAAAAGCTCCACCTGGCCAAACGGAAAACCTTGGTTTTATTCGCCCAACATTTTCCGGCACTTTACGTTGTGGGGTGCATTCATAATTTTTCATCCCCCCTGGGAAAAGACCCCAAAAACCGGCTTGAAAAAGCCCTCTCTCCCCTGGCTCATCCCTGCCCCCACCCCCCCCTACCCGGCGCCGGGCAAATGGCGCAAATGCCACAAAAACTTAAATTAAAGTGGGCCGCACGAAAACTTTCGGAAATAAAAAAGACTTCAAACCCCATGCTGTTTACTTGCCAAACAAAGGTCTCCTTCTTGGCCTCAAGGGGTCCAGTATCCTCATAATTTTAGAATGGGCAAAAAACCCATTATTTTTCGCACCCGGGAAGTGTAGGGTATTCACGTTGACAAGGAAGGGTTTTAAATACGCGAAAACTTTTTATCCTTTTTTTTACCAGTGAGAGCGGAAACAGCCGGAGTAAAATAGATGTATTTTTCCTTTTTGGCCAACAGGAACAGGACCAACAGAGCCGGACCGTAACAATACCCCCCCCTCAACGGGCGCCACCCGGCGACCCACCCGGCTTGTCAGGGTGGTCCCTATGGAAGTCATTCACTAGCTGAGGATCCAGAATAAAACGTCTGGGAATCCAGGACCTCTCCTCGGGACCGTATCCCTCCCAGTCCACCAGGTACTGAAGCCCTCTACCACGCCTTCGGACGTCCAGCAGTCTCCGAACCGTGTAGGCTGGATGGTCGTCAATAATGCGCGGTGGCGGAGGGGGATCCACCGGCGGACACAAAGGACTGGAGGAGACCATCTTCAGCTGGGACACGTGAAATGTAGGATGGACTCTCATGGCCTGGGGAAGCTTCAACCGAACAGCCGAAGGGTTGATGATGGAGTCGATCTCGAAAGGACCCAAATACCGGGGCGACAGCTTACGGGAGTCAGTGCGCAGGGGAATGTTGCTGGAGGAGAGCCAGACTCGCTGACCAGGCTGGAACTGTGGAGCGACTACCCTGTGCCTGTCCGCCACCCTCTTGTTACGCTCTGCTGTCCGTAGAAGGGCCTCACGGGTGTCCACCCACACCTTGCGGCAGCGACGAAGGTTATCCTGAACAGACGGAACGGCTAACTCCCTTTCCTGAGACGGGAACAATGGCGGTTGGTACCCCACAGCCGCCACCAAACAGGAAGCGGGCGGAACAGATTCAGGATTGCTGGAGTCTTCAGTGTCTGTAAACTGGCGAGAGAGAGCATCAGGCTTGACATTACGTGTGCCAGGACGATATGTCAAAATAAACTTGAACCTGCTGAAGAACAGAGCCCATCTGGCCTGACGGGAGTTCAGTCTCTTGGACGACTGGATGTAAGCCAGGTTCTTGTGGTCAGTCCAGACTATGAAGGGTTGCTCTGCTCCGTCTAGCCAGTGCCTCCATTCCTCCAACGCCAACTTGACAGCAAGCAACTCCCGATTACCCACGTCGTAGTTCTTCTCAGCAGGGGTCAATCTCTTGGAGAAAAAAGCCACCGGATGGAGCTTCTGGTCCGTGGGGGAACGTTGTGACAGGACAGCCCCTACCCCCGAATCTGAGGCGTCCACTTCCACAACAAACTGCAAAACTAGTGTCAGGATGAATCAGAACAGGTGAGGTAGTGAACAGTTTCTTCAATGTACTCACGGCTGACTCGGCCTCAGGCGTCCACAGGAAAGGCACCTTAGGGGAGGTGAGCTTGGTCAGGGGGGCAACCACTCGGCTGAAACCCCTGATGAAGCGGCGGTAGAAGTTGGCGAAGCCCAGGAAGCGTTGTAGCTGCTTCCGAGACGTGGGTGTGGGCCACTCCACAACCGCTCTGATCTTGTCAGGGTCTGGTGACACTTGTCCCCGCTCAATGATAAAGCCCAAAAAGGGGACGGACTGCCGGTGGAACTCACATTTTTCTGCCTTCACATACAGTTTGTTTTCCATGAGGCGTTGGAGAACCAGACGGACGTGGGAGACGTGTTCATCCTGTGACTTAGAGAATATCAGAATGTCATCCAAATAGACAAACACAAAACGGTGTAGAAAATCCCTCAACACATCGTTCACCATGGCCTGAAACACTGCTGGGGCGTTAGTGAGACCGAATGGCATGACTAGGTATTCAAAATGTCCGAGAGGGGTATTAAACCCAGTCTTCCATTCGTCTCCCTGCTTGATCCTAACGAGGTGGTAAGCGTTCCGTAGGTCGAGTTTGGTAAACACAGTGGCACCATGAAGGGAGTCAAAAGCTGAGTTGATGAGAGGCAGGGGGTATGTATTTCTGACTGTGATGTTATTAAGTCCTCTGTAGTCAATGCATGGGCGTAATGTTTTGTCCTTCTTCTCAACAAAAAAGAATCCAGCACCAACGGCGGACGATGAGGGACGAATGATGCCAGAGGTTAGGGAGTCGCCTATGTAGGTTTCCATAGCTTCCCTCTCAGGACGGGACAGATTGAAAAGCCGACTGGACGGCAAAGGCGCTCCCGGCAGTAACTCAATAGCGCAATCGTATGGCCTATGAGGTGGTAATGAAAGTGCCTTGGACTTGCTGAATACCTCGGCCAGGTCCAGGTACTCCTCCGGGACTGAAGAGAGGTCTGGGGTTTTGACAGGGGACGCAGGGGAGCCGACCGAGGGCGGAATAGCCGACCCAAGGCAAACAGAATGGCAGTGAGTGCTCCAACTGTGTATTTTGTGGTTTTGCCAATCAATATGGGGGTTGTGAAGGCTAAGCCAGGGAAAACCGAGGATAAGGGGGGAGGCCGAGGAGGAGACTACTTTAAACTGGATGGTTTCTTTGTGATTGCCGGACAGCATGAGAGAAACGGGGACAGTTTGGTGGGTGATGTTGGCAAACTGATGGCCGTCAATAGTGGTTACTGTTATAGGCTTAGGCAGGGGCTGAACAGGGATCTCAGCCTGAGTAACCAGGCTAGCGTCAATAAAACTATCCTCAGCACCAGAGTCGATGAGAGCAGCTAGTGGGAGAGATAGCTTCCTGAACTGGACTGTAACTGGGATCACTAGACGGGGTGCTGTGGGCATTGAGTCTGGTATAACACTCGCAAGTACGCCCACTTTTACTTGCGAGCTTGGTCTTTTGGCGAATCGGACAGTTAACCAGGAAATGAGTGCGGTCCCCACAGTACATGCACTCACCAGCCCGTATGCGCCGTTCCTTTTCGACATGGGACAGACGAGCACGGCCCAGCTGCATAGGCTCGTCTAGTTCCGTGGAGGAATCCGCTGAGGTGTGTGGTCGGTGTCCGAGTGGTGGTGTAGCTTGGACTGCAGAAAGCGAGGGAGCCCCCGTTAGAGGTGTGGACCCGACCGCCCCTCTCCTGTCTCCTCTCCCGTAGCCTGTTGTCTATTCGTGTAGCAAGGGAAACGAGAACATGAAGGTTAGCAGGCTCATCACGAACAGCTAGTTCATTCTTAATTGTGTCACTTAGACCGTTAACAAACGCTCCCTGAAGAGCTTCGTCGTTCCACTTGGACTCGGCTGCCAAGGTCCAAAAATCAATGGCGTACTCAGCCACGCTACCCGTGCCCTGTCGTAGCTTCAATAGTCTCTTTGTGGCGGTTCCGGCATAGTCCGGGTGATCAAACACAACTTTCAATTGAGAGGAAAAATCGTCAAACGACAGACTGGTAATCTGCTGAGTAGAACAAGCCGCTTCTGCCCACATCAAAGCTTTGCCCCTCATTAATCCCAGTGCGTAATGTACCTTTGAGGATTCCGTGGAGAAAGACAGGGGCTTCTGTTGGAACACCAAGCGGCACTGAAGCAGGAAACCACGGCATTTGTTCAGATCCCCGGTGAAAGGTTCGGGTGCGGTTGTAGGGGTTCCCGAAAGGCAGGAGCGGAAGCCGAGCCTGGAGCCACTGTAGGAGGAACAGGCGGAGGAGAAGCAGAGGGAGAAAGGGTAGTGAGTGTTACCAGGTTAACTACCTGAGAGGTGAGATGAGATACTTGATCCAACAACTGCTGGTTGTTATCCAATAGAGTCCGGATGAGTTGGTCGTGTTGTCCCAATAGTACTCCTTGTGAATGGAGGGCGTGTTGTACGCCATCCTCCGTTGTTTCATGTGGCATCTCTGCTGAGTCCATGTTTGGGCCAGTTCGTTCTGTTAGGTTGGGTGGGGACTCAGGTGCAGAGACGGACACACGGACAAAGAGAGTAAAATTAGGATGTAGTTTATTCAACGTGTATTGGCAGAGGTAAGTAGTCAGGGTGGAATAGCTTCAGGCTGGGGTAGGAGCTGAGTGGAGTGGAGAGCCAGTAGTCCTGAGAGCTGGATAACGAGGATATCAGGCAACAGAGGAGCAGGTAGCGGCGTGGGAATGGCAGGCAGGCAGGCAGGCAAGCAGGCAGCAGGAACAGACGAGATCTGGTCGAAGGAGAGACAGGTTACAAAACGTGGCAGGAACAACAATAATACTGAGAGAGTACAACTACACTGAGAGTGCTGTACGGGCCAAGTTACCACTGGAAGTGTAGGAACGAACTGGCGCTGGAGAGGTGTCCAGCCCGGGTAGATATCTGCTGCTTGATTGGTGCCAATGAGCTGCAGCTTGATGTAACTGATCTGATGATAGAATGGCCACGCCCGCTGACCTAGAACCTCTGACTGCACAGCAGGGGGAGACAGACACAAAAACACACACACAGGGGAGAAAAGGGAAAGGAACACCAACAGGAACAGGACCAACAGAGCCGGACCGTAACACATCCGTACCTCTATGGTTGTCATTTCACCTGATGCACTGACCACAAACCCCTGATGAGCCTTTTCAGTGAATCAAGATGTATTCCTCCCATGGCTTCAGCAAGGATACAGCGCTGGGCTCTCACACTTTCAGCTTATCAATACACCATCGTGTACAGAGCGGGGAAGGACAATGCAAACGCAGATGCGGTCAGCCGTCTCCCGCTACCAGAGATGCCCTAATGATTGTCAAACTCACCTGTGAATGCCAAACAGATCAAACAGTGGACAGACCGGGATCCTTACCTGTCCCAAGTGAAAAGATTCCTTATGCATGGTTGGCCTCCTGTCAAAGAGGATGATGGACTGAGACCGTATGCAAAGAGCAAGATGGCTGCACACTCTGGGGGACCAGAGTGGTCGTCCCGCCCCTGGCCGTTCACAAGTCATGGATGAGGTTCATGACGCTCACCTGGGTGCCTCCCGGATGAAAAGTGTAGCCAAATCTTATATCTGGTGGCCTAACATGTATCAAGACTTAGAAAATTAAGTAAAATCTGGTTCAGAACAACCATGCCACTACATCTGTGGGAGTGGCTTGTTTCCCATGATCCAGGCTGCACATAGACAGGCCCTTTTATGGGTCAGATGTTCCTTGTCATGGTGTCACTCCAAGTGGCTGGAGGCTCAAATTATGAGCAACATCATGTTGTGACAACAACCATGGAGAAGCTGCGCCAGGTGTTTGCAACCCATGGTCTGCCTGACAACCTTCACCTGTGACTTGTTTCAATAATTCATGCAGAGAAACGGGATTCGCCATGTCCGCAGCGCTCCGTTTTCACCCAGCCTCCAACGACGCAGCGGAGCGGGATGTGCAGACACTGAAAGAGAGGCTCAAAAGGCTAAATGGGGGAACCATCGCAACTAAGCTCTCTCAGTTCTGAAAGCCCAAAGCCCACCTGGACCTACTGCATCCGGACATCAAAGCCCACCTGGACCTACTGTATCCGGACATCAAATCTCACCTGGACCTACTGCATCCGGACATCAAAGCCCACCTGGACCTACTGTATCCGGACACCAAAGCCCACCTGGACCTACTGCATCCGGACATCAAAGCCCACCTGGACCTACTGCATCCGGACATCAAAGCCCACCTGGACCTACTGCATCCGGACATCAAAGCCCACCTGGACCTACTGCATCCGGACACCAAAGCCCACCTGGACCTACTGCATCCGGACACCAAAGCCCACCTGGACCTACTGCATCCGGACACCAAAGCCCACCTGGACCTACTGCATCCGGACACCAAAGCCCACCTGGACCTACTGCATCCGGACACCAAAGCCCACCTGGACCTACTGCATCCGGACATCAAATCTCACCTGGACCTACTGCATCCGGACATCAAAGCCCACCTGGACCTACTGTATCCGGACATCAAAGCCCACCTGGACCTACTGCATCCGGACACCAAAGCCCACCTGGACCTACTGCATCCGGACATCAAAGCCCACCTGGACCTACTGCATCCGGACACCAAAGCCCACCTGGACCTACTGCATCCGGACATCAAAGCCCACCTGGACCTACTGCATCCGGACATCAAAGCCCACCTGGACCTACTGCACCCGGACATCAAAGCACACCTGGACCTACTGCATCCGGACATCAAAGCCCACCTGGACCTACTGCATCCGGACATCAAAGCCCACCTGGACCTACTGCATCCGGACATCAAAGCCCACCTGGACCTACTGCATCCGGACACCAAAGCCCACCTGGACCTACTGCATCCGGACACCAAAGCCCACCTGGACCTACTGCATCCGGACATCAAATCTCACCTGGACCTACTGCATCCGGACATCAAAGCCCACCTGGACCTACTGCATCCGGACATCAAAGCCCACCTGGACCTACTGCATCCGGACACCAAAGCCCACCTGGACCTACTGCATCCGGACATCAAAGCCCACCTGGACCTACTGCATCCGGACATCAAAGCCACCTGGACCTACTGCATCCGGACATCAAAGCCCACCTGGACCTACTGCATCCGGACATCAAAGCCCACCTGGACCTACTGCATCCGGACATCAAAGCCCACCTGGACCTACTGCATCCGGACATCAAAGCCCACCTGGACCTACTGCATCCGGACATCAAAGCCCACCTGGACCTACTGCATCCGGACACCAAAGCCACCTGGACCTACTGCATCCGGACATCAAAGCCCACCTGGACCTACTGCATCCGGACATCAAAGCCCACCTGGACCTACTGCATCCAGACATCAAAGCCCACCTGGACCTACTGCATCCGGACATCAAAGCCCACCTGGACCTACTGCATCCCGGACATCAAAGCCCACCTGGACCTACTGCATCCGGACATCAAAGCCCACCTGGACCTACTGCATCCGGACACCAAATCCCACCTGGACCTACTGCATCCGGACACCAAAGCCCACCTGGACCTACTGCATCCGGACACCAAAGCCCACCTGGACCTACTGCATCCGGACATCAAAGCCCACCTGGACCTACTGCATCCGGACATCAAAGCCCACCTGGACCTACTTCATCCAGACACCAAAGCCCACCTGGACCTACTGCATCCGGACATCAAATCATGAGTGGAACAAAAGCAGGAGAAACAAAAAAAGAGACATGACCTCTAGCCCCTGACCACCACGCGAGGGAGAGACAGTTAAAACCCAAGCAGCCAACCCTGGTTGCCAAGCAGCCAACCCTGGTTGCCAAGCAGCCAACCCTGGTTGCCAAGCAGCCAACCCTGGTTGCCAAGCAGCCAACCCTGGTTGCCAAGCAGCCAAACCCTGTTTGCCACCAGCCAACCCTGGTTGCCAAGCAGCCAACCCTGGTTGCCACCAGCCAACCCTGGTTGCCAAGCAGCCAACCCTGGTTGCCAGGTATCATTCTGAGTCAGAGTGGTCCAATCTCCTTTGTGGTCAAACTGACTGATGGTCGCCAGGACCACCTCCGCCTGCGCTATGACAAAGACAAGACCGTGTTTTCACACAAAACAGCTGTGGGTGGTAGTGCACACGTTGAAACACCACAGGGAACAGTGTCCGAGGAACCAGGGGGGCTCCAGGAGAGGGTGATGATGTCTTAACAAAACACCCAACCCACTCAGACCTAGCTCCACTGGGACACGCCTCTCCTGTGTCTAGGGGAACACCAGGAGTACTGCGCAGATCACAGCGTAGTCGCAAGGCTCCTGACAGACTGACTCTATAGTGGAGACCAGGAGACTCGTGGTGTTTCGTTTTTTGAACAGCAGACATAGTTGAAAGAAAAAGGCCTGTTATCTTTGTTTGTTTACAGTTGCAGTGACACTAGTGCAAGTTCTAAAGTGTTGTGAAGAATAGAAGAGGAAACCAGTGTTGTTGTTTAGTTGTTGACTTGTATACTTCATGTATTTTCCTCACAGGGAGATTGAAATTAAGGGGGGGGGAAGAGGTGTTATTGTGTGCACACTATATAAATAATTCCTACTGAATAGGTGGTGTACTTAACTGCAGTATAGTATTATTGCTATTCACGGGCGCATGGTTATTATGGACATTTGTGTTGACAGTCTGACCTATTTTTATTTAACCTTTATTTAACTAGGCAAGTCAGTTTAGAACAAATTCTTATTTACAATGACGGCCTACACCGGCCAAACCCGGACGACTCTGGGCCAATTGTGCGCCGCCCTATGGGACACCCAATCACGGCCGGTTGTGATACAGCCTGGAATCGAACCAGGGGGTCTGTAGTGACGCCTCAGACCGCTGCGCCACTCGGGAGCAATGAACATTGAAACGCGTGAGGACAATCCTTGTAAAGTTACCACAGATAAGATTACATTTATAGAAATATAATGAATAGAACGGGAGTCCCCATTCAAGTCAATAACTTGTCCATTCTATTCCTTTCTATTGCTATGCATTTAATCCTATCCGATAGGTGAAATCCAGATAGATAATATTCCCATACCTAAGGAAATTGCTTAAAGGCTTTGCATATTTATTTAGGTAAGGGCATACTTAATGAGTTGGAAGGTAGTTTGAAGGCATGTATTGCAGACAGCCTGATTCACTGACTAAAGGTCTCCAAAGAGATCGTATTTATTTTGTGAGAAAATCTCAAACACAACTTCTACAATGAAGACAGGATAAACTAATTGCTTTGGAAGATAATAAACCACGTTTCCGTAGTTACTGTTTTCTCTACTTGTTTCTACTACTTTCTAGCACGTCCAGCTAACTTACAGAGTAGCTAGCTAACTAGCCAGCTAGCTAACTAGCCAGCCAGCTAACTTACAGAGTAGCTAGCTGACTAGCCAGCCAGCTAACTTACAGAGTAGCTAGCTAACTAGCCAGCCAGCTAACTTACAGAGTAGCTAGCTAACTAGCCAGCCAGCTAACTTACAGAGTAGCTAGCTGACTAGCCAGCCAGCTAACTTACAGAGTAGCTAGCTAACTAGCCAGCCAGCTAACTTACAGAGTAGCTAGCTAACTAGCCAGCTAGCTTTGTAGCCATGGATTGAGCACCTTCAATTGATTAGCTAAATAGCTAGCTACCTAGCTAGCGGGTGAATGTTTTCCTTTTGAAACCAGGGCAGAGGAAAGCAACATTCACCTCCACAAATACTGTTTAAATTTAATCCCCCTTAAAATGTTTTGTGCAACTGACTTAAAGTTAAGGAAACTTTAAGGGAAAAGATAAGGGGGAAATTAACTTGAAGTGTATTATGCAACCGGGCCCAGGGTCCTCCTAACCCAGTCAGCCAAATCATAAATAAACTTCAGTTAGTGCTAAACACGGATGCTAGAATCCACCTGGTCGTGCTGCTGCTCCAGTTTCCACTCTTCTTCCTGCGGCTATGGAACCCTGACCTGTTCACCGGACGTGCTACCTTGTCCCAGACCTGCTGTTTTAAACTCTCTCTCTCCCCCTCTCTCTAATGCACCTGCTGTCTCGACGTCTGAATGCTCGTCTATGAAAAGCCAAGTGACATTTACTCCTGAGGTGCTGACCTGTTGCAACCTCTACAACCACTGTGATTATTATTTGACCCTACTGGTCATCTATGAACGTTTGAACATCTTGGAGATAAATCTGGCCTTAATGGCCATGTACTGTTATAATCTCCACCCGGCACAGCCAGAAGAGGACTGGCCACCCCTCAGAGCCTGGTTCCTCTCTACCCAGTACAGCCAGTAGAGGACTGGCCACCCCTCAGAGCCTGGTTCCTCTCTACCCAGTACAGCCAGTAGAGGACTGGTCACCCCTCAGAGCCTGGTTCCTCTGGTCTACCCAGTACAGCCAGTAGAGGACTGGCCACCCCTCAGAGCCTGGTTCCTCTGGTCTACCCAGTACAGCCAGTAGAGGACTGGCCACCCCTCAGAGCCTGGTTCCTCTCTAGGTTTCTTCCTAGGTTCCTGCCTTTCTAGGGAGTTTTTCATAGCCACCGTGTTTCTACATCTGCATTGCTTGCTGTTTGGGGTTTTAGGCTGGGTTTCTGTATACGCACTTTGTGACATCTGTTGATGTAAAAGTGTTTCATGAATAC
>CM072239.1:49659137-49666637 GCA_036851935.1 Coregonus suidteri | reverse complement strand
ATGGGTGTAATCATTAGTCCAACAGTTACAAACTAGAGTTTCTATTGGTCAAATTCAGGTATTTTTTATCCCTGTTTAAGAAACGATTTTCAAAAGAATCGGCAGAATGAATACACCCCTGATCACGGGTAAACACAGTTCACTTTCATAGCAGCCATGTTGTATTCCTTCTCACCTCTATGCACTCTCCTTCTCTCACCTCTTCCCTTCGTTTGTGGACTTTAATGATGCACAACACATCAGCTGTATGTGACCAGGCAAAAAAAAACGTTCCCAGCAAACCCATATCATAACCGCTACACACAGCCTACATCGTAGTCACCATATTAGCTAAAGTAACGTCCTAGTCAACATAGCTAATAGAACTAACTTGTTAGTAAACCCGCTACAATCATGCAGTAACGTTACAGTGTACAGTCAGTAAGCAGTTACACCGGCGGGCCCCGGTGGCAATAAATTAGTAAAACCAAAAGCTTACCTTGACTTGGAAGAGTTCTAATGTTGTGTTGGATAGTCATAGCGAACTAGCTAACATAGCTAACATAACATCCAGGCTCTGTCGCAGCCGGCCGCGACCGGGAGACTCATGGGCGGCGCACAATGTAGGGGAGGGAATGGCCGGCAGGGATGTAGCTCAGTTGATAGAGCATGGCGTTTGCAACGCCAGGGTTGTGGCTTCGATTCCCATGGGGGGCCAGTATAAAAAAACATATGTATTCACTAACTGTAAGTCGCTCTGGATAAAGAGCGTCTGCTAAATGACTAAAATGTAAATGTAATGTAAATGTAAATAGCATCCCTCCGTTTGAGCAGGGTGTTTGAGTAGGCTAAGCAAGCTAGCTGCATTTGCTAGCTAAGTAAGTGAAACTGAAAGTGAAAAGAAAATACGAAATCTCTCTCTATCTCTCACTTGCTTCTCCTTCATTTTGGATGAAATGAATTTGTTCAAAACTGTTCAACTATTGTCTTTCTCTCTCTTTGAGTCAACTACTCACCACATGTTATGCACTGCAGTGCTAGCTAGCTGTAGCTTATGCTTTTAGTACTAGATTCATACTCTGATCCTTTGATTGGGTGGACAACATGTCAGTTCATGCTGCAAGCTTCAAGCTTTACCATTCTAGTGGGAGGACCACACAACGTGTCATCGCGTGACTCCAAGTTTACCTCAATGTAATAGTTATAATTTTTTAAGACCACAACATCAAGGATATTTAGGCCATAAGTAAAGAAAGGTCTAATATGTGGTCATGAACTTTTAATTCAAACATTTACTTAGACAGTCACTTGGTAAAGGCTTCAGGAATGAAGGTTAATGAATGCAATAACCATGTCTCTGTCACTAACAACAAACACAGTTATGGGTGGGTATCTCTCACATTCACTCGAAAGGCATGCTGGGGAATATGCAAATACGGCTTTACACCCTACAGTGTTAAAACAACACTCCCAATTCTAAGTGTTCCAGAAAAGTGTTCAGTGGCTGTAATCACACTTGGTTTTACAGTGGATCTGTTCAGTGGATGTAATCACACTTGGTTTTACAGTGTATCTGTTCAGTGGATGTAATCACACTTGGTTTTACAGTGTATCTGTTCAGTGGATGTAATCACACTTGGTTTTACAGTGTATCTGTTCAGTGGGTGTAATCACACTTGGTTTTACAGTGTATCTGTTCAGTGGATGTAATCACACTTGGTTTTACAGTGTATCTGTTCAGTGGGTGTAATCACACTTGGTTTTACAGTGTATCTGTTCAGTGGATGTAATCACACTTGGTTTTACAGTGTATCTGTTCAGTGGATGTAATCACACTCTAACATTTTGCCTGCTTGGTTGGGGCCCCCAAAAGGCTAGAGCCCCTTCACGCTCTCCTCTCGTGGGGACAGGGACAATCAACACACGCTGTCCTCTCGCGGGGATAGGGACAGTCAACACACGCTGTGGGACAGGGACAGCTAGGAATTACAGCTAGGAATATCCCCCCTCTCTGTAACGGCTTTTGGTGGTTCGTGGATGTGTCATTTTAGTAATGAGCGCCGCGACCGACGTAGCTACTTTGTAAGCTAAGCTAGCCACTGTAGCTAGCCAGTAACTCCTCCAGTGTGTGTTGATGTGTCGTAGCTAGTTCGTTAGCTAAGCTAGCCACTGTAGCTAGCCAGTAACTCCTCCAGTGTGTGTTTGATGTGACGTAGCTAGTTCGTTAGCTAAGCTAGCCACTGTAGCTAGCCAGTAACTCCTCCAGTGTGTGTTGATGTGTCGTAGCTAGTTCGTTAGCTATGCTAGCCACTGTAGCTAGCCAGTAACTCCTCCAGTGTGTGTTTATGTGACGTAGCTAGTTCATTAGCTATGCTAGCCACTGTAGCTAGCCAGTAACTCCTCCTGACGTCATTTCACGGTGAGATGTCATTTCGGTAAGAAATGGCACTTCTGTAGCCAAATATCTTATTCATCCAATTTGTTTTTGTTTTTTAAGCATTAAATGACCTGGTATGATGGTGCATTGATCAGTTATACAGTTTAAAGCCATTATTTTAGTATTTTTTTGCCCAAAGTCGACCTTTAAGCATAATGCAACGCAGATACAGCCCATAGTTATATTAGCTATATACAGATACAGCCCATAGTTATATTAGCTATATACAGATACAGCCCATAGTTATATTAGCTATATACAGATACAGCCCATAGTTATATTAGCTATATACAGATACAGCCCATAGTTATATTAGCTATATACAGATACAGCCCATAGTTATATTAGCTATATACAGATACAGCCCATAGTTATATTAGCTATATACAGATACAGCCCATAGTTATATTAGCTATATACAGATACAGCCCATAGTTATATTAGCTATATACACAGATACAGCCCATAGTTATATTAGCTATATACAGATACAGCCCATAGTTATATTAGCTATATACAGATACAGCCCATAGTTATATTAGCTATATACAGATACAGCCCCATAGTTATATTAGCTATATACAGATACAGCCCATAGTTATATTAGCTATATACAGATACAGCCCATAGTTATATTAGCTATATACAGATACAGCCCATAGTTATATTAGCTATATACAGATACAGCCCATAGTTATATTAGCTATATACAGATACAGCCCATAGTTATATTAGCTATATACAGATACAGCCCATAGTTATATTAGCTATATACAGATACAGCCCATAGTTATATTAGCTATATACAGATACAGCCCATAGTTATATTAGCTATATACAGATACAGCCCATAGTTATATTAGCTATATACAGATACAGCCCATAGTTATATTAGCTATATACAGATACAGCCCATAGTTATATTAGCTATATACAGATACAGCCCATAGTTATATTAGCTATATACAGATACAGCACATAGTTATATTAGCTATATACAGATACAGCCCATAGTTATATTAGCTATATACAGATACAGCCCATAGTTATATTAGCTATATACAGATACAGCCCATAGTTATATTAGCTATATACAGATACAGCCCATAGTTATATTAGCTATATACAGATACAGCCCATAGTTATATTAGCTATATACAGATACAGCCCATAGTTATATTAGCTATATACAGATACAGCCCATAGTTATATTAGCTATATACAGATACAGCCCATAGTTATATTAGCTATATACAGATACAGCCCATAGTTATATTAGCTATATACAGATACAGCCCATAGTTATATTAGCTATATACAGATACAGCCCATAGTTATATTAGCTATATACAGATACAGCCCATAGTTATATTAGCTATATACAGATACAGCCCATAGTTATATTAGCTATATACCACAGACCCCTGAGGTCCCTTATTGCTGTTATAAACTGGTTACCAACGGAATTAGAGCAGTTAACAAGTCATTTCGCGTCATTTTTTCAAATGTATTTCACCTTTATTTAACCTTTATTTAACCTTTATTTAACCAGGTAAGCCAGTTGAGAACAAGTTCTCATTTACAACTGCGACCTGGCCAAGATAAAGCAAAGCAGTGCGATAAAAAAACAACAACACAGAGTTACATATTTGTTTTATTTTTTATTTATTTCACCTTTATTTAACCAGGTAAGCCAGTTGAGAACAGGTTCTCATTTACAACTGCGACCTGGCATATGGGGTAAAACAAAACGTACAGTCAATAACACAATAGAAAATCTATATACAGTGTGGGCAAATGTAGTAAGTTATGGAGGTCATACCCGTGGTATATTGAGCAAGTTCGTTTTAAGTGGCCCAGTGCCGCGGGTGAGTGGACATTTCATTTTATGACCAATGGAATGGTCTAAAATGTGAAACCCCACCCAGCCAGGTCACCGGACCATGCTAAACACCCAGTGTCTGATATATCCGCTTTCAGCCAATCAGCATCCAGGACCCAAACTACTCAGTTTCTAATCACCATTTTAACTGAACTGTGAGGAGAACAGTTCTTAGGTGTGCTTGTGTAACCGGTTCTGCACCGGTACCTTTCTGCGTTGTGTTCTGGTGAGGTGTAGGTGGAAGGGAAAGGAAAGGAAAGCTCTGGACACAATTCTGCCGGTTGTCTCTCTTTTAATGGCTGCATGGAATGGATACAGGGCAAATGTTAATGCTGCCGTCCGGACTCTCATACACAAGTATGTTTGCTTCTCCTCATCACGCTTTGAGCAAACTGAAGAGTATGGCTTTCCGTTGATGACATCACAACATCAACACTTTTTAGAAAATAAATACAATAAAATAGTTCACTCTTGAAAGTACATCTCAAAATAACCTTAAAATAGTAAATGAAGATAAATGTGAGGGATTTTCGGTGAAATACATAAAGTGGATTTTACACCTGTTACACTTGCAAGGCAAAGCACAACTCATGTTGTTATTATTTGATTTATTCGGCTCGCGCTCTACACGATTTAAGATATTAACACGAAACCAACTTCCAAATGTGCAGATTGCCCCAACTTAGACTACATGAGAAAAATATAGTACTTTTTTGCACTACAACAATATTTAAATGATCTTCCTTGCCAAAGTATTCACCCCCCGCCTTGGCATTTTTCCTATTTTGTTGCCTTACAACCTGGAATTAAAATGGATTTTTTAGGGGTTTGTATCATTTGATTTACACAACATGCCTACCACTTTGAAGATGAAAAATATGTTTGATTGTGAAAACAAATAAGAAATAAGATTTTTTTTAAAAGCTTGAGCGTGCATAACTACTCACCACCCCCCCCCCCCCCCCCAAAAAAAAAAAAAATATTTGTTATTGTGAAAACAAACAAGTAATTAAAACATAACTATTCACCCCCCCCAAATTCAATACTTTGTAGAGCCACCTTTTGCAGCAATTACAGCTGCAAGTCTCTTGGGGAATGTCTCTATAAGCTTGGCACATCTAGCCACTGGGATTTTTGCCCATTCTTCAAGGCAAAACTGCTCCAGCTCCTTCAAGTTGGATGGGTTCCGCTGGTGTACAGCAATCTTTAAATCATACCACAGATTCTCAATTGGATTGAGGTCTGGGCTTTGACTAGGCCATTCCAAGACATGTAAATGTTTCCCCTTAAACCACTCAAGTGTTGCTTTAGCAGTATGCTTAGGGTCATTGTCCTGCTGGAAGGTGAACCTCCGTCCCAGTCTCAAATCTCTGGAAGACTGAATCAGGTTTCCCTCAAGAATTTCCCTGTATTTAGCGCCATCCATCATTCCTTCAATTCTGACCAGTTTCCCAGTCACTGCCGATGAAAAACATCCCCACAGCATGATGCTGCCACCACCATGCTTCACTGTGGGGATGGTGTTCTCGGGGTGATGAGAGGTGTTGGGTTTGCGCCAGACATAGCGTTTTCCTTGATGGCCAAAAAGCTCAATTTTAGTCTCATCTGACCAGAGTATCTTTATTTCCTTATGTTTGGGGAGTCTCCCACATGCCTTTTGGCGAACACCAAACGTGTTTGCTTATTTTTTTTTTTAAGCAATGGCTTTATTCTGGCCACTCCTCCGTAAAGCCCAGCTCTGTGGAGTGTACGGCTTAAAAAGTGGTCCTATGGACAGATACTCCAATCTCCACTGTGGAGCTTTGCAGCTCCTTCAGGGTTATCTTTGGTCTCTTTGTTGCCTCTCTGATTAATGCCATCCTTGCCTGGTCCATGAGTTTTGGTAGGCAGCCCTCTCTTGGCAGGTTTTTTGTGGTGCCATATTCTTTCCATTTTTTAATAATGGACTTAATGGTGCTCCGTGGGATGTTCAAAGTTTTGGATATTTTTTTATAACCCAACCCTGATCTGTACTTCTCCACAACTTTGTCCCTGGCCTGTTTGGAGAGCTCCTTGGTCTTCATGGTGCCGCTTGTTTGGTGGTGCCCCTTGCTTAGTGGTGTTGCAGACTCTGGGGCCTTTCAGAACAGGTGTATATATATTGAGATCATGTGACACTTAGATTGCACACAGGTGGACTTTATTTAACTAATTATGTGACTTCTGAAGATAATTGGTTGCACCAGATCTTATTTAGGGGCTTCATAGCAAAGGGGGTGAATACATATGCACGCACCAATTTTTTCATTTCACTTCACCAATATGTCCATTACATGAAATCCAAATAAAAATCAACTTAAATGACAGGTTGTAATGCAACAAAATAGGAAAAACGCCAAGGGGGATGAATACTTTTGCAAGGCGCTGTAAAAGTCCCATAGACATTTAGCAGACGCTCTTATCCAGAGCAATTAGGGTTAAGTGCCTTGCTCAAGGGCACATCGACAGATTTTTCACCTAGTCGGCTCGGGGATTAGAACCAGCGACCTTTCGGTTACTGGCACAACGCTCTTAACCACTAAACCAAGCTACCAGCCGCCCTCTACTACTTGAGTAAATGTCTGAAAGTATCTGGTTTGAAATGTACTTAAGTGGTGGAAAAAAATTACTCGGAGTAAAAAGTAAAAGTAAATGCTAGACATCAAATTCCTTATATTAAGCAAACCAGACGGCACCATGTATTTTGTATTGATTTATTTACGGACAGCAGGCACAGGGGCACACTCCAACACTCAGGCACCATTTACAAACGCAGTATTTGTGTTAAGTGAGTCCACCAGATCAGAGGCAGTAGGGAAGACAATGCATTATATTGATAGGTGCGTGAATTGGACCATATTGCTGTCCTGCCTGAGCATTAGAAATGTAACGAGTACTTTTGGGTGTCAGGGAAAATGTATGGAGTAAAAAGTACATTATTTTCTTTAGGAATGTAGTGGAGTAAAAGTAAAAGTTGTCCAAAATATAAATAGTAAAGTAAAGTACAGATACCCCCAAAAAACTACTTAAGTAGTACTTTAATGTATTTTTACTTAGTTACTTTAGACCACTGCGTTTAAGACAGTGGTTCCCAACCGGTTTTCCCTCGGCATCCAAATTGAACCAGGTTGTGTCAGTCTCAACCCAATATTCGCATCGCGGAACGTCTTTGCCGAATTTGTAA
>CM072239.1:49644137-49654137 GCA_036851935.1 Coregonus suidteri | reverse complement strand
CTGCAGCACCACTAAGCAAGGGGCACCACCAAGCAAGCGGCACCATGAAGACCAAGGAGCTCTCCAAACAGGTCAGGGACAAAGTTGTGGAGAAGTACAGATCAGGGTTGGGTTATAAAAAAATATAAAAAACTTTGAACATCCCACGGAGCACCATTAAATCCATTATTAAAAAATGGAAAGAATATGGCACCACAACAAACCTGCCAAGAGAGGCAACAAAGTTACCAAAGATGACCCTGAAGGAGATGCAAAGCTCCACAGCGGAGATTGGAGCATTTGTCCATAGGACTACTTTAAGCCGTACACTCCACAGAGCTGGGCTTTACGGAAGAGTGGCCAGAAAAAAGCCATTGCTTAAAGAAAAAAATATGCAAACACGTTTGGTGTTCGCCAAAAGGCATGTGGGAGACTCCCCAAACATATGGAAGAAGGTACTCTGGTCAGATGAGACTAAAATTGAGCTTTTTGGCCATCAAGGAAAACACTATGTCTGGACCAAACCCAACACCTCTCATCACCCCGAGAACACCATCCCCACAGTGAAGCATGGTGGCAGCATCATGCAGTGGGGATGTTTTTCATCGGCAGGGACTGGGAAACTGGTCAGAATTGAAGGAATGATGGATGGCGCTAAATACAGGGAAATTCTTGAGGGAAACCTGTTTCAGTCTTCCAGAGATTTGAGACTGGGACAGAGGTTCACCTTCCAGCAGGACAAAGACAATGACCCTAAGCATACTGCTAAAGCAACACTTGAGTGGTTTAAGTGGAAACATTTAAATGTCTTGGAATGGCCAAGTCAAAGCCCAGACCTCAATCCAATTGAGAATCTGTGGTATGACTTAAAGATTGCTGTACACCAGGGGAACCCATCCAACTTGAAGGAGCTGGAGCGGTTTTTGCCTTGAAGAATGGGCAAAAATCCAGTGGCTGGATGTGCCAAGCTTATAGGGACATACCCCAAGAGACTTGCAGCTGTAATTGCTGCAAAAGGTGGCTCTATAAAGTATTGACTTTGGGGGGGGTGAATAGTTATGCACGCTCAAGTTCTGTTTTTGGTCTTTTTTCTTGTTTGTTTCACATTAAAATATATTTTGCATCTTCAAAGTGGTAGACATGTTGTGTAAATCAAAATTATACAACCCCCCCCAAAACCCATTTTAATTCCAGGTTGTAAGGCAACAAAATAGGAAAAATGCCAAAGGGGGTGAATCCTTTCTCAAGCCACTGTAGCTACCTTTTGCAGACATAACATCCAAACACACTCGTGTTTACAACCTGTAATTCTACAATGGAAATCAAATATCTGCCCAGTTCATCCTAAACCAGCTGGATGGGGTTTAAGTCTGGAGACTGTGCTGGCCGTTCCATGATATGAAGCGTCTTGTTATTTTCTTCTAAGGTAGTTCTGACAGCCTGGAGGTTCTGGGTCATTATCTTGCTGTAGGATGAAGCCCTGATCAACTAGGCGTTCACCAGAGGGTGTTGCATGGCGCTACACAATGCTGTGGTAGCCATTCTGGTTCAGGGTGCCACTCACTCTGTGCAAGTCGCCGACTCTGGATCCAGCAAAAGAGCCCCAGACCATCACGCTTCCTCCTCCATGTTTGACAGTTGGTGTCTTTCGCCTACTCGACGGCGTACAAAAACCCTGCGTGATGATCCGAAGATTTCAAATGTTTATTCATCAGTCCATAAGACCCTTCTTCCAGTCTTCAGTAGTCTGCTTCATGGCCCAGGCAAGCCTCTGTATCCATAAGACCTTCTTCCAGTCTTCAGTAGTCTGCTTCATGGCCCAGGCAAGCCTCTGTATCCATAAGACCTTCTTCCAGTCTTCAGTAGTCTGCTTCATGGCCCAGGCAAGCCTCTGTATCCATAAGACCTTCTTCCAGTCTTCAGTAGTCTGCTTCATGGCCCAGGCAAGCCTCTGTATCCATAAGACCTTCTTCCAGTCTTCAGTAGTCTGCTTCATGGCAAGCATCTGTATCTTATTTATCCATCTTACTGCCACTCCACCTGTCAAACCTGCAGCTCCAAGTCTTCTCTTCACAGTTTGAAACTTGCTTACTTCGACCAGTGTTAAGCTGTGCTTGAAGCTGTTGTCCTGTGAGCCGCCTATCACGCAAGCTGTTGACTCTCAGAAACTTGTCTTCTGATTCTGTTGTGGCTTTGGGTCTGCCAGACCTCTTCCTGTCAGAGTTTCCTCCAGTTTCCGAGTGCCTTTTGATGGTGTAGGTCACTGACACCTTTGGCTTTCTTTGCAATTTCTCTAAAGGAAAGACCTTTTAAGGTTTATTTACATTTTACATTTTACATTTTAGTCATTTAGCAGACGCTCTTAACCAGAGCGACTTACAGGAGCAATTAGGGTTAAGTGCCTTGCTCAAGGGCACATTAACGTCATTTAGCAGACGCTCTTAGCCAGAGCGACTCACAAATTGGTGCGTTCACCCTATAGCCAGTGGGATAACCACTTTACAATTTGGGGGGGGGGGGGGGGGGGGGGGGGTTAGAAGGAATACTTTATCCTATCCCAGGTATTCCTTAAAGAGGTGGGGTTTCAAATGTCTCCGGAAGGTGGTGAGTGACTCCGCTGTCCTGGCGTGGCGTCGTGAGGAAGCTTGTTCCACCATTGGGGTGCCAGAGCAGCGAACAGTTTTGACTGGGCTGAGCGGGAGCTGTGCTTCCGCAGAGGAAGGGGAGCCAGGGAATCGAGGGGCCAGAGGTGGAATGAACGCAATGTCCCTCGTTGGGGTGTAGGGACTGATCAGAGCCTGAAGGTACAGAGGTGCCGTTCCCCTCACTGCTCCATAGGCAAGCACCATGGTCTTGTAGTGCGGATGCGAGCTTCAACTGGAAGCCCAGTGGAGTGTGCGGAGGAGGGGGGTGACGTGAGAGAACTTGGGAAGGTTGAACACAGACGGGCTGCGGCATTCTGGATGAGTTGTAGGGGTTTAATGGCACAGGCAGGGAGCCCAGCCAACAGCGAGAGTTGCAGTAGTCCAGACGGGAGATGACAAGTGCCTGGACCAGGACCTGCGCCGCCCTTCCTGTGTAAGGCAGGGTTCGCACTCTCCGAATGTTGTAGAGCATGAACCTGCAGGAGCGGGTCACCGCCTTGATGTTGGCGGAGAACGACAGGGTGTTGTCCAGGGTCACGCCTAGCTCTTTCGCACTCTGGGAGGAGGACACAGCGGAGTTGTCAACCGTGATGGCGAGATCATGGAACGGGCAGTCCTTCCCGGGAGGAAGAGCAGCTCCGTCTTGCCAGGGTTCAGCTTGAGGTGGTGATCCGTCATCCATACTGATATGTCTGCCAGACATGCAGAGATGCGATTCGCCACCTGGTTATCAGAAGGGGGAAAGGAGAAGATTAGTTGTGTATCGTCAGCGTAGCAATGATAGGAGAGACCATGTGAGGATATGACAGAGCCAAGTGACTTGGTGTATAGGGAGAAAAGGAGAGGGCCCAGAACCGATCCCTGGGGGGACACCAGTGGTGAGAGCACGTGGTGCGGAGACAGCTTCCCGCCACGCCACTTGGTAGGAGCGACCGGTTTATAATGGTCTGTCTGTCTTCCTTTGTTAATTGCCTTTTTCTCGCCATTACGATAGCAATATACTACTCCTGCAGTACAATACTGTCCAAATACTGGTAACACAGCCTGTTCCAACACTGCTTTTATACAGACAGAGGGTTTGTAGTTGGGACACCTGTAGGAGGGTTTGTAGTTGGGACACCTGTAGGAGGGTTTGTAGTTGGGACAACCTGTAGGAGGGTTTGTAGTTGGGACACCTGTAGGAGGGTTTGTAGTTGGGACACCTGTAGGAGGGTTTGTAGTTGGGACACCTGTAGGAGGGTTTGTAGTTGGGACACCTGTAGGAGGGTTTGTAGTTGGGACACCTGTAGGAGGGTTTTGTAGTTGGGACACCTGTAGGAGGGTTTGTAGTTGGGACACCTTGTTAGCATCAACTTTCAAGGCTTAATTTACTTCCATTGCTCCAGAACAGCTGTAGGTTGTTAACCCATTACTTGTTTCCCTGAAAAAAGGCATTTTTTAAATACATTTTTCAGTTATTGGTAACCTAAACGTTTATTTTATTTTTTTTGCCTCTGGCAGTTTACTACCTTTGTACCATTTCAGGTTATTCAATGTACTTGAACTGCTTAGATTACAATAAAAACTGGAAAAAATGGGGGTTGTTCTAAAAACTTCTGACCGGTAGTGTAATACATATACTTCTAAAATATATTTTCCTTTATTATTTTCCTAACCCTACCTACCCTCTCCTAATTGGAGTAAAACTAATGGACAACAACGACAATTTAGGCTTCTACTTCCAGCTAATACAGTTGAGTCGGAAGTTTACATACACCTTAGCCAAATACATTTAAACTCAGTTTTTCACAATTCCTGACATTAATCCTACTAAAAATTCCCTGTCTTAGGTCAGTTAGGATCACCACTTTTATTTTAAGAATGTGAAATGTCAGAATAATAGTAGAGAGAATGATTTATTTCAGCTTTTATTTTTTTCATCACATTCCCAGTGGTGTCAGAAGTTTACATACACTCAATTAGTATTTGGTAGCATTGCCTTTAAATTGTTGTTCTTAAGCCATTTGCCACAACTTTGAAAGTATGCTTGGGGTCATTGTCCATTTGGAAGACCCATTTATGACCAAGTCTTTAACTTCCTGACTGATGTCTGGAGATGTTGCTTCAATGTATCCACATCATTTTCCTTCCTCATGATGCCATCTATTTTGTGAATTGCACCAGTCCCTCCTGCAGCAAAGCACCCCCACAGCATGATGCTGCCACCCCCGTGCTTCACGGTTGGGATGGTGTTCTTCGGCTTGCAAGCTTCCTCCCTTTTCCTCCAAACATCACAATGGTCATTATGGCCAAACAGTTCTATTTTTGTTTCATCAGACCAGAGGATATTTCTCCAAAAAGTATGATCTTTGTCCCCATGTGCAGTTGCAAACCATGGTCTGGCTTTTTAATGGCGGTTTTGGAGTAGTGGTTCTTCCTTGCTGAGCGGCCTTTCAGGTTATATTCGATATAGGGACTCGTTTACTGTGGATATAGATACTTTTGTACCTGATTCCTCCAGCATCTTCACAAGGTCCTTTGCTGTTGTTCTGGGATTGATTTGCACTTTTTGCACCAAAGTACCTTTCGTTCATCTCTAGGAGACAGAACGCGTTCTCCTTCCTGAGCGGTATGACGGTCTGCGTGGCTCCCATGGGTGTTTATACTTGCATGCTATTGTTTGTACAGATGAATGTGGTACCTTCAGGCATTTGGAAATTTGCTCCCAAAGGATGAACCAGACTTGTGGTGGTCTACAATTTTTTTTCAGAGTCTTGTCTTGGGCTGATTTCTTTTTATTTCCTCCCATGATGTCAAGCAAAGAGGCACTGTGTTTTGAAGGTAGGACCTTAGAAATACATCCACAGGTACACCACCTCCAATTGCTCAAATATGTCAATTAGCCCTATCAGAAGCTTCTAAAGCCATTAACAGACATCATTTTCTGGAATTTTCCAAACTGTTTAAAGGCACAGTCAACTTAGAGTATGTAAACTTCTGACCCACTGGAATTGTAATACAGTGAATTTTCTGTCTGTAAAACCATTGTTGGAAAATTACTTGTGTGATGCGACAATGTAGATGTCCTAACGACTTGCCAAAACTATAGTTTGTTAACAGGAAATTTGTGGAGTGGTTGAAAAACAAGTTTTAATGAATGACTCCAACCTAAGTGTATGTAAACTTCCGACTTCAACTGTAATAAACTAAATACATTTTACAGACACAATGCACCTTACAACAGTTATCTTCTTTTGTGTGTTTTAGTCCCAAACCCTCCCCCAGATTTGATTTCTACTTTGCCATATATTTTTCAAACTGTGCTGTGATGTTTCACAATGTTTCTGAACTTTTCTTCATTCTCATAGTTTCTACAGATTGTAAATGAAAGATAATTTTTTTTGCTAAAAGTATTATATTATTGATCGACTGACTTTTTAAATCACCCAGCAGTGCTATCTGCAGAGTTAGCTCCAGGGAAATGTTGCAGTTCTTCAACCATTCCTGAACCTGCGACCGAAAACAAGCTACATATGGACATAACCAAAACAAATGATCTAATGTTTGTCTCTTCGCACCAAAATCTGCATAGCTGGGACGGTTGTATCCCCTATATATATATATATATATTATATTAACATTCTAATTTGCTTGCCAAGAATTTTTGTATAATAATTTATATTGAAAAATTATCTCGTTTGATCCGGGCGTGGTTTTGCATATAAGTTCATAAAATCTCTTCCCAACTATTTTGCAATCTATATGGCACAGCTGTCCATTTTTTTGGTCCTTAAATGAACTGGTTTAAAACGTTTTATTCATCACAATTTTCTTTAACCAGTTTTTGGTCTTTAATTTCTGCGCCGACAGAGAACTTCCTTACTTTTTCCCCCTTGTGTGTGTGCGTGTGTGAATGTGTGTTTGTGTGTGCGTGTGTGTGTGAGTGTGAGTGTGTGCTGTATTTTCCAGTGGATTAGAGGTGATTAGGAAATGAAAGGATCCATTGTTTGAGGACAGAAGGATGGGGAGAGGAACGGAGGGGAGGCGGAGGGGAGGAGGGAGGAGGGAGGAGAGGAGGGAGGAGGGAGATTTGAGATTTGAGTAACGATGGATAGAGGGGGATGGAGAGAGAGGGATGGACGAGAAGAGATGGAGATAGAGATAGAGAGAGGGATGGAGAGAGGGGGATGGAGAGAGATGGAGAGAGAGATAGAGAGAGGGATAGAGAGAGGGATGGAGAGAGAGAGAGAGAGGGGTGGTGATAGAGAGAGGGGTTGAGAGGTTTTTACTGTTAATTTCTAATATTTTATTGTTTATGTTGTTAAAATTAGTTTTCTTCTCACTTTTGTTTCTTGTCTGTTTCTTGCCAATAAATAAAGCCCCTTTAGAGATGGGGGGTTAGAGAGAGACAGGGTATAACGTAAAACACCAAATAATGCATGCAGAGCAGAATTAGGCCAGTACCCCCTAATTATCAAAATCCAGAAAAGACCGTTAAATTCTACAACCACCTCAAAAGGAAGCGATTCCCAAACCTTCCATAACAAAGCCATCACCTACAGAGAGATGAACCTGGAGAAGAGTCGCCCTAAGCAAGCTGGTCCTGGGGCTCTGTTCACAAACACAACAGACCCCACACAGCCCCAGACAACAACAACAACACAACAACACACACAATTAACACCCAACCAAATCATGAGAAAACTAAAAGATAATTGCTTGACACATTGGAAAAGAATTAACAAAAAAACTGAGCAAACTAGAATGCTATTTGGGCCCTGAACAGCAGAGTACACAGTGGCAGAATACCTGACCACTGTGACTGACCCAAACTTAAGGAAAGCTTTGACTATGTACAGACTCAGTGAGCATAGCCTTGCTATTGAGAAAGCCGCCGTAGGCAGACCTGGCTCGCAAGAGAAGACAGCTATGTGCACACACTGCCACAAAATGAGGTGGAAAACTGAGCTGCACTGTCCTAACCTCCCTGTCAAATATATGACCATATCTTAGAGACGACACCATATTTCCCTCAGAGATTACACAGACCCCAAATAATTAGAAAAACAAACCCAATTTTGAAAACTCCCATATCTATTCGGTGAAATACCACAGTGTGCCATCACAGCTGCAACAATATTTGTGACCGTTTGCCACAAAGAAATACAAAGGGCAACCAATGAGGAAACAAACACCCATTGTAAATACAACCCCATATTATGTTTATTTATTTTCCCATTTGTACTTTAACCATTTGCACATCATTACAACACACTGTAATATATACATAATGTATGACATTGAAATGGGTCTTGTATATCAAGTTTTTCGAATACTTTGAGTGTATTGTTTACTGTAATATTTTTGTTTAATTTCACGTTTTGTTTACTATCTACTTCACTATGCTTTGGCAATGTTAGACACGAGAGTAAAGGGGGAGAGAAAGCCAGCAGGACCGGGTAGGTGGGGGGAAGGCTGACGAGTATTTCCCATGCCACATGTAAAGCCCTTAAATTGAATTGAATTGAATTGAGAGAAGATAGAGAAGAGAGAGAGAGACGAGAGAGGAGAGAGTAAAGAGAGAGAGACAGAGAGGAGCACAGAGAAGAGAGAGCAAAGGAGAGAGACAGGAAAGAGTGAAGAGAGGAAGAGAAGAGATGGTAGAGAAAATAGAGAGAGAGCAATGGAGAGATAGAGAGAGAGAGAGAGAGAAAGAGAGGGCAAGAGAGAGAAGAGGTGAGAGGAAGAAGAGACAGTATAGAGAGAGAGGCAAAGAAAAGACAAGCAACACAAGCGTAAGACAGATGAGAGAAGAGAGAGAAGAGGAGAGAGAGAAAGGAGAGAAAGAGAGAAGGGAAGAAGAGGGGCAAAGGGAGGAGAATAGATTAGGTGACAAGAGGAAGAGGAGAGCAGAAAGAACATAAAAGATGAGGTGAATGTAAGAGAGAAAACGAGGGATGGAGGAGGGGGAATGAGGGCGAGACAACTCCATACGAGAGGAAGCGAGGAGGAGGGACGGTTGCCACTTTTTCAGAAAGAAGGTGTAACAAAGGGACCGAGGCGAGAGAAAATAAGGACGTGGAGGGAGGAGGGAGAGAGGGTGGGGTGGAGGGGCAAACAACAAGAGGAAGAAGGCTGCCGGAGAAAAAAGAATAGCAAGGGAGAGAAGGAGACGAGCGGAATCGACGTTGGGCAGAGTATGGGTAGGTGAGAGAGTGGGTCTGTGTGTGATGAGTAAGGCGGGGCGGATAGGGTACATTATGACTCAACACCTGGCAGTCTCAGTTTTAAAGTCCAGGTAGTTGACGTTCGTGGAGGGGGGTGTTATAGGAAACCATGGTCTGGTCTTGATAAAGGACAACGTCACAGTGTTCTGGCATACCCCGTTAGATCCCACATACTGTCAACTAGGGTAAACGTTCGTAACGCCTGGCGTTCGGGAGACGACATTGTTTAAACACAGCATCGTTTTAACGACAACGTCCCCTGGGGGACGACGGAGACCGTGTTTAAAACACAGCGTTTGTTTTTAAAATGACAAGTATCTGGTTGTCTGGGGGTTCGAGGACTCGTGTGTTTAAACACAGCGTCTGTGTGGTTATTCTGAACGTCCTCGCGTTCGGGGAGGAGCGTGTTTAATCACGCAACTCTGATTTAAAGACAACGTCACCAAATCCGGCTAGTTGTCGAGGACGTTGTTTAAACACAGCGTCTGTTTATCAAACGGTCTGTGTCGGGGATAGACCGTGTTTTAATGCAGACTGATTCTGTCAAGCATTCTGAATTAGTCTTAAACATAGGACGGTCAGTTGTCAACAATTAGCAATTTAAGATTGAATCTCCTGTGCCATAAAGTGATATGCATGTTGTCGATTGAATTTGAAAATAAAGTATCAAAGAGTACAACGTGTGTACAGCTGCAATGCAGCACGACACTCTCAGCATAGAACATTGTTTTAAGGTGCGTTGTAAAACTTACTTTGATGGCTCAGGTACCAGATCACTGGTAAGTTGATCTGTGAAACACAACCCCCCCCCCAGTACCAGGTGGGTCAGAATAGACCTGATACTAACAAAACATTCTCCCCCCAGGTACCAGGGTGGAAGTCAAAGCTGTACAACACCAAGACATGAACTCCCCCCAGGACCAGGTGGTTGGGGTCAGCTTGTACTAAACAACCAATTCTGCCCCCAGTACCAGGTGGGTCAGCTGCTAGTACTAACACAACATTCTCCCCCCATAGTACCAGGTGGAGTCAGCCTGTACTTAACACAACATTCTCTCCCAAGCTACCAGTGGGTCAGCTTGTACTAACACAACATTCTTCCCCCAGTACCAGGTGGGGTCAGCTGTACACTAACACAAAACATTCTCCCCCCAGTACCAGGTGGGTCAG
>CM072239.1:49616637-49634137 GCA_036851935.1 Coregonus suidteri | reverse complement strand
CAAGTTGGTGGATCATTCTTAATACACACAGGAAACTGTTGAGCGTGAAAAACCCAGCAGTGTTGCAGTTCTTGACACACTAATACCGGTGCGCCTGGCACAAACTACCATACCCTGTTTACCTTTATTTAACTAGGCAAGTCAGTCAAGAACAAATTCTTATTTACAATGACGGCCTACACCACGGCCAAACCCGGACGACGACGCTGGGCCAATTGTGCGTTAAACGCCCTATGGGAACTCCCAATCACGGGCCGTGTTGTGATACAGCCTGGAATCGAACTCAGGGGGTCTGTAGTGACGCCTCAAGCACTGAGATGAAGTGCCTTAGACCGCTGAGCCACTCGGGAGCCCGTTCACCCTCTGAATGGCACACATACACAATCCATGTCTCAACTGACTGAAGGCATACAAACCCTTCTTTAACCCGTCTCCTCCCCTTCATCTACACTGATTGAAGTGGATTTAACAAGTGACATCAATAAGGGATCATAGCTTTCACCTGGATTCACCTGGTCAGTCTATGTCATGGAAAGAGCAGGTGTTCCTAATGTTTTGTACACTCAGTGTATATAGGGGACAGATCAGAGTGGCAGCGGGTCTTAAACCTTTAATGGTTGAATGTTTACCTACAGTGCATTCGGAAAGTATTCAGACCCCTTGACTTTTTCCACATTGTTATTCTAAAATGGATGAAATAGTTGCTTTTCCTCATCAGCCTACAAACAATACCCCATAATGATAAAGCAAAAACAGGTTTTTGTAAATTTTAGCAAAAATAGAAAACAAATCTGAAATATTACATTTACATAAGTATTCAGACCCTTTACTCAGTACTTTGTTGAAGCACCTTTGGCAGCGATTTCAGCCTTGAGTGTTCTTGGGTATGACGCTACAAGCTTGGCACACCTGTATTTGGAGAGTTTCTCCCATTCTTCTCTGCAGATCCTCTCAAGCTCTGTCAGGTTGGATGGGGAGCGTCGCTGAACAGCTATTTTCAGGTCTCTCCAGAGATTTTAGATAGGGTTCAAGTCCGGGCTCTGGCTGGGCCACTCAAGGACATTCAGAGACTTGTCCTGAAGCAACTCCTGCGTTGTCTTGGCTGTGTGCTTAGGGTCGTTGTCCTGTTGGAAGATGAACATTTGCCCCAGTCTGAGGTCCTGAGCACTCTGGAGTAGGTTTTCATCAAGGATCTCTCTGTACTTTGCTCTGTTCATCTTTCCCTCGATCCTGACTGGTCTCCCAGTCCCTGCCGCTGAAAAACATCCCCACAGCATGATGCTGCCACCACCATGCTTCACCGTAGGGATGGTGCCAGGTTTCCTCCAGACGTGACGCTTGGCATTCAGGCCAAAGAGTTCAATCTTGGTTTCATCAGACCAGAGAATCTTGTTTCTCATGGTCAGAGTCCTTTAGGTGCCTTTTGGCAAACTCCAAGCAGGCTGTCATGTGCCTTTTACTGAGGAGTGGCTTCCGTCTGGCCACTCTACCATAAAGGCCTGATTGGTGGAGTGCTGCAGAGATGGTTGTCCTTCTGTAAATTTCTCCCATCTCCCCAACAACAACAACACAGTTACATATGGAATAAACAAAACGTACAGTCAATAACACAATAGAAAATCTATATACAGTGTGTGCAAATGTAGTAAGTTATGGAGGTAAGGCAATAAATAGGCCATAGTGCAAAATACATTACAATTTAGTATTAACACTGGAGTGATAGATGTGCAGAATTTACCACAGGGGGAATCCAATCAAGTTGTAGAAACATCTCAAGGATAATCAATGGAAACAGGATGCCATGCTAAAACTCCCCCGGTCAACTGTAAGTGCTGTTATTGTGAAGTGGAAATGTCTAGGAGCAACAACGGCTCAGCCGCAAGGTGGCAGGCCACACAAGATCACAGAACGGGACCGCCGAGTGCTGAAGCGCGTAGCGCGTAAAAATCGTCTGTCCTCGGTTGCAACACTCACTACCGAGTTCAAAACTGCCTCTGGAAGCAACGGCAGCACAATAACTCTTCATCGGGAGCTTAATTAAATGGGTTTCCATGGCCGAACAGCCGCACACAAGCCTAAGATCACCATGTGCAATGCCAAGCGTCGGCTGGAGTGGTGTAAAGCTCACCGCCGTTGGACTCTGGAGCAGTGAAAATGTGTTCTCTAGAGTGAATCACTCTTCACCATCTGGTAGTCCGACGGCCAAATCTGGGTTTAGCAGATTCCAGGGGAACGCTACCTGCCCGAATGCATAGTGCCAACTGTAAAGTTTGGTGGAGGGGCTGTTTTTCATGGTTCGGGCTAGGCCCCTTGGTTCCAGTGAAGGGAAATCTTAACGCTACAGCATACAATGACATTCTAGACTATTCTGTGCTCCCAACTTTGTGGCAACAGTTTGGGGAAGGCCCTTTCCTGTTTCAACATGACAATGCCCCCGTGCACAAAGCGAGGTCCATACAGAAATGGTTTGTCGAGATCGGTGTGGAAGAACTTGACTGGCCTGCACAGAGTCCTGACATCAACCCCATCGAACACCTTTGGGATGAATTGGAACGCCAACTGCGAGCCAGGCCTGATCGCCCAACATCAGTGCCCGACCTCACTAATGCTCTTGTGGCTGAATGGAAGCTAGTCCCTGCAGCAATGTTCCAACATCTAGTGGAAGCCTTCCCAGAAGAGTGGAGGCTGTTATAGCAGCAAAAGGGGGAGCAACTCCATATTAATACCCATGATTTTGGAATAAGATGTATAGACAGGTATTTTCCTTTCCATGGTTGCAAAATCTTATCTAACTTTCTATTAAAATGTATTGTAGTGAGATAATTTATTTATTTCTTTTGGGAAATCAATACCGAGTATGTCCACTTCACCGTCGGACCATTTTATTGGTAAACTACACAGTAATGTAGAAGTTGTATTTTTGATTGATCCAATATGTAATATAGTACACTTATCATAATTCAGTTTGAATCCAGAGAGGCTAGAAAAATGATCTAGATCCTCTATGAGGCTAGGAGGGATTCAAGTTGCGGATAACAAAAAAAAAACATGAATCGTCAGCGTACAGAACGCTGCAGCCGCCTGGTTTTCAACCTTCCCAAGTTCTCCCATGTCACCCTGCTCCTCCGTACAATGACACCTTTGCTTTTAAGCCCTGGATTTCTAGGCCCTTGATATTATTGTTGGTTCTGATTTTAATAGCTAATATTTCGATGGCCGTAATAAATAGATATGCCGATAGTGGACAACCTTGTTTTACTCCTCTTGACAGTTTAACATTTCTAGATATTATTGTTGGATCTGACACATTTCTTTCTCATTGCTGAAGCAACATCAATTCACTACTCTAATACTTTGTTTGTGATAATATTCTGATTGAGTCAAAGCAGTGACTCGCTCCTGTAGGTTCATGCTCTACAACATCTGTGGAGTACAACCCTACCTCACACAGGAAGCAGCGCAGGTCCTAATTCAGGCATTTGTCATCTGCCGTATGGACTACTGCAACTCGCTGTTGACTGGGCTCCCCGCTTGTGCCATCAAACCCCTGCAACTTATCTAGAACGCTGCAGCCGCCTGGTTTTCAACCTTCCCAAGTTCTCCCATGTCACCCCGCTCCTCCGCACACTCCACTGGCTTCCAGTCGAAGCTCACATCCACTACAAGACCATGGTGCTTACCTACGTAACAGCAAGAGGAACTGCCTCTCCCTACCTGCAGGCTATGCTCAAACCCTACACCCCAATCCGTTCTGCCACCTCTAGTCTCTTGGCCCTCCCACTCAGCCCAGTCCAAGCTCCTCTCGGCGCAGGTCCTAATCCTAATCCAACCCGAGTACTCCTTTCTGCCACCTCTGGTCTCTTGGCCCTCCCACCCCTATGGGAGGGCAGCTCCTGCTCCCGCTCAGCCCAGTCCAAGCTCCTTTCTGTCCTGGCACCCCAATGGTGGAACCAGGTTCCCCCTAAAGCTAGGACAGCAGAGTCCCTGCCCATCTTCCAAAAACATCTGAAACCCTACCTCTTCAAAGAGTATTTTAAATAATCCCACACTACTGTGAACTCAGTGGTGGAAAAAGTACTCAATTTTCAGACTTGAGTAAAAGTAAAGATACCTTAATAGAAAATGACTCAAGTAAAAGTGAAAGTCACCCAGTAAAATACTGCTTGAGTAAAAGTCTAAAAGTATCTGGTTTAAAATGTACTTAAGTATCAAAAGTAAATGGAATTGCGAAAATGTACTTAAGTATTAAAAGAAAACGTATAAGTATAAACCATTTCAAATTCCTTATATTAAGCAAACCAGACGGCACGTTTTTCTTGTTTTTTAAATTTACGGACACCATTTACAAACGAAGCATTTGTGTTCAGTGAGTAAAAATGTAACGAGTACATTTGGGTGTCAGGGAAAATGTATGGAGTAAAAAGTACATTATTTTCTTTAGGAATGTAGTGAAGTAAAAGTAAAAGTTGGCAAAAATATAAATAGTAAAGTAAAGTACAGATACCCCAAAAAACTACTTAAGTAGTACTTTAAAGTATTTTTACTTAAGTACTTTACACCACTGCGTGAACTAACACTCACACTTGACTCATTCCCCCCTTACTAGTTATGACTTTGTTGATAGCTACTTTATTGAGGAAAAATGTAGTTACTTTGACTGTGATATGTGGTTGTCCCACCTAGCTATCTTAAGATTGATGCACTAACTGTAAGTCACTCTGGATAAGAGCGTCTGCTAAATAACTAAAATGTAAAAAATGTACAATTTACCTTGTGAGTGGCGTCATTACTGGTTGTTAAAGTGACAGCGCGCACTTTTATAAAAGAAGACATTGCTACATCTATGTTGTTGATCTTACAATAAAATAAGTCCCTAATGGAGGGGAAAACAGATGTCGTCTGTAGCGCCATGAAATCAGCCAAAACAAGTTCAATAACTCAAAGCATGCACACACTCCTATAGACGGTTGGTTGTTTACAGGGCCCATTTTTTTGCAGTTTTAAAGCACGTTTTCTGCAGTTCTACACATTTTGCCATGGGGCAGAGATACATATATGCAGTTTTAAAGCTAATTTCCTGTAATTCTACACATTTTGCCATGACTTATGCCATGTTAATTATATCTGAGTGAGAGGGACTAACAAAATCAACGGGGGCCTCCTGGATGTAAGGCCCTGCGTACCCGGTCGGGATTCGGCCATGATTACTACAAGTTGAGATAACTGGCTAGACTAACTTACCAATCTAAAAATTGTTACAGTGGGGAAAAAAAGTATTTAGTCAGCCACCAATTGTGCAAGTTCTCCCACTTAAAAAGATGAGAGAGGCCTGTCATTTTCATCATAGGTACACGTCAACTATGACAGACAAATTGAGGAAAAAAAATCCAGAAAATCACATTGTAGGATTTTTAATGAATTTATTTGCAAATTATGGTGGAAAATAAGTATTTGGTCACCTACAAACAAGCAAGATTTCTGGCTCTCACAGACCTGTAACTTCTTCTTTAAGAGGCTCCTCTGTCCTCCACTCGTTACCTGTATTAATGGCACCTGTTTGAACTTGTTATCAGTATAAAAGACACCTGTCCACAACCTCAAACAGTCACACTCCAAACTCCACTATGGTCAAGACCAAAGAGCTGTCAAAGGACACCAGAAACAAAATTGTAGACCTGCACCAGGCTGGGAAGACTGAATCTGCAATAGGTAAGCAGCTTGGTTTGAAGAAATCAACTGTGGGAGCAATTATTAGGAAATGGAAGACATACAAGACCACTGATAATCTCCCTCGATCTGGGGCTCCACGCAAGATCTCACCCCGTGGGGTCAAAATGATCACAAGAACGGTGAGCAAAAATCCCAGAACCACACGGGGGGACCTAGTGAATGACCTGCAGAGAGCTGGGACCAAAGTAACAAAGCCTACCATCAGTAACACACTACTCCGCCAGGGACTCAAATCCTGCATTGCCAGACGTGTCCCCCCTGCTTAAGCCAGTACATATCCAGGCCCGTCTGAAGTTTGCTAGAGTGCATTTGGATGATCCAGAAGAGGATTGGGAGAATGTCATATGGTCAGATGAAACCAAAATATAACTTTTTGGTAAAAACTCAACTCATCGTGTTTGGAGGACAAAGAATGCTGAGTTGCATCCAAAGAACACCATACCTACTGTGAAGCATGGGGGTGGAAACTTCATGCTTTGGGGCTGTTTTTCTGCAAAGGGACCAGGACAACTGATCCGTGTAAAGGAAAGAATGAATGGGGCCATGTATCGTGAGATTTTGAGTGAAAACCTCCTTCCATCAGCAAGGGCATTGAAGATGAAACGTGGCTGGGTCTTTTAGCATGACAATGATCCCAAACACACCTCCCGGGCAACGAAGGAGTGGCTTCGTAAGAAGCATTTCAAGGTCCTGGAGTGGCCTAGCCAGTCTCCAGATCTCAACCCCATAGAAAATCTTTGGAGGGAGTTGAAAGTCCGTGTTGCCCAGCGACAGCCCCAAAAACATCACTGCTCTAGAGGAGATCTGCATGGAGGAATGGGCCAAAATAATATAATATAATATAATACCAGCAACAGTGTGTGAAAACCTTGTGAAGACTTACAGAAAACGTTTGACCTGTGTCATTGCCAACAAGGGGTATATAACAAAGTATTGAGAAACTTTTGTTATTGACCAAATACTTATTTTCCACCATAATTTGCAAATAAATTCATAAAAAATCCTACAATGTGATTTTCTGGATTTTTTTTTTTCTCATTTTTTGTCTGTCATAGTTGACATGTACCTATGATGAAAATTACAGGCCTCTCTCATCTTTTTAAGTGGGAGAACTTTCACAATTGGTGGCTGACTAAATACTTTTTTCCCCCACTGTATTTGACATGGCTATTTGAGTGACTGTCAGTGACTGACAAAACAGGAGAAAAATCTGCTGATGCACAACCAAATTTCGAACTTGCAACTTGTGTATTCTACGACTCTAATTCTCAACAGTGAGAACCCTAGCGGTCGGGGGCCCTGCTTATGTCGCTTATGCCTGGAGCCAGCCCTGGTTGTTAAGCAACTATGCCTGGAGCCAGCCCTGGTTGTTAAGCAACTATGTCTGGAGCCAGCCCTGGTTGTTAAGCAACTATGTCTGGAGCCAGCCCTGGTTGTTAAGCAACTATGTCTGGAGCCAGCCCTGGTTGTTAAGCAACTATGTCTGGAGCCAGCCCTGGTTGTTAAGCAACTATGTCTGGAGCCAGCCCTGGTTGTTAAGCAACTATGTCTGGAGCCAGCCCTGGTTGTTAAGCGACAATGTCTGGAGCCAGCCCTGGTTGTTAAGTAACTATGCCTGGAGCCAGCCCTGGTTGTTAAGCAACTATGTCTGGAGCCAGCCCTGGTTGTTAAGCAACTATGCCTGGAGCCAGCCCTGGTTGTTAAGCAACTATGTCTGGAGCCAGCCCTGGTTGTTTAGCAACTATGTCTGGAGCCAGCCCTGGTTGTTAAGCAACTATGCCTGGAGCCAGCCCTGGTTGTTTAGCAACTATGTCTGGAGCCAGCCCTGGTTGTTAAGCAACTATGTGGCAAAACAGGGGGCTGGCTTAGACTGTTGACAACATGGAAACTATATTTCGTCCCCAAATATTTATTGAAAACATAAATACATTTGCACAATGAGCACTTGTTGTCTATCAAATAAATCGTTACAGTTGTTGGTTAGCTAGCTAACACCTCAAGACATGGTATCAATGACAAGATAAAACTAGCTGAAACGAGTCACATACGATTCCCCACATGGCAGCTTCTTGTCATTGTTGCTAGCGATCTGAATCACAACAACACAGAGACTTCTGCCCCATTGAATCACGAGCATCGTTTTGGGGACGTTGTCAGCTAACCCGTCTATTTAATACGTATTCACTTGTATTGTGGATAGGCCTAGGCTACATCTTCATTTACCCAGTTTACCATTATGTTGTTATGTAGTTAAGATTGTAGTTAAAACAAAGTCAAATAGATTGTATGAGTTTGCAATTGATACATTCATGCATTCATGGCTGTTGACATAAAACATTTAAAATGTAATGATATTGAACTCAAAAGATGCCCAACGATTGAACAGAGCAGTAGCTGAGTTTAACTCAGAAGATGTCCAACGATTGAACAGAGCAGTAGCTGAGTTTAACTCAGAAGATGTCCAATGATTGAACAGAGCAGTAGCTGAGTTTAACTCAGAAGATGTCCAATCATTGAACAGAGCAGTAGCTGAGTTTAACTCAGAAGATGTCCAATGATTGAACAGAGCAGTAGCTGAGTTTATCTGTCTGGATCAAGTGGCATTCTGGGACTTTGGCTAATATGCAGGGCTCTAAAGCGCCACCATATGCAACGAAATATTTTGCGACCAGGAGTTTTATTTTGGGAGCACTGTGCAACTAGGTAAAAAAAAAAAAGTTCCCAGATAATAATTGTTGTAATGATTAGGCTTCACCCTACCGTTGTGCCCTACAGAAGAAAGTGAGTGCAGATTCGATAGCATCATGGTTGCACCCTAACTACAGTGAAAACGACTTGCTTCTAGCGTGTAGATTGATGAGGATAGTATTTTTTTAAAAATCCATTTTAGAATAAAGGCTGTAATGTAACAAAATGTGGAAAAAGTCAAGGGGTCTGAATACTTTTCCGAAGGCACTCTATGTGACGAAATATTTTGCTGTGGGACCAGGAGTTTTACATTTACATTTACGTCATTTAGCAGACGCTCTTATCCAGAGCGACTTACAAATAGGTGCATTCACTTTATAGCCAGTGGGATAACCACTTTACAATGTTTTTTTTTTTTTTTTTTTTTTTTTTGGGGGGGTGGGGTGGGTTGGGGTAAGGGGGGGGGTAGAAGGATTACTTTATCCTATCCCAGGCATTCCTTAAAGAGGTGGGGTTTCAAATGTCTCCGGAAGGTGGTGAGTGACTCCGCTGTCCTGGCGTCGTGAGGGAGCTTGTTCCACCATTGGGGTGCCAGAGCAGCGAACAGTTTTGACTGGGCTGAGCGGGAACTATGCTTCCGCAGAGGTAGGGGAGCCAGCAGGCCAGAGGTGGATGAACGCAATGCCCTCGTTTGGGAGTAGGGACTGATCAGAGCCTGAAGGTACGGAGGTGCCGTTCCCCTCACAGCTCCGTAGGCAAGCACCATTGTCTTGTAGCAGATGCGAGCTTCAACTGGAAGCCAGTGGAGTGTGCGGACGAGCGGGGTGATGTGAGGGAACTTGGGAAGGTTGAACACCAGACGGGCTGCGGCATTCTGGATGAGTTGTAGGGGTTTAATGGCACAGGCAGGGAGCCCAGCCAACAGCGAGTTGCAGTAATCCAGACGGGAGATGACAAGTGCCTGGATTAGGACATGTGCCGCTTCCTGTGTAAGGCAGGGTCGTACTCTCCGAATGTTGTAGAGCATGAACCTACAGGATCGGGTCACCGCCTTGATGTTAGCGGAGAACGACAGGGTGTTGTCCAGGGTCACGCCAAGGCTCTTCGCACTCTGGGAGGAGGACACAACGGAGTTGTCAACCGTGATGGCGAGATCATGGAACAGGCAGTCCTTCCCCGGGAGGAAGAGCAGCTCCGTCTTGCCAAGGTTCAGCTTGAGGTGGTGATCCGTCATCCATACTGATATGTCTGCCAGACATGCAGAGATGCGATTCGCCACCTGGTTATCAGAAGGGGGAAAGGAGAAGATTAGTTGTGTGTCGTCAGCGTAGCAATGATAGGAGAGGCCATGTGAGGATATGACAGAGCCAAGTGACTTGGTGTATAGCGAGAATAGGAGAGGGCCTAGAATTGAGCCCTGGGGGACACCAGTGGTGAGAGCACGTGGTGCGGAGACAGCTTCTCGCCACGCCACTTGGTAGGAGCGACCGGTCAGGTAGGACGCAATCCAAGAGTGAGCCGCGCCGGAGATGCCCAGCTCGGAGAGGGTGGAGAGGAGGATCTGATGGTTCACAGTATCAAAGACAGCAGACAGTCTAGTTTTCTTCCATTTCCGCTCAGCTGCCCGGAGCTCTGTTCTGTGAGCTCGCAATGAGTCATCAAGCCACGGAGCTGGAGGGGAGGACCGAGCCGGCCGGGAGAATAGGGGACATAGAGAGTCAAAGGATGCAGAAAGGGAGGAGAGGAGGGTTGAGGAGGCAGAATCAGGAGATTGGAGGGAGAAGGATTGAGCAGAGGGAAGAGATGATAGGATGGAAGAGGAGAGAGTAGCGGGAGAGAGAGAGCGAAGGTTGCGACGGCGCATTACCATCTGTGTAGGGGCAGAGTGAGTAGTGTTGGAGGAGAGGGAGAGAGAAAAGGATACAAAGTAGTGGTCGGAGACATGGAGGGGAGTTGCAGTGAGATTAGTAGAACAACAGCATCTAGTAATGATGAGGTCAAGCGTATTGCCTGCCTTGTGAGTAGGGGGGGACGGTGAGAGGGTGAGGTCAAAAGAGGAGAGGAGTGGAAAGAAGGAGGCAGAGAGAAATGAGTCAAATGTAGACGTAGGGAGGTTGAAATCCCCCAGAACTGTGAGGGGTGAGCCATCCTCAGGAAAGGAACTTATCAAGGCGTGAAGCTCATTGATGAACTCTCCAGGGGAACCTGGAGGGCGATAGATGACAAGGATATTAAGCTTAAATGGGCTAGTGACTGACTTAAATGATCGAACAAATTGGTCGTGTTGCCTCGTGTTGTGGCAACAATTGCAAGGCACTCTGGACAAAGTACCTGTTTTTGGTCAATATCATCCTGTCTGTAGCCGAAATATTTCCCATATAATTGACGATGCATTTCTTTTTGCAACCAAATTCTCAATTTCGGTCTTTTTAGCCTCGCTCATAATTTCGTCACGCGAAACAGAGCAGCAACGAACTCCGTGTTTAAAAAAATAAAAAATAAAATAATAATAATAATAATAATAATAATAAACTGTGTATCCAATAACCCATAAATCGGAGTAAATTACGTAATATCAGTCACTTTTACCCCTACCTACATGTACATATTACCTCAACTACCAACACTGCTGCTACTCTGTTTATTATCTATCCTGATTGACTAGTCACTTTTACCCCTACCTACATGTACATATTACATTGACTCAGTGCTGGTACTCCTCCACATTGACTCAGTGCTGGTACTCCTGCACATTGACTCAGTACTGGTACCCCTGCACATTGACTCAGTACTGGTACTCCTGCACATTGACTCAGTACTGGTACCCCTGCACATTGACTCAGTACTGGTACCCCTGCACATTGACTCAGTACTGGTACCCCTGCACATTGACTCAGTACTGGTACCCCTGCACATTGACTCAGTACTGGTACTCCTGCACATTGACTCAGTACTGGTACCCCTGCACATTGACTCAGTACTGGTACTCCTGCACATTGACTCAGTACTGGTACCCCTGCACATTGACTCAGTACTGGTACTCCTGCACATTGCCTCAGTACTGGTACTCCTGCACATTGACTCAGTACTGGTACCCCTGCACATTGACTCAGTACTGGTACTCCTGCACATTGACTCAGTACTGGTACTCCTCCACATTGACTCAGTACTGGTACTCCTGTACATTGACTCAGTACTGGTACTCCTGCACATTGACTCAGTACTGGTTCTCCTCCACATTGACTCAATACTGGTACACCTGCACAGTGACTCAGTACTGGTACTCCTGCACATTGACTCAGTACTGGTACCCCTGCACATTGACTCAGTACTGGTACTCCTGCACATTGACTCAGTACTGGTACTCCTGCACATTGACTCAATACTGGTACACCTGCACATTGACTCAGTACTGGTACTCCTGCACATTGACTCAGTACTGGTACTCCTGCACATTGACTCAGTACTGGTACCCCTGCACATTGACTCAGTACTGGTACTCCTGCACATTGACTCAGTACTGGTACTCCTGCACATTGATTCAGTACTGGTACTCCTGCACATTGACTCAGTACTGGTACCCCTGCACATTGACTCAGTACTGGTACTCCTGCACATTGACTCAGTACTGGTACTCCTGCACATTGACTCAGTACTGGTACTCCTGCACATTGACTCAGTACTGGTACCCCTGCACATTGACTCAGTACTGGTACTCCTGCACATTGACTCAGTACTGGTACCCCTGCACATTGACTCAGTGCTGGTACTCCTGCACATTGACTCAGTACTGGTACTCCTCCACATTGACTCAGTACTGGTACTCCTCCACATTGACTCAGTACTGGTACCCCTGCACATTGTCTCAGTACTGGTACTCCTCCACATTGACTCAGTACTGGTACCCCTGCACATTGTCTCAGTACTGGTACTCCTGCACATTGACTCAGTACTGGTACTCCTGTACATTGACTCAGTACTGGTACTCCTGTACATTGACTCAGTACTGGTACTCCTGCACATTGACTCAGTACTGGTACTCCTGTACATTGACTCAGTACTGGTACTCCTGTACATTGACTCAGTACTGGTACTCCTCCACATTGACTCAGTACTGGTACTTCCTGTATACAGCCTCATTATTGTTTTTATTGTGTTACTATTTCCTTTTTATTTAGCAGATATTTGTTTTACTTTTGAACACTGCATTGTTGGTTAAGGGCTCGTCAAGGAAGCATTTCACAGTAAGGTCTACTCCTGTTGTATTCGGCGCATGTGACAAATAAAATGTGATGATTTGATTTCTTTTGACGTTGTCATTTCAATGACAGGCATTTGTATCAACATTTTAGCTTTTATAACAAACTTGTGTCTTTATAGTGTGTATGCACAACATGTGCTTCAAAAGTCGCTACTGTAGAGTTGAGATAGGCCCAATATAGGCTGTATCTCAATCAATTAAATCAATCGGATGTTCCGGTGCTCATACATTTCATTTGGTGCTCCTAACTTTTTAAAATTGGGAGCACCAATCTGCTAATGAAAATGTTTAATTTAAAGTCCTGCTAATGCCATGGTATAGTTTTAGTATCGAGTATCGTGATCATATCGAGTATCGTGATCATATCGAATATCGAGTATCGTGATCATATCGAGTATCGTCATACTAAACCTTGTCAAAATTCTGATATCGTGACAACACTAGCGTGATTGCTTGTATGGCTGTGTGTGTGTTTTTGTTTGTCTGTGTGTGTCTGTGTGTGTGTGTGTGTGTGTGTGTGTGTGTGTGTGTGTGTGTGTCTGTCTGTGTGTGTGTGTCTGTGTGTGTGTGTGTGTGTGTGTCTGTGTGTGTGTGTCTGTCTGTGTGTGTGTGTCTGTCTGTGTGTGTGTGTGTGTGTGTGTGTGTGTGTGTGTGTGTGTGTGTGTGTGTGTGTGTGTGTGTGTGTGTGTGTGTGTCTGTGTGTGTGTGTGTGTGTGTGTGTGTGTGTGTCTGTGTGTCTGTGTGTGTGTCTGTCTGTCTGTCTGTCTGTCTGTCTGTCTGTCTGTCTGTGTGTGTGTGTGTGTGTGTGTGTGTGTGTGTGTGTGTGTGTGTGTGTGTGTGTGTGTGTGTGTGTGTGTGTGTGTGTGTGTGTGTGTGTGTGTGTGTGTGTGTGTGTGTGTGTGTGTGTGTGTGTGTGTCTGTGTGTGTGTGTGTGTGTGTGTGTAACTCCACTATGTTAATACCTGTCCAGGTCCATCGTCTGGATGCGGACACCTGGAAAAAGGTGGATGTTGTTTACATCGACATCGCAGACCGCAGCCAGGTGGATACCAAGGTAAACGATAATGCTGTGTTTAGAAAATACAGTACATGGATTTGTCTTGGCAGCTCCTCCTTCCTGGTTCACTACACCAGGGTTTTCCCCCCCTGGGTCCCGGGCCCCCCTCCCCTGGGTGCACGGTTTGGGTTTCGCATCAGCTGTGTTGTGTTAGGGCAAAAACCAAATCGTGCACCCATGGGGGGCCCCAGGACCGAGTTTGGGAAACCCTGCACTACATGATAATCACAGAAGTTGAAATGATTGATTGTATGCTGAATGGACAAACATATTGTAGTGAACAGGGGGGCAGGGAAGCGAACTCGGAGCTGTAGCGTGAAAGGCAAACACCATACACATTGCACCGGTATGGTTAACCCACTGTAACACTATACAGTACAACATCTCTATTCTCTCTCCCTCTCCCTCTCTCTCTCTCTCTCTCTCTCTCTCTCTCTCTCTCTCTCTCTCTCTCTCTCTCTCTCTCTCTCTCTCTCTCTCTCTCTCTCTCTCTCTCGTCTCTCTCTCTCCTCTCTCTCTCTCTCTCTCTCTCCCCTCCCTCTCTGTCTCCCTCTCTCTCTCTCTCTCTCTCTCTCTCTCTCTCTCTCTCTCTCTCTCTCTCTCTCTCTCTCTCTCTCTCTCTCTCTCTCTCTCTCTCTCTCTCTCTCTCTCTCTCTCTCTCACTCTCCTTATCGCTCTCTCCTTACGCTCTCTCCTTTCTGCCACCAATTGTGCAAGTTCTCCCACTTAAAAAGATGAGAGAGACCTGTAATTTTCATCATAGGTACACGTCAATTATGACAGACAAAATGAGGAAAAAAAATCCAGAAAATCACATTGTTGGATTTTTAATGAATTTATTTGCAAATTATGGTGGAAAATAAGTATTTGGTCAATAACAAAAGTTTCTCAATACTTTGTTATATACCCTTTGTTGGCAATGACACAGGTCAAACGTTTTCTGTAAGTCTTCACAAGGTTTTCACACACTGTTGCTGGTATTTTGGCCCATTCCTCCATGCAGATCTCCTCTAGAGCAGTGATGTTTTGGGGCTGTCGCTGGGCAACACGGACTTTCAACTCCCTCCAAAGATTTTCTATGGGGTTGAGATCTGGAGACTGGCTAGGCCACTCCAGGACCTTGAAATGCTTCTTACGAAGCCACCCCTTTGTTGCCCGGGCAGTGTGTTTTGGGATCATTGTCATGCTGAAAGACCCAGCCACGTTTCATCTTCAATGCCCTTGCTGATGGAAGGAGGTTTTCACTCAAAATCTCACGATACATGGCCCCATTCATTCTTTCCTTAACACGGATCAGTCGTCCTGGTCCCTTTGCAGAAAAACAGCCCCAAAGTATGATGTTTCCACCCCCATGCTTCACAGTAGGTATGGTGTTCTTTGGATGCAACTCAGCATTCTTTGTCCTCCAAACACGACGAGTTGAGTTTTTACCAAAAAGTTCTATTTTGGTTTCATCTGACCATATGACATTCTCCCAATCCTCTTCTGGATCATCCAAATGCACTCTAGCAAACTTCAGACGGGCCTGGACATGTACTGGCTTAAGCAGGGGGACACATCTGGCACTGCAGTAGTGTGTTACTGATGGTAGGCTTTGTTAATTTGGTCCCAGCTCTCTGCAGGTCATTCACTAGGTCCCCCGTGTGGTTCTGGGATTTTTGCTCACCGTTCTTGTGATCATTTTGACCCTACGGGGTGAGATCTTGCATGGAGCCCCAGATCGAGGGAGATTATCAGTGGTCTTGTATGTCTTCCATTTCCTAATAATTGCTCCCACAGTTGATTTCTTCAAACCAAGCTGCTTACCTATTGCAGATTCAGTCTTCCCAGCCTGGTGCAGGTCTACAATTTTGTTGTTTCTGGTGTCCTTTGACAGCTCTTTGGTCTTGGCCATAGTGGAGTTTGGAGTGTGACTGTTTGAGGTTGTGGACAGGTGTCTTTTATACTGATAACAAGTTCAAACAGGTGCCATTAATACAGGTAATGAGTGGAGGACAGAGGAGCCTCTTAAAGAAGAAGTTACAGGTCTGTGAGAGCCAGAAATCTTGCTTGTTTGTAGGTGACCAAATACTTATTTTCCACCATAATTTGCAAATAAATTCATTAAAAATCCTACAATGTGATTTTCTGGATTTTTTTTCTCAATTTGTCTGTCATAGTTGACGTGTACCTATGATGAAAATTACAGGCCTCTCTCATCTTTTTAAGTGGGAGAACTTGCACAATTGGTGGCTGACTAAATACTTTTTTTCCTCACTGTATCTCTCTCTCCTTATCTCTCTCTCCCTCTTCATCTCTCTTTCTCAATTAAATTAAATTAAATTAAATTAAAAGGGGTTTATTGGCATGGGAAACATATGTTAACATTGCCAAAGAAAGTGAAATAGATAATAAATAAAAGTTAAATAAACAATAAATATTAACAGTAAACATTACACTCAGAAGTTCCAAAAGAATAAAGAAATGTCAAATGTCATATTATGTCTATATACAGTGTTGTAACAATGTGCAAATAGTTAAAGTACAAAAGGGAAAATAAATCTACATAAATATGGATTGTATTTACATTGGTGTTTGTTCTTCACTGGTTGCCCTTTTCTTGTGGCAACAGGTCACAAATCTTGCTGCTGTGATGGCACACTGTGGTTTTTCACCCAGTAGATAAGGGAGTTTCTCTCTCTCTCCATCCCTCTCTCTCTCCATCCCTCTCTCCATCCATCCATCCCTCCCTCTCCTCTCTCTCTCTCTCTCTCTCTCTCTCTCTCTCTCTCTCTCTCTCTCTCTCTCTCTCTCTCTCTCTCTCTCTCTCTCTCTCTCTCCATCCATCCATCCCTCTCTCTCTCTCTCTCTCCATCCCTCTCTCTCTCCATCCCTCTCTCTGTCTCTCTCCATCCCTCCCTCTCTCTCTCTCTCTCCATCCCTCTCTCTCTCTCTTCCTCTCCATCCATCCCTCTCTCCAGGACTACAAGCCGGAGGAGGACCCCTCTAAGTTTAAGTCAGTGAAGACTGGAAGAGGCCCACTTGGGTCAGACTGGAAGGTACAGCAGAGAGTGTGTACGTTTGTATGTGTTTGTGCTTGTGAATATTTGTGTTTACAGCATTGGTCTGCTTGTGAGAAATGCCTGTCTGCTAGCTCCCTCAACATTGCAGTACAATAAAACATGTATATTTGTGAATGTGTGACTGTGTGTGTGCAGAAGGAGCTCCCTAAGAAGACAGACTGCCCACACATGTGTGCCTACAAGCTGGTGACGGTCAAGTTCAAGTGGTGGGGCCTACAGAACAAAGTGGAGAACTTCATTCAGAAGGTACAGATGAAGATGGTGTGGTGAGGAGGAGAGAGGAGGGGGAGGAGGGGGGAGGAGGGGGAGGAGAGGAGAGGTGAGGAGGGGCGAGGAGAGGTGAGGAGAGTTGAGGAGGGGTGAGGAGGGGTGAGGAGGGGCGAGGAGAGGTGAGGAGAGTTGAGGAGGGGTGAGGAGGGGTGAGGAGAGGTGAGGAGGGGTGAGGAGGGGTGAGGAGAGGTGAGGAGGGGTGAGAAGGGGTGAGGAGAGGTGAGGAGGGGTGAGGAGAGGTGATGAGAGGTGATGAGAGGTGAGGAGGGGTGAGGAAGGGTGAGAAGGGGTGAGGAGAGGTGAGGAGGGGTGAGGAGAGGTGATGAGAGGTGAGGAGGGGTGAGGAGGGGTGAGAAGGGGTGAGGAGAGGTGAGGAGGGGTGAGAAGTATAAAGGTTGTGATGGTGAATGGATTAAAGCAATGAGACAGCGC
>CM072239.1:49511637-49611637 GCA_036851935.1 Coregonus suidteri | reverse complement strand
TATACCTGTTAGTATAGAATATACTTGTTATATAGAATATACTTGTTATATAGAATATACCTGTTATATAGAATATACCTGTTATATAGAATACACCTGTTATATAGAATATACCTGTTAGTATAGAATATACCTGTTATATAGAATATACCTGTTATATAGAATATACCTGTTATATAGAATATACCTGTTATATAGAATATACCTGTTAGTATAGAATATACCTGTTATATAGAATATACCTGTTATATAGAATATACCTGTTATATAGAATATACCTGTTAGTATAGAATATACCTGTTATATAGAATATACCTGTTATATAGAATATACCTGTTATATAGAATATACCTGTTAGTATAGAATATACCTGTTATATAGAATATACCTGTTATATAGAATATACCTGTTATATAGAATATACCTGTTAGTATAGAATATACCTGTTAGTATAGAATATACTGTTAGTATAGAATATACCTGTTATGTAGAATATACCTGTTATGTAGAATATACCTGTTATATAGAATATACCTGTTAGTATTAAATATATCTGTTATATAGAATATACCTGTTTGAATATACATGCTATTGTAAGTCGCTCTGGATAAGAGCGTCTGCTAAATGACTAAAATGTACATGTAAATATAGAATATACCTGTTATATAGAATAAATATGTTATATAGAATACACTTTTTATATAGAATATACCTGTTAGTATAGAATATATCCATTAGTATAGAATATACCAGTTAGGATAGAATATATCCATTAGTATAGAATATACCTGTTAGTATAGAATATATATGTTATATAGAATATACCTGTTATATAGAATATACCTGTTATAAAGAATACACTTTTTATTTAGAATATACCTGTTAGTATAGAATAGAACTGTTATTATTGAATATATCTGTTATATATAATATACTTGTTATATAGAATATACCCTGTTTAGTATAGAACATACCTGTTGTATAGAAAATACCTGTTAGTATAGAATATATGTGTTATATAGAATATACCTGTTAGTATAGAATATAACTATTATTATTGAATATACTTGTTATATAGAATATACCTGTTAGTATATAATATATGTTATATAGAATATACCTGTTATATAGAATATACCTGTTATATAGAATATACCTGTTAGTATAGAATATACCTGTTAGTATAGAATACACCTGTTATATAGAATATACCTGTTAGTATAGAATATACCTGTTATATAGAATATACCTGTTATATAGAATATACTTGTTATATAGAATATACCTGTTATATAGAATATACCTGTTATATAGAATACACCTGTTATATAGAATATACCTGTTATATAGAATATACCTGTTATATAGAATATACCTGTTATATAGAATATACCTGTTATATAGAATATACCTGTTAGTATAGAATATACCTGTTATATAGAATATACCTGTTATATAGAATATACCTGTTATATAGAATATACCTGTTAGTATAGAATATACCTGTTATATAGAATATACCTGTTATATAGAATATACCTGTTATATAGAATATACCTGTTAGTATAGAATATACCTGTTAGTATAGAATACACCTGTTATATATAGAATACCTGTTAAATAGAATATACCTGTTAGTATAGAATATACCTGTTAGTATAGAATATACCTGTTAGTATAGAATATACCTGTTATATAGAATATACCTGTTATATAGAATACACCTGTTATATAGAATATACCTGTTATATAGAATATACCTGTTATATAGAATATACCTGTTATATAGAATATACCTGTTAGTATAGAATATACCTGTTAGTATAGAATATACCTGTTAATATAGAATATACCTGTTAGTATAGAATATACCTGTTATATAGAATATACCTGTTATATAGAATATACCTGTTAGTATAGAATATACCTGTTAGTATAGAATATACCTGTTAGTATAGAATACACCTGTTATATAGAATATACCTGTTATAAAGAATATATCTGTTATATAGAATATACCTGTTAGTATAGAATATACCTGTTATATAGAATATACCTGTTATATAGAATATACCTGTTAGTATAGAATATACCTGTTAGTATAGAATATACCTGTTATATAGAATATACCTGTTATATAGAATATACCTGTTATATAGAATATACTTGTTATATAGAATATACCTGTTAATATAGAATATACCTGTTAGTATAGAATATACCTGTTATATAGAATATACCTGTTATATAGAATATACCTGTTAGTATAGAATATACCTGTTATATAGAATATACCTGTTATATAGAATATATACTTGTTATATAGAATATACCTGTTATATAGAATATACCTGTTAGTATAGAATATACCTGTTATATAGAATACACCTGTTAGTATAGAATATACCTGTTATATAGAATATACCTGTTATATAGAATATACCTGTTGTATAGAATATACCTGTTAGTTGATGATCATTATTTATACAACGCTCTCTCTCTCTCTCTCTCTCAGATCAGAACTGTAAAACCTGACCGACACCAACGGATTCAACGCTCCTCCCCCTCCTCTTCCTCCTCTTCCTCTCTCTGTCAACACAGCTTCACTGCCCCCCCCTGGTTCCCGCCCCTCCTCAGATTGGTACAGTCTGCTATTAAGACAGACAGTCAGTCCTAGTGTACATATCCACTATATATAGTGTATGGGGCAGTAAGAGCCAGCTGTGAGTGTTGAGATGTATTATAATATAAACAGGGTTTTTAAAGCATCAGTTCGTCTGTATTAAAGGTTGGCAGTTTCTTTCAGGACCAAGCTGTATTCTGATCAGTGTTGTTTTGATGTCATTGTGACTGTTGTTTTGATTGACTGTTTGTTTTCTATGGGTCATCCTGTCTTATGATGGGTTGATCATCACACCTCCTCCTCTTCATCCTCCAATCACGTTGTTTTTATTCCCCATCTTCTTCATATCAACCGTTAAACGATAGATGTGGCCCCAAAAAAAAAAAGTGGCAGGTAGGCGGAGCTTATACCTCACGGCCAATAGAACGGTTCAAAAGGGAGAAACTCCGCCTACCTGGCCTGCGGTGGGTGGAGGGTGAAGTTGCCCCTAGAAGCTGATCTTGGTTTCCTCAGTAATGGTTAAGGTTCAAATCAAATCAAATTGTATTTGTCACGTGCTTGGTAAACAACAGCCGTAGACTAACAGTGAAATGCTTCCTTACTTCCCAACAAAGCAGAGACAAAAAATGAGAAATAATATAAATTGAATAAATACTCAATGAGTAACGATAACTTGGCTATATACACGGGGTACCGGTACCCAGTGGTATAAAGTACTTAAGTAAAAATACTTTGAAGTACTAGATAAGTCGTTTTTTTTCTGTACTTTACTATTTATATTTTGGACAACTTTTACTTTTACTTCACTACATTCCTAAAGAAAATAATTTACTTTTTACTCCAAATTTTCCCTGACACCCAAATGTACTCGTTACATTTTGAATGCTTAGCAGGGAAGGAAAATTGCCCAATTCACACACTTAAAGAGAAAATCCCTGGTCATCCCTACTGCCTCTGATCTGGACTCACTGAACACAAACGCTTTGTTGGTAAATGGTGTCTCAGTGTTGGAGTGTGCCCCTGGCTATACGTCAATTTAAAAAACAAGAAAATCGGGCCGTCTGGTTTGCTTAATATAAGGAATTTGAAATTATTTACTTTTTATATATTTTAGCAATTACATTTACTTTTGATAATTAAGTACATTTAACAGACGCTCTTATCCAGAGCGACTTACAGTTAGTGAGTGCATACATTATTTTTAAAATTTTCATACTGGCCCCCCGTGGGAATCGACCCCACAACCCTGGCGTTGCAAACGCCATGCTCTACCAACTGAGCTACATCCCTGCCGGCCATTCCCTCCCCTACCCTAGACGACGCTGGGCCAATTGTGCACCGCCCTATGGGTCTCCCGGTCTCGGCCGGCTACGACAGAGCCTGGATTAGAACCAGGATCTCTAGTGGCACAGCTAGCACTGCGATGCAGTGCCTTAGACCACTGCACCACTTTTAGACTTTTACTCAAGTAGTATTTTACTAGGTGACCTTTACTTTTACTTGAGTCATTTTCTATTAAGGTATCATTACTTTTACTCAAGTATGACAATTGGGTACTTTTTCCATCACTGAGTTCATGAAAGTCTGTACACCCTACAGTACCGAGTCAATGTGCAGGGGTACGATGTAGTTGAGGTAGATATGTACATATAGGTATGGATAAAGTGACTAGACAACAGGATAGATAATAGACAGTAGCAGCAGTGTATGTGATGAGTCAAAAATGTTAGTGCAATAAGGATCAATGCAGATAGTCCAGGTAGCTATTTGGTTAACTATTTAACTCACTATTTAGCAGTCTTATGACTTGGGGGTAGAAGCTGTTCAGGGTCCTGTTGGTTCCAGACTTGGTGCATCGGTACCGCTTGCCGTGCGGTAGCAGAGAGAACAGTCTATGACTAGGGTGGCTGGAGTATTTGACAATTTTTAGGGCCTTCCTCTGACACCGCCTGGTATATAGGTCCTGGATGGCAGGAAGCTTGGCCCCAGTGATGTACTGGGCCGTACGCATTACCCTCTGTAGCGTCTTGCAGTCGGAGGCTGAGCAGTTGACGTTCCAGGCGGTGATGCAACCAGTCAGGATGCTCTCGATGGTGCAGCTGTAGAACCTTTTGAGGATCTGAGGGCCCATGCCGAATCTTTTCAGCCTCCTGAGGGGGAAGAGGAGTTGTCGTGCCCTCTTCACGACTGTGTTAGTGTGTGTGGACCATGATAATTCCTTAGTGATGTGGACACCTAGGAACTTTAAGCACTCAACTTGCTCCACTACAGCCCCGTCGATGTGGATGGGGGCGTGCTCGGCCCTCTGTTTCCTGTAGTCCACGATCAGCTCCTTTGTCTTGCTGACGTTGAGGGAGAGGTTGTTGTCCTTGCACCACACTGCCAGGTCACTGACCTTCCTATAGGCTGTCTCATTGTCATCAGGCCAACCACCATTGTGTCGTCAGTAAACCTAATAATGGTGTTGGAGTCATGCGCGGCCATGCAGTCATGGGTGAACAGGGAGTACAGGAGGGGACTAAGCACGCACCTCTGAGGGGCACCCGTGTTGAGGGTCAGCGTGGCAGATGTGTTGTTACCTACCCTTACCACCTGGGGGCAGCCCGTCAGGAAGTCCAGGATCCAGTTGCAGAGGGAGGTGTTCAGTCCCAGGAGGGCACTATGGTGTTGAACGCTGAGCTATAGTAAATGTAGTAGTCAATGAACAGCAGGTTCCTCCAGGTGTTAGAGGGGCAGTGTGGAGCGCAATAGAGATTGCGTAATCTGTGGATCTGTTGGGGTGGTGTGCAAATTGGAGTGGGTCCAGGGTGTCTGGGATGATGGTGTTGATGTGAGCCATGACCAGTCTTTCAAAGCATTTCATGGCTACAGATGTGAGTGCTATGGGGCGATTGTCATTTAGACAGGTTACCATGGCGTTCTTGGGCACAGGGATTATGGTGGTCTGCTTGAAACATGTAGGTATTACAGACTGGGTCAGGGAGAGGTTGAAAATGTCAGTGAAGACACTTGCCAGCTGGTCAGCGCATGCTCTGAGTACACGTCCTGGTAATCCGTCTGGCCCCGTGGAATTGTGAATGTTAATCTGTTTAAGGCTACTGAGAGCAAGATCACACAGTCGTCCGGAACAGCTGGTGCTCTCATGCATGGTTTAGTATCGCTTGCCTCGAAGTGAGCGTAGAAGCAATTTAGCTCATCTGGTTGGCTCGCGTCACTGGGCAGTTCAAGGCTGGGTTTCCCTTTGTAATACGTGATAGTTTGCCATCCCTGCCACATCCGACGAGCATCAGAGCCGGCGTAGTAGGATTCGAACTTAGTCCTGTATTGACGATTTGCCTGTTTGATGGTTCATCGGACGTCGTAGCGGGATTTCTTATAAGCGTCTGGATTAGTGTCCCGCTCCTTAAAAGTTGCAGCTCTAGCCTTTAGCTCAGTGTGGATGTTGCCTTTAATCCATGGCTTCTGGTTGGGGTATGTACGTACGGTCACTGTGAGGACGACATTGTCGATGCACTTATTAATGAATCCAGTGACTGATGTGATAAACTTCTCAATGTTATCGGATGAATCCCGGAACATATTCCAGTCTGCACTGGCGAAACAGTCCTGTAGCTTAGCATCCGCTTCATCAGACCACTTCCGTATTGTGAGCGCGTCACTGGTACTTCCTGTTTGAGTTTTTGCTTGTAAGCAGGAATCAGGAGGATAGAGTTATGGTCATATTTGCCAAATGGAGGGCGAGGGAGAGCTTTGTATGCGTCTCTGTGTGTGGAGTAAAGGTGGTCTAGAGTTATTTCGCCTCTAGTTGCAGAGGTGACATGCTGGTAAAAAATGAGGTAAGACGGATTTCAGTTTTCCTGCTTTAAAATCACTGGCCATGAGAAACGCCACCTCTGGATTTGCATTTCCTTGTTTGTTATTGCCCTATATAGTTTGTTGAGTGCGGTCTTAGTGCCAGCATCGGGGCGGTCTTAGTTCCAGCATCGGGGCGGTCTTAGTGCCAGCATCGGTTTGTGGTGGTAAATAGACAGCTATGAAAAATATAGATGAAAACTCTCTTGGTAGACAGTGTGGTCTACAGCTTATCGTGAGGTTGTCTAACTCAGGTGAGCTAAACCTTGAGACTTCCTTAACATTAGAGATTGCGCACCAGCAATTGTTAACAAATAAACACACAACTCCCCCTTCACCTCACCCGAAGCTGCCGTTCGGTCTTGACGATGCATAGAAAAACCAGATAGAACAAAACATTAAGAACACCATCCTAATATTGCGTCACACCCCCACCCCCGCCTTTTGCCCTCAGAACAGCCTCAGTTTGTCAGGGCATGGACTCTACAAGGTGTTGAAAGCGTTCCATAGGGATGCTGGCCCATGGTGACTCCCACAGTTGTGTCAAGTTGGCTGAATGTCCTTTGGGTGGTGCACCATTCTTGATACACACAGGAAACTGTTGAGTGTGAAAAACCCAGCAGCGTTGCAGTTCTTGACAAAACCGGTGCACCTGGCTCCTACTACCATACCCCGTTCAAAGGCACTTCAATCTTTAGTCTTGCCCATTCACCCTCTGAATGGCACACATACACAATCGATGTCTCAGTTGTCTCAAGGCTTAAAAATCCCTCTTTAACCTGTCTCCTCCCCTTCATCTACACTGATTTAAGTGGATTTAACAAGTGACATCAATAAGGGATCGTAGCTTTCACCTGGATTCACCTGGTCAGTCTATGTCATGGAAAGAGCAGGTGTTCCTAATGTTTTGTACACTCAGTGGATATTTTCCATGTCCTTGTTCAGTCATGAGCATAGTATAGTCCAGTCCTTCAGGTCCCGTTGATAGGATAGTCTGGAATGGATCTGGTCCGTTGATAGGATAGTCTGGAATGGATCTGGTCCAGTTTGTTCTCCAGTGTTGGTACGTTCACCAATAGAACAGAGGGTAGAGGCGTTTTATTTACTCACTGACGTAGTGTCTTCAGGGAGCCCGTCTCTTCCTCTTTCTAGTCCTGGTTCAGAATGAGCACTACATCCACAGCTGCCGACTCGTTGAAGTAGAAATCTTAATCCAAGTTAGTGATCGCTGTTCTGATGTCCAGAAGCTGCTGTTTTCGGTCATAGGAAATTATCTGGGAAACATCACGTCATAGGAAATGATCTGGGAAACATCACGTAAAGGAAATAATCTGGGAAACATCACGTAAAGGAAATGATCTGGGAAACATCACGAAAAAAAAAAAAAAAGTTAAGACCAGCATTTTTTTTTTTGGCAGAATTGGTCAGGAGCAAGACGCCAGCTTTCCACTGCAACACCATCATTATTATCCATCATCAGATCCTAGATCTGTCCCTAGCTGAAACAATCAGTAAGGACTGGGGGAGGGGAAGCTGATCCTAGATCTGTCCCTAGCTGAAACAATCAGTAAGGACTGGGGGAGGGGAAGCTGATCCTAGATCTGTCCCTAGCTGAAACAATCAGTAAGGACTGGGGGAGGGGAGGCTGATCCTAGATCTGTCCATAGCTGAAACTTCACCCTGGAGCAGTGCGGTTGGAACTGAATCAAGTGCATCCAATCCCTCCCCCTCCTCACCACCATAAGCCCCACCCACTGTAAGGGTTGCTGGGAGTTGTAGGCGTCTGTTTGGAGTGTGTGACTGCAGCTGTGTGTGTCCTCTCCTGTTTTTCTCTGCTGTATCCAGCGATAGCAATAATTCCCCTCACTCTACCTGTCTCTCTCTCTCTCTCTCTCTCTCTCTCTCTCTCTCTCTCTCTCTCTCTCTCTCTCTCTCTCTCTCTCTCTCTCTCTGTCTCTCTCTCTCTCTCTCTCTCTCTCTCTCTCCTCTCTCTCTCTCTCTCCTCTCTCTCTCTCTCTCTCTCTCTCTCTCTCTCTCTCTCTCTCTCTCCTCCCCTCTCTCTCTCTCTCTCCCCCCCTCTCGCCCCCCCCCCTCTCTCTCTCTGCCTCTCTCTCTCTCTCTCTCTCTCTCTCTCTCTCTCTCTCTCTCTCTCTCTCTCTCTCTCTCTCTCTCTCTCTCTCTCTGTCTCTCTCTCTCTCTCTCTCTCTCTCTCTCTCTCTCTCTCTCTCTCTCTCTCTCTCTCTCTCTCTCTCTCTCTCTCTCTTTCTTCTGTTATTGTCAATCTTCTTCTTCCCCCCCCATCCTTCTCGATCACAGCCCAGGCTAGGTTTGGTTCCTGTAGTGGTGTGATGTGTGTGTGTGTGTGTGTGTTTGGTGTAGCTGTCTGTATTACAGTATTTCTTCTGTTTAGGGGGAGGTAGAGGGGAGTGGGGGGGAGGTAGAGGGGAGGTAGAGGGGAGGTGGGAGGTTGTAGGTAGGGCGGGGAGTAGAGGGGGGGTGAGGAGGAGTGTTTTGGGTGTGTGGGTTAGTCTCCTCCTCATCCTCCTCCTCCTCTCCTCCCCCTCCCCCTCTCCTTCTCCTCCTCCTCTCCTCCCCCTCTCCTCCTCCCTCCTCCTCCTCCTCCTCTCCTCCTCCTCCTCCTCCTCTCCTCCTCCTGTTCCTCCTCCTGTTCCTCCTCCTCCTCCTCCTCCTCCTCCTCCTCCTCCTCTCCTCCCCCCTCCTCCTCCTGTTCCTCCTCCTCCTCCTCCCCTACCTGTCCTCTCCTCCTCCTCCCCTCCCCCTCCTCTCCTCTCCCTCCTCCTCCTCCTCCCCCTCTCCTCCTCTCCTCCTCCTCTCCTCCTCCCCCTCCTCATCTCCTCCTCCTCCTCCTTCTCCTCCTCCTCTCCTCCTCCTCTCCTCCTCCTCCCCCTCTCCTCCTCCTCATCTCCTCCCCCTCTCCTCCTCCTCCTCCTCCTCCCCATCTCCTCCTCCTCCTCTCCTCCTCCCCCTCCCCCTCTCCTCCTCCTCCTCCTCCTCCTCCTCTCCCCCTCCCCCTCCCCCCTCCTCCTCCTCCTCCTCCTCCTCCTCTCCTCCTTCTCCTCCCCCTCTCCTCCTCCTCCTCCTCCCCATCTCCTCCTCGTCCTCCCCCCTCTCCTCCTCCTCTCCTCCTCCTCCTCTCCTCCTCCTCCTCCTCTCCTCCTCCTCCTCCTCCCCCTCTCCTCCTCTCCTCCTCCTCCCCTCCTCTCCTCCTCCTCCTCTCCTCCTCCTCCCCCTCTTCTCCTCCCCCTCTCCTCCTCCTCTCCTCCACCTCCCCCTCTCCTCCTCCTCTCCTCCTCCTCAACTCCTCCCCCTCTCCTCCTCCTCTCCTCCTCCCCCTCTCCTCCTCCTCTCCTCCTCCTCCTCCTCCTCCTCTCCTCCTCCCCCTCTCCTCCTCCTCTCCTCTTCCTCCCCATCTCCTCCTCCTCCTCTCCTCCTCCTCCCCCTCCTCCTCCCCCTCTCCTCCTCCTCCTCCTCCTCTCCTCCTCCTCCTCTCCTCCTCCCCATCTCCTCCTCCCCCTCTCCTCCTCCTCTTTCTCTAGATCCTTCTCTTCCTCCATCAACACTGTACAAAAGTTTTAACAATATTCTACCTTTCTCTGTCCATCTCGCCGTCCATCTCTCCATCCATCGAGCGTCTCCAGTTGTCTTCTGTGTGATATTCTGTATTTACTGATATTGTATATGTAAATGAAATTAATGTAGATGAACACACACACATATATATATATATCTATCTATATGTCCCACTGTCCTGCCAGACCTACAGCACACCCATCCCCTCTACTCCCTAGCCCATACACCCTACTCCCTAGCCCCTACACCCTACTCCCTAGCCCCTACACCCTACTCCCTAGCCCCTACACCCTACTCCCTAGCCCCTACACCCTACTCCCTAGCCCCTACACCCTACTCCCTAGCCCCTACACCCTACTCCCTAGCCCCTACACCCTACTCCCTAGCCCCTACACCCTAATCCCTTCCCCCTACTCCCTACTCCCTAAACCCTACACCCTAACCCTACACTGCGCCCTTCTATCCCAGGGACCACCTCTTGTTGGCAGGACGGTGTATAGATATATTTTTATTCTGAATGTTGTAGTACCTCTGTCATTACTCTGAGCCGCTAACATCTCTCACTTAAAGGGGAAGTCCAGATGGTGACTTAAAGGGGAAGTCCAGATGGTGACTTAAAGGGGAAGTCCAGATGGTGACTTAAAGGGGAAGTCCAGAGCTGGTCTCTTAAAGGGGAAGTCCAGAGACTGTCACTTAAAAAGGGAGTCCAGGTGGTCACTTAAAAGTCCAGATGGTCACTAATAAAGTCCAGATGGTCACTAATAAAGTCCAGATGGTCATTTAAAAAGGAAGTCCAGAGCTGGTGAGTTGTAGGGGTAGTCTGGTTCAGAACTGGGATGTGTCCCAAATGGCATCCTATTCCCTATATAGTGCACTACTTTAGACCAGAGAATGGCACCCTATTCCCTATATAGTGCACTACTTTAGACCAGAGAATGGCACCCTATTCCCTATATAGTGCACTACTTTAGACCAGAGAATGGCACCCTATTCCCTATATAGTGCACTACTTTAGACCAGAGAATGGCACCCTATTCCCTATATAGTGCACTACTTTAGACCAGGGGCCATTGGGCTCTGGTCTAAATGAAGTTACTATATAGGGAATAGGGTCCCATTTGGTAGGGAACTGTAGTCCGTTAAAGAGAAGTGCTCGGGAAAAGGAGGAGGGCCTAGATGAGGTCTGAGATGGTCTAAAACAGAATGACGATGTTCCAGGCTGACTACATCAACCAATGGTTGTGTGCCACGTCAATGACTGCTCAGTCAGATTGTTATATCATATGATGTGGTTAGCTGACATGTTAAACACCTATCCAGGCATTGTGAGATCTGGCAGGTGTCTGGCAATGTAGTCAGGCTGGAAGGTGACAAGTGGTTTAGCTCTACTGTAGGACTAACTTGGGCCCAGTCCCAAACGGGGCCCTGGTATTTAGGGGCCCGTAGAGTCAGAAGACTCCCTTCACCTGGTGAGAGATGGTGGCTGACAGAGAGAGACAACCTCATAGATATTCTTGTTAGTTCCCTGGGTTTGTAAACAGAATAAATAATGATTTCAGAACCCCAGATTATTGATAATGAGTTCAGAAACCCAGACTGTTGATTTTTGTCTTCTCTCTCTCTCTCTCTCTCTCTCTCTCTCTCTCTCTCTCTCTCTCTCTCTCTCTCGCTCTCTCTCGCTCTCTCTCTCACTCCCTCGTTTCTGTTTCTTTTACTGTGAATTTGTGCCTTTTTGTCATCTTCTCTTCTCTTCCAATTACACTACATTGGAAACGTGAAAAAGTCAATAAAATAATCAAAAAGAGGACAGGTTGTATTGTTCATTAAGACTGGACTGTCCGGTTGATGTTCTGATTGGTTCTCTTCAGCAGCAGCATTACTCATCGTCATGGTTACCCCCCTCCCACCTTAGACCCGGTGCGACGCCAGAGAAGATCCCCCCTTGAACCATGTTCCTCCTCTTCCAATGTTCCCCCCGCTGGAATGTCACATGACTCGGCAGCACACTCTATACCCTAACAGCTACACTCCTCCTGTCTGTCTCTCTCTCTCTCTCTCTCTCTCTCTCTCTCTCTCTCTCTCTCTCTCTCTCTCTCTCTCTCTCTCTCTCTCTCTCTCTCTCTCTCTCTCTCTCTCTCTCTCTCTCTCTCTCTCTCTCTCTCTCTCTCTCTCTCTCTCTCTCTCTCTCTCTCTCTCTCTCTCTCTCTCTCTCTCTCTTCTCTTCTCTCTCTCTCTCCCAGTCAGGGAGGAGGGTGGGAGGGAGCCTGGAGGACCCAGAGAGAGAGAGAGGAATCAGGATGGACCAGCAGAGAGATTACTCTAAACCCTGATTAGAGAGAGAGTGGTGAAGGGTGGGAGGAGAGGAGGGGGGAGGGAGGGAGGAGTTGGCATGATTTGACAATTTGTCAGGATTTTGTGAAAAAAGTTTTGACGTTATTGCCATGGCAACTCTGGGGCGAAGGGTCGGCTGTGAGGTCATATTGTGTATTTAAGCAATAAGGCCCGAGGGGATGTGGTATATGGCCAATATATTCTTACGCACGACGCAACGCAGAGTGCCTGGATACAGCCCTTAGCCGTGGTATATTGGCCATATACCACTTTGCTATTATAAACTGGTTACCAACGTAATTAGAGCAGTAAAAATAAATGTTTTGTCATATCCGAGGTACATGGTCTGATATACCATGGCTGTCAGCCAATCAGCATTCAGGGCTCGAACCACCCAGTTTATAATTACAGAAAGAGAGACAAAAACTAAAACCTAGCAGTATGTGGTCTGTCCTGGCAGACTGGAGCTGTGCCCGTATCTCTCTCTGAGTCTTGTAAGATGTGCCCTTGAGCAAGGCACTTAACCATAATTTGCTCCGGGGAGCCTTACTTCTATGGCTGACCCTGTAAAACAACACATTTCACCGCACCTATTATTATTATGTGATAATAAAACATATTTTTTTTATTGACATTTTTTATGCTAAAAATAATGTACAGGCAGTCCTAGTGGACTAGACCTAATAAATGCAAATCACAGGATTTCAAAATAAGAGTCCTGTGTTCTTAGAATGTAAGGATCTCATTGGGCAACTCCACAAGTGGAGGCTGCCGAGGGGAGGACGGCTCATAATAATGGCTGGAACAGAGCAAATGGAATGGCATCAAACACCTGGAACAGAGCAAATGGAATGGCATCAAACACCTGGAATAGAGCAAATGGAATGGCATCAAACACCTGGAACAGAGCAAATGGAATGGCATCAAACACCTGGAACAGAGCAAATGGAATGGCATTTAAACACCTGGAAACCATGTACTTGATACCATTCCACTTTTTTTCCGCTCCAGCCATTATCACGAGCCGGTTCTCCCCAATTGAGGTGCCACCAACCTCCTGTGAACTCCACTACTAAATAACAACCTGTCCAGTTAGACAAACCCTTTATAGGATCACTGAGGAGTCATATAATTCATAACAGAACAACACATACAGTGACTTCAGAAAGAATTCACACCCCTAGACTTTTTCCACATTTTCTTGTTTGTGTTACAACTTGAATTTAAAATGGATTCAATTGAGATTTTGTGTCACATACCCCCATAATGTCAGTGTGGAATGATGTTTTTTCAATTATTTTACAAATTAAATAAAAAAACGAAAAGCTGAAATATCTTGAGTCAATAAGTATTCAACCCCTTTGTTATGGCAAGACTAAAGAAGTTCAGGAGTAGAAACAAAATGTGTTAAACAAGTCACATAATAAGTTACATGGACTCACTGTGTGCAATAATAGTGTAAAACACGATTTTGAATGACTACCTCCCTCATCTCTGTACCCCACACATACAATTATCTTTAAGGTATCTCAGTCGAGCTGTAACGTATACGCTTGGAGTCAGGAAGCAGGTGCAGAAGGTAAGTTTAATGATAAGAAAGGTAGATGAACAAAAACAGGAGAAGCGTACTGAACGTGAACAAAACCAATACTGCTTGAAGACTGAGGCTACTGAGGGCTACTGAAGGACGTTTTCCATTCATCCCCCTCCCGGATGCACTCCGCAGGTCCAGTTTAGTAAAAAAAAACAGGCCCCCACGGAGCTGGTCAATGGCGGCCAGCACCAACGGGAGAGGGTAGCGGTACTTGGTGGTGATGGAATTGAGGCCTCTGTAGTCGATGCACGGACTTAGACCTCCATCCTTCTTGGCCACGAAGAAGAAGCCTGCAAGCAGGTCAATGGCACAGTCCCAGGGGCGATGAGGAGGGAGTGGTGTAATGATGTTATATCATGTACTGTTTTATCTTTTGTTTTATATGTAATGAAAGTGCTTTAATATGTTTGGACCCCAGGAAGAGTAGCTAATGGGGATCCCTAATAAATACACAAATACAAATACAGGTGGCGTGGGTCTTGGAGAAAACCTCCCGGAGATCCTGGTAAACCTCTGGGATGTCGGGCTGGAGGGCAACCACAGGACTCTCAACCGCCGTGGAACCACAGGGTAAGGGAAAGCAGGTCTTCCGGCGTCCGGGTGCCCAGGCAGGGATTTTCATCCTCGACCAGGAGATGGTGGGGTCATGACGTTGGAGCCACGGGAGGCCGAGGATTACATTGTATACGGGTGCGTTGGTGATGAGGAAGGGAAGGCTTTCCTGGTGCCACGGTGAGGGTGAGGGGTGCTGTGATGTGGAGCCGGATCCCCAATGGTCGATTATCCAGGGCTTGGACCGGAAAAGGTGACAGTGAGATGCTGCTGCTGTATTTAATCTCTTTCTGTGATACAGAATAAAAGGCTGTTTTAATCATGGAGACAATAACCAACAGTATTAACACTCTACGCTCTACGCTCTGCACTCCGCACTCCGCACTCTACACTACCAGCCAGTGAAATGGAAACCAGGAAGGGTTTGGCGGAAAGCGAGGATGATGCAATACTCATGCCTACCCCGGGAGACGGATGATCACAGGGCTGCCCCTCTGTCCACCGGACACCACTGAAGCTGATGCCCCTCCTGCCCTTAAACAGCCAAACTGCATTCACACATCGAGTCTTCTCTTGAGTTGGACTCGGGATGGAACTACTGTTGACTATTTGAGTGTGTGGTTGTGTGGGTGGGGGGAGTGTAGGTCGATCTATGGGTGGAAGGGGAGAGAGGGGCAGAGGAGTTTGTTTGGGAGGGGTTGGGTGAGTGAGTGTCCCACATCTGTTGAATGCACTCACTATTGTAAGTCGCTAAATGGCTCAAATGTAATGGTTGACAAAAATGTCGAATTCCTACTACCGGCCGGTGTTATGGGTAAAAATCCTTCATAGAAGTGCTTATATTATGGGGCCTCCCAAGTGGCGCAGCGCAGTGCTAGAGGCGTTACTGCAGACCTGGATTCATTCCCGGGCTGTGCCACAACACGGCACACAATTGGAGGGTGACGCTTTGGGGCTTTGCGGTGGGGCTTTACTTGGCTCATCGCGCTCTAGCGACTCCTTGTGGCGGGCCGGGTGCCTACGGGCTGACCCCGGTCGCCAGTTGAACGGTGTTTCCTCTGAGACATAGGTGCGGCTGACTTCTGGGTTAAGCTGGCGGGTCTTAAGGAACGCGGTTAGGCGGGTCATGTTTCGGGGGACGCAAGACTCCACCTTCGCCTCTCCCGAGCCCGTTGGGGAGTTGCAGAGATTAGACAAGATAGAAAACGATGCAGTAGAACCAAGCCGAAGGCGTTAGAAATTATGTTGGCTGTGGATTGGGCTCTCCCACTCCGCGGTAGCCCAGGAAAGGGTCCGACCCGTCAACAGAGTGATAACGTAGGCCACCCGGCCCTGCTCCGTCGGGAAGGAGGAGGGTTGTAGGCTAAATATAAGGGAACACTGGGTGAAGAATTCCCTGCAGCCCTCTGGACGTCCGTCGTACCTCTCCGGAGGTGGTAGGCGGGGTTCCCGCGATGTCGCAGGCGAGACTGGAGACGCTGCTGCCGCGGCTTCAGCTCCGCCGGCTGCCGGGGGCTGGTCGGGTGTCCACCCGGCTCTCAGTGATCTGCTGCAGTCTGCAAACGTGCTGGTTCAGCATGGCTCCCTGTGCTGCCTCTGCTGGGTCCATATTGGCTCAGTTTTCTGTAAGGGTTGGTGTGAGGTGTGACCCAGGTGCGGTGCAGGATAGACAGTAGGCTGTAGGCAAAGATGGTGAAACAAGGATCTTTACTGGTGGTCCCAAAAGCCAGGATACAAAACAATGGACTATTCACGAAAACAAATGAGGAGCACATTGGTCTACAAAAAACAGGCTGACAGCAAACAATACAAAATACTAACTATAACTGAAAACCACAAAGACACAGGGCGAACACTTCTCAAGAACCTGTACTTCCGTCACGTGATCCGACACTGATACGTACTGCTTGACATCAAGGAACTAACAGAGAAAACTGAGCAAGGGAACACAGGGAAGTGAGGGCATAAATACACAGGTGAATCAGATAGACACAGGTGAATCAGATAGACACAGGTGAATCAGATAGACACAGGTGACACCAATAGGAAGACGATTAGTCCCGACTGAGTGAGGAGGTGCCTAAGGTTGTCGGAGGATGACACCTAGTGGGTCGCTCCGGAACTGCGACCCACTCCTGTAACAACCCAGATGGTAAATATAAAGATCCAGTCCATTTAAAAAACTGGAGACCCCTTACATTTCAGTGATGTGATGCCAAAATCCTAGCAAAATGCATAGCACATAGAGATGAAAAGCTATTGTTGGATATTATTCAGCCTAATCAGACAGGTTTTTTACATGGACAATACATTGGAGATAATATAACACATGTACTGGAAACAATAGAACACTATGAAAAAGTCCTGTGTAGCTCAGTTGGTAGAGCATGGCGCTTGCAACGCCAGGGTTGTGGGTTCGATTCCCACGGGGGACCAGTATGATATATTTATTTATTTTTATGTATGCACTCAGTAAGTCGCTCTGGATAAGAGCGTCTGCTAAAATGACTAAAATGTAAAATGTAAAAAAACTTGGGAAACCAGGCCTGGTATTCATAGCTAACTTTGAAAAGGCCTTTGATAAAGTATGACTGGAATATATATATAAATGCCTGAACCATTTTAGCTTCGGAGAATCTCTTGTACAATGGGTTAAAGTTATGTATAGTAACCCTAGGTGTAAAATAGTAAATAATGGCTACTTCTCAGAAAGTATTAAACTGTCAAGAGGAGTGAAACAAGGTTGTCCACTATCAGCATATCTATTAATTATGACCATCAAAATGCTATTAAAATCAGATCCAACAATAATAATGAGCTAGAAAACGTAAAGACAATGGTGTCATTGTGACTCATAGAGGATCTAGATCATTTTTCTAACCTCTCTGGATTAAAAACAAATTAGTGCACCATATTACGCATTGGATCTCTGAAAAATACAACTTTTACAATACCGTGTAGTTTACCAATAAAATTGTCAGATGGTGAAGTGGACATACTCGGTATTCAAATCCCGAAATAAATAAATTATCGCATTACAATACATTTGAATAGAAAGTTAGCCAAATTAGATAAGATTTTGCTACCATGCAAAGGAAAATACCTGTCTATTGGTGGAAAAATCACCCTGATAATTTATTTAGTCATTTCCCAGTTTACCTGTTTACTTATGACCCTGCCTACACCTAACGACTTGTTTTTTAAATGAGCAAAGATATTCCACTTTATTTGTAATGTCAAGCCAGACAAAATTAAACGGGCCTATTTAAATAATGACTATGAATTAAGAGGGCAGAAATTATTAAATATTAAAGCATTAGCTCTCTCACTAAAGGCTTCAGTCATACAAAAACAATACATAAATCCGAACTGGTTTTCTAGCAGATTAGTAAGAATGGCTCACCCCGTGTTTCATGAATGGCCTTTTTCCCTTCATTCAGATTACAACCTCTCACTTTCGGTTATTTGAAAATGAAATAATCTCCAAAATATCACTATTTTTAAAACAAGCAATAGAAAGCTGGTTGGAATTTCAATTTAATCCACCAGAAAAGATAGAACAAATATTAGCACAAATACAGTATTATGGTTAAACTCAAATATACTAATTGATTGAGAAGTATTATTTTTGGACAAAATATAATCTTTGTAAATGATATTATGAGTGGCGACCCGTCATGCAGAGCCCCACCTGTTTTGAGCCCCACCTGTTTAGCCCAATTTATTTATTTTAAACTCAGTCACCGTTTCAGTGTAGTCATCTAAATTATTTTCGCAAGCTACCCGGAACATATCCCAGTCCGCGTGATCAAAACAATTTTGAAGTGTGGATTCCGATTGGTCAGACCAGCATTGAATAGTCCTTAGCACGGGTACTTCCTGTTTGAGTTTCTGCCTATAGGAAGGGAGGAGCAAAATGGAGTCGTGGTCAGATTTGCCAAAAGGAGGGCGGGGGAGGGCCATATAACCATCCCGGAAGTTCGAATAGAAATGGTCGAGGATTTTAGCAGCGCGAGTACAACAGTCGATATGTTGATAGATAGGGTGGACTCCGGACTCTCCACTGACGTGGAACAACAAACCACCGGCAGGCAGATCTTCCAGGATGCTGACCTTCTAGGCAGAGTTGCAAAGAAAAAGTCCAGTGTTCTTTTGCTCATCTTAAACTTTTCTTTTTATTGGCCAGTCTGAGATATGGCTTTTTCTTTGCAACTCTGCCTAGAAGGTCAGCATACCGGAGTCACCTCTTCACTGTTGACATTGAGACTAGTGTTTTGCGGGTACTATTTAATGAAGCTGCCAGTTGAGGACCTGTGAGGCGTCTGTTTCTCAAACTAGACACTAATGTATTTGTCCTCTTGCTCAGTTGTGCACCGGGGCCTCCCACTCCTCTTTCTATTCTGGTTAGAGCCAGTTTGCGCTGTTCTGTGAAGGGAGTAGTAAAGAGCGTTGTACGAGATCTTCAGTTTCTTGGCAATTTCTCGCATGGAATAGCCTTCATTTCTCAGAACAAGAATAGACTGACGAGTTTCAGAAGAAAGTTATTTGTTTCTGGCCATTTTGAGCCTGTAATCGAACCCACAATTGCTGATGCTCCAGATACTCAACTAGTCTCAAGAAGGCCAGTTTTATTGCTTCTTTAATCAGCACAACATTTTTCAGCTGTGCTAACATAATTGCAAAAGGGTTTTCTAATGATCAATTAGCCTTTTAAAATGATAAACTTGGATGAGCAAACACAACGTGCCATTGGAACACAGGACTGACGGTTGCTGATAATGTGCCTCTGTACGCCTATGTAGATATTGCATTAAAAATCAGCCGTTTCCAGCTACATTAGCCATTTACAACATTAACAATGTTTACACTGTATTTCTGATCAATTTGATGTTATTTTAATGGACAAAAAATTTGCTTTTCTTTCGAAAACAAGGAAATTTCTAAGTGACCCCAAACTTTTGAATGGTAGTGTACATCTGCACCATACGGGTTGCTAAATAGTTGGGGGGAGATTTTCAGTTCCATGGCACATGGTTTATGAACTGATACACAAAACGATGCCGGATTCAAAACTTAGAGTTTTTAAATAATAAATAATATGCCATTTAGCAGACGCTTTTATCCAAAGCGACTTACAGTCATGCGTGCATAAATGTTTGTGTATGGGTGGTCCCGGGGATCGAACCCACTACCTTGGCATTACAAGCGCCGTGCTCTACCAGCTGAGCTACAGAGGACCACAATGTATATTATTATACAATATTCTTGCAACCAATAGAATGTTATATATATGGGGGATACAACCATCCCAACTCTGCAGATTTTGCTGCGATTAGACAGAATCATTAGATCACAGCTTGTTTTTGGTCGCAGGTTCAGGAATGGCTAAACAAATTCAACATTTACTTGGAGCTAACTCTACAAATAGCACTGCTGGGTGATTTGATAAGTCATGGTCAATCGATCAATCATATAATAATACCCTTAGCAAAGGTGTTTATCTTTAATTTACAATCTGTAGAAACTATGAGAATAGAAAGGTTCAGAAAGTTTGTGAAACATCCTAGCACAGTGGAAAAATATTTTGCTGCTTGAAATCAAAACTGGATGGTCTTCAGAGATAGATGGGAGGGGTTGAGGGTAGCTGAAGGATGGGACTAAAAACAAACAAAAGATAACTAATGTAAAATATGCTGTCCATGAAATGTATGTATGGGTGGTCCTCTGTAGCTCAATTGGTAGAGCATATTATTATATTATTATGTAGTATGTAGAAGCTGGAAGTGGAAGCCTAAGTATTGTTGTCCATTAGTTTACTCCAATTAGGGGAGGGGTGGTAATGTTAGGGGAAAATAATAAAGATGGAAAATATACAATGCCAAGAGTGTGCAAAGCTGTCATCAAGGCAAAGGGTGGCTATTTGAAGAATCTCAAATATAAAATATATTTTGATTTGTTTAACACTTTTTTGGTTACTACATGATTCCATATGTGTTATTTCATGGTTTTAATATCTTCACTATTATTCTACAATGTAGAAAATAGTAAAAAAAAATAAAGAAAAACCCTTGAATGAGTAGGTGTGTCCAACCTTTTGACTGGTATTGTATATGTAGGGGATTGGAAATGATGCAGACAATTAATTACATTGATAGAAGCCACAATCTATCTGCAATATTAAAGCTGAACTACCCCTAAACAAAATAATAAAAAATAAAAATAATAAAAAGACTCACAGCTGTAATCGTTGCCAAATGTCAATAACATGTATTGACTCAGGGGGTTGAATACTTATGTAATCAAGATATATTAGTGTGTTATTTTTCATAAATGTTTTTACCAATGTTAGAATTTTTATTTCACTGACAGAGTATTGTGTCGTTGACAAAAAAATGACAATTAAATCTATTTTAATCCAAAATGTGGAAAAGGTCTGAATATTCTCTGAAGGCTCTGTACCCTGCGTTGGATTGTCTAGTTAACCCAATAGCTGGTGTATAATAACCCATTGATACTATTATTTATAGTTTTATTTACTTTTTTTTTTCTTCATTATTTCATAATAATAATAATAATAAACATTCAAAAACCTGTCGTTTTTAACAGTCACATATTCAGATACTAATGACAAATGACAGTGCTTTGTTTTGCAAAAAATGCATTCATTAAAAAGCTAACAAATAAATAATTACATTTCATATTCATCATTTTTATGCATTTAAATAATAGCATTTCATTTCTGACAATCAAATCTGTCCCCTATACATTTTAGATTTATGGGGCATTACTACAACATACCAGTTAAATGAATACCTACTAGGAAATGAATGTGAAGGCAGCCAACACAGGGGCCTTCTTTATAAACACACAGACAGAGAAACACACACCGTCGAGACATTGGGAACATTCTGGAAGGAAGGCTCCAGAAAATGGTCTTATAATAGTTAAGCTCTCACTAATGGTTCGAACAAATACAGCCTCTTACAAGGCACGCCTCAAAATATGTTACTGACCTAGAAACAACAACGCACCAACTATTGGTCAAAAGGTTTTTGGTGCTCCAAAATATGCTACGGTGCTGTATTTACATTTACATCATTTAGCAGACACTCTTATCCAGAGCGACTTACAGTGAGAGAGTGCATACATGTTTTCATACTGGTTCCTCGTGGGAATCGAACCCACAACGCTGGCGTTGCAAGCGCCATGCTCTACCAACTGAGCTACACGGGACTGTATTGGTGGTGTTTGTCTCAGAGGTGACTGTTGAAGATAAGGAAAGCCTGGGAGCAGTGGTGTTTGTCTCAGAGGTGACTCTGTTGAAGATAAGGAAAGCCTGGGAGCAGTGGTGTTTGTCGCCCAACTGCAGGACAAAGAGCTCCTCCCTCCTCGCTGACTGCTCCAGATACTGCACCATGTTGGTTCAGACCTGGAAAAGTGCATCTGTCAAATATCTAACAGAGGTCAACTTCATTTTAGACTGTTATTTATGGCCCTCATCAACTGTCCAACAAAGCATGGAGGTAATCACTATTGAACTGCCTTCTTTTCCAAACATCCATCTGTAGAATGTGCAGGTTGGCAGCATTGTAGAGATTGGTATTGGATGCTGATTGGCTATTACTTCATTATTGTTTAACACTTACAGCTTGGCCACCTCACAGATGGGGAGAATAGTTTTACCGTCCGTACGGATCACCTTCAGGGCCACATTACACTTACGTTACATTGGATTAATTTATCAGATGCTCTTATCCAGAATGACTTACAGGAGCAATTAGGGTTAAATGCCTTCCACATGCGTCTGGGTGAAAACAACAGAATCAGAAGGTAGAACAAAAGCAGCAGAAGAAAGAGAAACTCCTCCCCAGATCACATGATGTCTTACCCAAGGTTTCTCAGGGTCTGGGTCACATGATGTCTTACCCAAGGTTTCCTCAGGGTCTGGGTCACATGATGTCTTACCCAAGCTTTCCTCAGGGTCTGGGTCACATGATGTCTTACCCAAGCTTTCCTCAGGGTCTGGGTCACATGATGTCTTACCCAAGCTTTCCTCAGGGTCTGGGTCACATGATGTCTTACCCAAGCTTTCCTCAGGGTCTGGGTCACATGATGTCTTACCCAAGGTTTCCTCAGGGTCTGGGTCACATGATGTCTTACCCAAGCTTTCCTCAGGGTCTGGGTCACATGATGTCTTACCCAAGGTTTCCTCAGGGTCTGGGTCACATGATGTCTTACCCAAGCTTTCCTCAGGGTCTGGGTCACATGATGTCTTACCCAAGCTTTCCTCAGGGTCTGGGTCACATGATGTCTTACCCAAGCTTTCCTCAGGGTCTGGGTCACATGATGTCTTACCCAAGGTTTCCTCAGGGTCTGGGTCACATGATGTCTTACCCAAGGTTTCCTCAGGGTCTGGGTCACATGATGTCTTACCCAAGCTTTCCTCAGGGTCTGGGTCACATGATGTCTTACCCAAGGTTTCCTCAGGGTCTGGGTCACATGATGTCTTACCCAAGCTTTCCTCAGGGTCTGGGTCACATGATGTCTTACCCAAGGTTTCCTCAGGGTCTGGGTCAGGTTTTACCCAGTGTCAAGGTTTCCTCAGGGTCTCTTCTCCTTTTTGGCAAAGAGGAGGACCTTCTCCACTGTCACTGGGAGCCAAAACTCATACAGCTGGTGGTTCGCCTCCTGGAACAAAATGTCAAAGTTCTGTTGTAACGAAATTGACATTTTGAACATGAAATTAGAACAGGTTACCTAATTACACATCTGGAATATATACACTAATAATTTACCATTGATTAATAAATTCAAGTTATACTAACCATTCCTCGGGTGTCATAGATTCTCGGCCACTCCAGCATTATCTCCTGTAGGGTTTTTCTGCTGTTCTCCCAAATCCATGCTGCATAATGTATTACGGTGGCCCTCATAAATGCTCTGACCTGGTTTGGTGAATCTCGCTGCCCTTTAGCCATTCCCTCATGCAGAACACCTCCGACTCTGTCAACTCTGATGGTGAGGGAAAACACAATCCTTATTACAAATGAATGATTTACTCTGAATACCTTATGGGTATTTAAAAAAAAACAAATTGTCAAGAGCTCTCATCTGGCATGGTAACTAAAATAGCAAATTCCTGAGAGGATTCCCTCTTCTCTGTCTGCACAGTATGAAAATGTATGCACCCACTAACTGTAAGTCGCTCTGGATAAGAGCGTCTGCTAAATGACTAAAAATGTTTAAAAAAATGTAATGCACTCCCTTCCAAGGGCTCTCAGCCATTTCCTTCTGTTCCTCAGCTTGTCCTTTAAGTAGCCGGTGCCAGGATGTCGGTAGGCCAGGAGCATACCACACCTCCTGTATGTTCATGAAGAAACAGAGGAAGAACCAGTCCAGAAACATGTCCATGTCCCTCGTTGTCTTTCAGAGATCAGTGCCAGGGACATGTCTTTTCTGGTGTCCGAAGTCTTAGTGTCTTAGTGGATAAATAATTATATCAGTCATTGCACACACGTTAAGCTATTTGATCAAGTGATCATTCAGGGATCCTTGTTAAGTGATCATTCAGGGATCCTTGTTAAGTTATCATTCAGTTATCCTTTTAAGTGATAATTCATGGATCCTTGTTAGGTGATAATTAATGGATCCTTGTTATATAATATAATATGCCATTTAGCAGACGCTTTTATCCAAAGCGACTTACAGTCATGCGTACATACATATTTTATTTTTTTGTGTATGGGTGGTCCCGGGGATCGAACCCACTACCTTGGCGTTACAAGCTCTACCAGCTGAGCTACTCACACCATGGAGGCCTCTTAGGACTGTCACCGGAATCACCTGGAATCGTCTGATTGCACTCGAAACAAGTTAAGCACATTTAGCAAAGTACAAGTACAGCGAGTGTACAAACGTTTATGTCTGAATTTAATTCTGTGAATAAGGTCGCAGATGCAGGAAACGGCCTTGATCTATCTCCTCCTCTGTTTCAATATTATTATTATTATTATTATTTTTATTCCATAGAAAACATCCCACTCCTCTTCAATGGCTGTGCGAAGTTACTGATATTGACGGGAACTGGAACATGCTTTTTTAAATTTATTATTTCACCTTTATTTAACCAGGTAAGCCAGTTGAGAACAAGTTCTCATTTACAACTGCGACCTGGCCAAGATAAAGCAAAGCAGTGCGATAAAAACAACAACAGAGTTACATATGGGGTAAACAAAACATAAAGTCAAAAATACAACAGAAAATCTATATACAGTGTGTGCGAATGTAGTAAGTTATGGAGGTAAGGCAATAAATAGGCCATAGTGCAAAATAATTACAATTTCGTATTAACACTGGAATGATAGATGTGCAAAAGATGATGTGCAAATAGAGATACAGGGGTGCAAATTAGCAAAATGAATAACAATATGGGGATGAGGTAGTTGGGTGGGCTAATTTCAGATGGGCTGTGTACAGGTGCAGTGATCGGTAAGCTGCTCTGACAACTGACGCTTAAAGTTAGTGAGGGAGATAAGAGTCTCCAGCTTCAGAGATTTTTGCAGTTCGTTCCAGTCATTGGCAGCAGAGAACTGGAAGGAATGGCGGCCAAAGGAGGTGTTGGCTTTGGGGATGACCAGTGAGATATACCTGCTGGAGCGCAGACTACGGGTGGGTGTTGCTATGGTGAGACCGGGATTTGCCTAGCAGTGATTTATAGATGACCTGGAGCCACTGGATTTGGCGACGAATATGTAGTGAGGGCCAGCCAACAAGAGCGTACAGGTCACAATGGTGGGTAGTGTATGGGGCTTTGGTGACAAAACGGATGGCACTGTGATAGACTACATCCAATTTGCTGAGTAGAGTGTTGGAGGCTATTTTGTAAATGACATCGCCGAAGTCAAGGATCGGTAGGATAGTCAGTTTTACGAGGGCATGTTTGGCAGCATGAGTGAAGGAGGCTTTGTTGCAAAATAGGAAGCCGATTCTAGATCAAACTTTTGATTGGAGATGCTTAATATGAGTCTGGAAGGAGAGTTTACAGTCTAACCAGACACATGGGTATTTGTAGTTGTCCACATACTCTAGGTCAGACCCACCGAGAGTAGTGATTCTAGTCGGGTGTGGGCGGGTGCCAGCAGCGTTCGATTGAAGAGCATGCATTTAGTTTTACTAGTGTTTAAGAGCAGTTGGAGGCTACTGAAGGAGTGTTGTATGGCGTTGAAGCTCGTTTGGAGGTTTGTTAACACAGTGTCCAATGAAGGGCCAGATGTATACAAAATGGTGTCGTCCGCATAGAGGTGGATCCGAGCGTCACCAGCAGCAAGAGCGACATCATTGATATACACAGAGAATAGAGTCGGCCCGAGAATTGAACCCTGTGGCACCCCCATAGAGACGGCCAGAGGTCCAGACAACAGGCCCTTCAATTTGACACATTGAACTCTATCTGAGAAGTAGTTGGTGAACCAGGCGAGGCAGTCATTAGAGAAACCAAGGCTATTTAGTCTGCCAATAAGAATGCGGTGGTTGACAGAGTCGAAAGCCTTGGCCAGGTTGATGAAGACGGCTGCACAGTACTGTCTTTTTATCAATCGCGGTTATAATATCGTTTAGGACCTTGAGCGTGGCTGAAGTGCACCCGTGACCAGCTCGGAAACCAGATTGCATAGCGGAGAAGGTACGGTGGGATTCGAAATGGTCGGTGATCTGTTTGTTAACTTGGCTTTCAAATACTTTCGAAAGGTAGGGCAGGATGGATATAGGTCTATAACAGTTTGGATCTAGAGTGCCACCCCTTTGAAGAGGGGGATGACCGCAGCAGCTTTCCAATCTCTGGGGATCTCAGACGTTACGAGAGGTTGAACAGGCTAGTAATAGGGGTTGCGACAAATTCTACGGCTAATTTTAGAAAGAAAGGGTCCAGATTGTCTAGCCCAGCTGATTTGTAGGGGTCCAGATTTTTCAGCTCTTTCAGGACATCAGCTGTCTGAATTTGTGTGAAGGAGAAGCGGGGGGGGCATGGGCAAGTTGCAGCGGAGGGTGCTGAGCTGGTGGCCGGGGTAGTGGTAGCCAGGTGGAAAGCATGGCCAGCCGTAGCAAAATGCTTGTTGAAATTCTCGATTATTGTAGATTTATCGGTGGTGACAGTGTTTCCTAGCCTCAGTGCAGTGGGCAGTTGGGAAGGGGGGGCTCTTATTTTCCATGGACTTTACAGTGTCCCAAAACTTTTTGGAGTTAGTGCTACAGGATGCAAATTTCTGTTTGAAAAAGCTAGCCGTTGCTTTCCTAACTGATTGTGTATATTGGTTCCTGACTTCCCTAAAAAGTTGCATATCGTGGGGGCTGTTCGATGCTAATGCAGTACGCCACAGGATGTTTTTGTGCTGGTCAAGGGCAGTCAAGTCTGAGGAGAACCAGGGACTATATCTGTTTTTAGTTCTGCATTTTTTGAATGGGGCATGCTTATTTAAGATTGAGAGGAATGCACTTTTAAAGAACAACCAGGCATCCTCTACTGACGGAATGAGGTCAATATCCATCCAGGATACCTGGGCCAGGTCAATTAGAAAGGCCAGCGTTTGACAGTGATGAGGGGTGGTCGTTTGATCGCGGACCCATTACGGACGCAGGCAATAAGGCAGTGATTGCTGAGATCCTGGTTGAAGACAGCGGAAGTGTATTTAGAGGGTAAATTTGTCAGGATGATATCTGTGAGGGTGCCCATGTTTTACAGATTTAGGGTTGTACCTGGTATGTTCGTTGATAATTTGTGTGAGATTGAGGGCATCTAGTTTAGATTGTAGGTTGGCCGGGGTTTTAAGCATATCCCAGTTTAGGTCACCAAGCAGTACGAACTCTGAGGATAGATGGGGGGCAATCAGTTCACATATGGTGTCCAGGGCACAGCTCGGGGCTGAGGGGGGTCTGTAGCAAGCGGCATCAGTGAGAGACTTATTTCTGGAAAGGTGGATTTTTAGAAGTAGAAGCTCAAACTGTTTGGGCACAGACCTGGATAGTACAATACAGCTCTGCAGGCTATTTCTACAGTAGATTGCAACCCCACCCCCTTTGGCAGTTCTATCGAGACGGAAAATGTTGTAGTTGGGGATGGACATTTCTGAATTTTTGGTGGCCTTCCTAAGCCAGGATTCAGACACTGCTAGAACATCAGGGTTGGCAGAGTGTGCTAACGCAGTGAATAACTCAAACTTAGGGAGGAGGCTTCGGATGTTAACGTGCAAGAAACCAAGGCTTTTACGGTTACAGAAGTCAACAAATGATAACGCCTGGGGAGTAGGAGGGATACTGGGGGCTACAGGGCCTGGGTTAACCTCTACATCACCAGAGGAACAGAGGAGGACTAGAATAAGGATATGGCTAAAGGCTATAAGAACTGGTCTTCTAGTACGTTGGGTACAGAGAGAAAAAAAGGGGCAGGTTTCCGGGCGTTGTAGAATAGATTCAGGGCATTATGTACAGAAAAGGATATGGAAGGATATGAGTAAACCTAAGCGTTGGGTAACGATGAAGGAGATAGCATCACTGGAGGCACCGATTGAGTCGGTCTCCGCGTGTATGGCAGGTGGGACAAAGGAGCTATCTAAGGCAGGTTTAGCTGGGCTGGGGGATCTACAGTGAAATAGTACAATAAGAAATAACCGAAACAGCAATAAGCAAGGCATATTGACATGGGAGAGAGGCATGAAGCAATCACAGGTGTAATTCGAGAGAGCTAAGACAACAGCTGGTAATGGCGACAAGTTTGGGGCTGAGGCTAAACATAAACAGGATGCGGTTCCATAAAAAAGGAACAGTCCAGCAGGCATCAGCTGTATAGCTGAGTTATCATAAGGTCCGGTGAACAGCAATAGGATAGTTCGGAGGTAGTTCGGGGGCTGCTAAAGCACTAGCGAGCGAGAGGCCACGGCTAGCGTGTCCTAGCGGGCCGGGGCTAGCAGATGGATCTTCGTGGTCGATGTCGTAACGGGAAGCCTGTTGTAACCACATCAGACGATTTCGTCGGCAGAACAGTCGTGTTGGATCGGCGGGGCTCCGTGTCAACACTAGGAGGTCCCGTCCGCTTGACAAAGAGGTAGATAGCCGGGAGATGGGCCTGGCTCATGATAGCAATCTGGATAGCAATCTGGCCTTAATGGGCATGTACTATCCAGAAGAGGACTGGCCACCCCTCAGAGCCTGGTTCCTCTCTACCCAGTACAGCCAGTAGAGGACTGGCCACCCCTCAGAGCCTGGTTCCTCTCTACCCAGTACAGCCAGTAGAGGACCGGCCACCCCTCAGAGCCTGGTTCCTCTCTACCCAGTACAGCCAGTAGAGGACCGGCCACCCCTCAGAGCCTGGTTCCTCTCTACCCAGTACAGCCAGTAGAGGACCGGCCACCCCTCAGAGCCTGGTTCCTCTCTACCCAGTACAGCCAGTAGAGGACTGGCCACCCCTCAGAGCCTGGTTCCTCTCTACCCAGTACAGCCAGTAGAGGACTGGCCACCCCTCAGAGCCTGGTTCCTCTCTACCCAGTACAGCCAGAAGAGGACTGGCCACCCTTCAGAGCCTGGTTCCTCTCTAGGTTTCTTCTCTAGGTTTCTGCCTTTCTAGGGAGTTTTTCCTAGCCACCGTGCTTCTACATCTGCATTGCTCGCTGTTTGGGGTTTTAGGCTGGGTTTCTGTATAGCACTTAGTGACATCTGCTGATGTAAAAAGGGATTTATAAATACATTTGATTGATTGATAGTTAATGGCATCAACCTCATCAATCATTTATTGCCTTACCTCCTACATTCGCACACACCGTATATATATTTCTGTTGTATTTTTGACTTTATGTTTTGCTTACCCCATATGTAACTCTGTGTTGTTGTTTTTATCGCACTGCTTTGCTTTATCTTGGCCAGGTCGCAGTTGTAAATGAGAACTTGTTCTCAACTGGCTTACCTGGTTAAATAAAGGTTTTTATTTTTTAATTTTTGTTTTTTTATCAGATGAAAGCTGGCAAATATATTAGTTCACCTATGTGTCCCTGGTAGCAGCTAGCTGACCCAAATTTTCGATGCCTGGAGATTCGTTTTTTTTTTCCTCCACACGGAAAAGCAGGAAATCTGGAGATTAGTTGTTTTCGGTAGCGGCCAGCACTGCCAAGATAGCAACAATAACAATTAGCCACAATAACAATTAGCAACAATAACAATTAGCAACAATAACAATTAGCCACAATAACAATTAGCAACAATAACAATTAGCAACAATAACAATTAGCCACAATAACAATTAGCCACAATAACAATTAGCAACAATAACAATTAGCAACAATAACAATTAGCAACAATAACAATTAGCAACAATAACAATTAGCCACAATAACAATTAGCAACAATAACAATTAGCAACAATAACAATTAGCAACAATAACAATTAGCAACAATAACAATTAGCCACAATAACAATTAGCAACAATAACAATTAGCAACAATAACAATTAGCCACAATAACAATTAGCAACAATAACAATTAGCCACAATAACAATTAGCAACAATAACAATTAGCAACAATAACAATTAGCCACAATAACAATTAGCAACAATAACAATTAGCCACAATAACAATTAGCAACAATAACAATTAGCAACAATAACAATTAGCCACAATAACAATTAGCAACAATAACAATTAGCAACAAAAACAATTAGCAACAAAAACAATTAGCCACAATAACAATTAGCAACAAAAACAATTAGCCACAATAACAATTAGCAACAATAACAATTAGCAACAAAAACAATTAGCAACAATAACAATTAGCAACAATAACAATTAGCAACAATAACAATTAGCCACAATAACAATTAGCCACAATAACAATTAGCAACAATAACAATTAGCAACAATAACAATTAGCCACAATAACAATAAGCAACAATAACAATTAGCAACAATAACAATTAGCAACAATAACAATTAGCAACAATAACAATTAGCCACAATAACAATTAGCAACAATAACAATTAGCAACAATAACAATTAGCCACAATAACAATTAGCAACAATAACAATTAGCCACAATAACAATTAGCAACAATAACAATTAGCAACAATAACAATTAGCCACAATAACAATTAGCCACAATAACAATTAGCCACAATAAAAATTAGCAACAATAACAATTAGCAACAATAACAATTAGCCACAATAACAATTAGCAACAATAACAATTAGCAACAATAACAATTAGCAACAAAAACAATTAGCCACAATAACAATTAGCAACAAAAACAATTAGCCACAATAACAATTAGCAACAATAACAATTAGCAACAAAAACAATTAGCCACAATAACAATTAGCAACAATAACAATTAGCAACAATAACAATTAGCCACAATAACAATTAGCAACAATAACAATTAGCAACAAAAACAATTAGCCACAATAACAATTAGCAACAATAACAATTAGCAACAATAACAATAGCCACAATAACAATTAGCCACAATAACAATTAGCCACAATAACAATTAGCAACAATAACAATTAGCAACAATAACAATTAGCCACAATAACAATTAGCCACAATAACAATTAGCAACAATAACAATTAGCAACAAAACAATTAGCCACAAGAACAATTAGCAACAATAACAATTAGCAACAATAACAATTAGCAACAATAACAATTAGCCCACAATAACAATTAGCCACAATAACAATTAGCAACAATAACAATTAGCAACAATAACAATTAGCCACAATAACAATTAGCAACAATAACAATTAGCAACAATAACAATTAGCCACAAAAGTGGAATTAGCGGTTCACCTTCAAAATAAAAATAAAAGTCCAGTATTGAAACTGATGCAAGCAGATACAAATAGTGGAATCATGCCATATTTGGACTAGATAGCTTAACAAGTTTGGAATATTGTTATATAAATTCAACAGAAGACAATAATTTGTTAATTTGAAGACGAAGAAAAAAGGACAAATCAGTTGAAATCGCACTGTGGATGTATTAGACTTCAGAATTGCATTGGGGGAATAATTATATTTCACTGTACAGCCTCACCTGTGGAATGTGGATCAATTAAATGGGGTATCAGCCTATTCAGTGACACCCACAGAACACAACTGTATTATCCAAATCAAATCAAATCAAGCTTTATTGATACAGCACGTGCTTCACAGGAAAAAAACGAATAACAAACAAAAAGCTGAAATACTTACGACACAACAAACATAAAAAAACTAAGATAAAAAAACAAAAGAATGACACAAGCTGACTAAAAACCTTCAAGACAAGCAAAGCTACAAAGGTGTGTGTTAAGATCTTTAAAAAATTATGTCCATAGTTCTCAGGTTCTCTGGCAGACTATTCCAGAAGCTGGGGGCATAATAACTAAAGGCTGCCTCCCCATGCCTCTTGGTCCTAGACTTTGGGAGAATTAAAAGGCCAGTGCCAGAGGTCCTGAGGGACCTACTGGGTACATAACTGAAAAGCATGTCTGACATGTATTGGGGTGCACAATCATGGATTTATTTAAAAACCAATAGAAGAATCAAATCATTAATTCTAAAACTCACAGGCAGCCAGTGCAGAGACCTTAAAACCGGTGTAATGTGTGCTCTCCGTCTGGTCTTGGTCAGTACCCATGCTGCAGCGTTCTGTATGTTTTGCAGTTGACCAACGGCTTTCTTAGGTAGACCAGACAGGAGAGCATTACAGTAGTCAAGCCTGCTCGGTCTTGATTTAGCTGGAGGAAGTTGTGAGTCATCCATGTATATAAATCACTAATACAGTCTAATCACTTATCCGTGCAGCTAAAATCCCCTGGTTACACAGAAATGTAAAGTTGTGTATCGTCTGCGTAGCAGTGAAAACCAATGCTGTGCTTTCTGATAACGCTGCCAAGGGGTAACATATATAAACTGAACAGTACCGGACAACATGGTCAACAGTGTTGAATGCCGCACTTAAATCTAAGAGTACAAGGACAGAGAGCTGTTTGGCATCTGTGTTGGCTCTAAGATCATTTACCACTTTAACTAAGGCTCTGTGCTGTGGTCAGCCCCAAAACCAGATTCAATCAATTTTCAATTTTATTTTATATAGCCCTTCTTACATCAGCTAATATCTCGAAGTGCTGTACAGAAACCCAGCCTAAAACCCCAAACAGCTAGTAATGCAGGTGTAGAAGCACGGTGGCTAGGAAAAACTCCCTAGAAAGGCGAAAACCTAGGAAGAAACCTAGAGAGGAACCAGGCTATGAGGGGTGGCCAGTCCTCTTCTGGCTGTGCCGGGTGGAGATTATAACAGAACCATGCCAAGATGTTCAAAAATGTTCATAAGTGACAAGCATGGTCAAATAATAATCAGGAATAAATCTCAGTTGGCTTTTCATAGCCGATCATTAAGAGTTGAAAACAGCAGGTCTGGGACAGGTAGGGGTTCCATAACCGCAGGCAGAACAGTTGAAACTGGAATAGCAGCAAGGCCAGGCGGACTGGGGACAGCAAGGAGTCACCACGGCCGGTAGTCCCGACGTATGGTCCTAGGGCTCAGGTCTCTCAGTTGGCTTTTCATAGCCGATCATTAAAGAGTTGAAAACAGCAGGTCTGGGACAGGTAGGGGTTTCGTAGCCGCAGGCAGAACAGTTGAAACTGGAATAGCAGCAGGGCCAGGCGGACTGGGGACAGCAAGGTGTCATCATGCCCGGTAGTCCTGACGTATGGTCCTAGGGCTCAGGTTCTCAGAGAGAAAGAGAGAACGAGAGAATTAGAGAGAGCATACTTAAATTCACACAGGACACTGGATAAGACAGGAGAAGTACTCCAGGTATAACCAACTAACCCCAGCCCCCCGACACATAAACTACTGCAGCATAAATACTGGAGGCTGAGACAGGAGCGGTCCGGAGACACTGTGGCCCCATCCGAAGAAACCCCCGGACAGGGCCAAACAGGAAGGATATAACCCCACCCACTCCGCCAAAGCACAGCCCCCGCACCACTAGAGGGATATCCCCAACCACCAACTTACAATCCTGAGACAAGGCCGAGTATAGCCCACAGAGGTCTCCACCACAGCACAAACCAAGGGGGGGGCGCCAACCCAGACAGGAAGATCACGTCAGTAACTCAACCCACTCAAGTGACGCACCCCTCCCAGGGACGGCATGAAAGAGCACCAGCAAGCCAGTGACTCAGCCCCTGCAACAGGGTTAGAGGCAGAGAACCCCAGTGGAGAGGGGAACCGGCCCGGCAGAGACAGCAAGGGCTGTTCGTTGCTCCAGCCTTTCCGTTCACCTTCACACTCCTGGGCCAGACTACACTCAATCATATGACCTACTGAAGAGATAAGTCTTCAGTAAAGACTTAAAGGTTGAGACCGAGTCTGCGTCTCTCACATGGGTAGGCAGACTGTTCCATAAAAATGGAGATCTATAGGAGAAAGCCCTGCCTCCCGCTGTTTGCTTAGAAATTCTAGGGACAATTAGGAGGCCTGCGTCTTGTGACCGTAGCGTACGTATTGGTATGTACGGCAGGACCAACTCGGAAAGATAGGTAGGAGCAAGCCCATGTAACGCTTTATAGGTTAACAGTAAAACCTTGATTGGAATTTTTTTTTTTTATTGAGTTGCACTTAAAAATTTATTTTGCTGTTTGAAAACCAATTCCTCCAGAATTCTGCTTAAGAATGGAAGGTTGGAGATTGTCCGAAAAATGCTAAGAGCTGAATAATCTTTTTAGTGCAGTGGGGAAAGTGCCTGTGAAGCAGGGAGTGATTAACAATAGCTTGCACTTCTTCAGAAATGCAATTAAAAACTGTTTTGAAGAAGGTGGTGGGGATAGGATCGAGAAGGCAGGTAGAAGGCTTAAGTTGTGATATCACTTTCCTGAGCATGTCTGTGTCAACCAGGGAGAATAAATCCATAGTGCCTTTGCGTGGTAGGCTAGGGCACATATCATCAAAACTTCTCATCAGGTCTTGCTTGACTGATACCCAGCCTAACGTTGGTTATCTTATCTCTGAAATATGCGGGGGTAGGATTTATCAGGCCATCCAATGGTCGAGAAGAGAACTCAGAAATGATTCTTATTAATAGTGAGACTTCCAGATATGTACTTTAGGAATAGCTACTTTTTTAAAGTTTCTGTCAATCCATAATTATCGCAATGCTCCTAGAACAAAATACATGTTTGTGTTGGGCCTGTAAGCAAGATTAACCACTTAATCTTAACTGTATTAAGATTAAGTCATGGAATTAGGCAACAGAACATTCCCTAGCTGTACTGCTTGTTTGTAAGTCGGATTTTAGGTATAGGAAAGTATGCACTAACTGTAAAGTCGCTCTGGATAAGAGCGTCTGCTAAATGACTAAAATGTAAATGTCAAATGTCAAATAAAGTTAGAAAAATGAGCCCGTCTGGCATTTCATTTACTATTAAAATTATCAACTAAATCATCACAAGAGGAAGGCAGAATAGGTGATGGAGTGTTGTTCATACACTCAATAAAAATCTGTAGCAACTTCAGACGTAAGACAGCGTTCCCTAATAATGCGTTCAGTATTACCCTGTGTTGCTATGGGCAACAAGGTAGTAAAAAAATACACAGTGGTGATCAGATAAAGCAACATCAACAATAGAGGATATGTCAATAGAAAGCCCCTTGGTAATAACCAGGTCCAGAGTATGGCCGTAGAGGATATGTCAATAGAAAGCCCCTTGGTAATAACCAGGTCCAGAGTATGGCCGTAGAGGATATGTCAATAGAAAGCCCCTTGGTAATAACCAGGTCCAGAGTATGGCCGTAGAGGATATGTCAATAGAAAGCCCCTTGGTAATAACCAGGTCCAGAGTATGGCCGTAGAGGATATGTCAATAGAAAGCCCCTTGGTAATAACCAGGTCCAGAGTATGGCCGTAGAGGATATGTCAATAGAAAGCCCCTTGGTAATAACCAGGTCCAGAGTATGGCCGTAGAGGATATGTCAACAGAAAGCCCCTTGGTAATAACCAGGTCCAGAGTATGGCCGTAGAGGATATGTCAATAGAAAGCCCCTTGGTAATAACCAGGTCCAGAGTATGGCCGTAGAGGATATGTCAATAGAAAGCCCCTTGGTAATAACCAGGTACAGAGTATGGCCGTAGAGGATATGTCAATAGAAAGCCCCTTGGTAATAACCAGGTCCAGAGGATGGCCGTGGTTATGGGTGGGCCCAGTAACATGTTGGATAAAGTCCATAGAGCTCAAAAGATTCAGAAATTCAATGGCCTTGGAGTCAGCCTCTCCATCAACATCAATATTAAAATCGCCCAACACAATGATTTTATCATAGTTTTCAAGGACAATAGACAATAGTTCAGATAAATCAGTAAAGAAAGTGGGGCAGTGCTTTGGTGGCCTATACAGGGTTATAGCCAGCACTGGTGGCTGACATTTAAACAGTATAGCATGACGCTCAAAAGACCCAAAGTCGCCAAACAAAATGTCCTGACAGCTGAGAGCATTAGTAAAAATAGAGGCTGTCCCCTCACCCTTTTTGCCTTTTCTGATAGAGTATGAAAAGCTGTAGTCTGGGGGGGGGGGCTTCAATAAGAGCGGCACTACAGTCTGAAGACAGCCATGTTTCAGTGAGAAACATGCAATCAACTTTGCGCTCAGTAATGAGGTCATTCACGAGAAAGGTTTTACTAGTGATTGCTCAAACATTTAAAAGCGCCATATTCAATGAGTGTCGGCCGCTCCGCCCCCTTGGGCATCTGCCTCGAGGTAACCAATGGAATAACAACCAAATTAGTAACGTTACAACCACGTTTTCTGACAGTCTCCAATCCATCAGAATGGTAGGAGATGACAGTTTGTATAAACTGACTAGAAGGCGGAGTTAAAGGAACATAAATTAGGTTACTCACAATAGCCATAGTGCCATTTCAGAGTTGATATGCTTTCCAAGTCTTCTGTTGCTTATTCTGACATGGGGTATCTGCCGACTCAGTGAAACCCACAGAACACAACTGTGAAGAGTTTACACAAATATTAGCTTTGTAACTCTTATTGCAGGACTTTGACTGTGGAAAATCACCTCACTATTCCGCCTATTGACCGGTGGGCTAATGTGGCTCATTTCACATTGGTGTTACAGTCCTGCAGTAAGAGCTACGACCTTAATATGTGTGTAAACTCTTCACAGTTGTGAACATTTCATGGACCCAAGATCCTAGGCAAGGATGTACAATGCATACTGTATGCCCCCAATTCAATTCTGAAGTCTAACACATCCACAGTGCGATTTCAACTGATTTTAATTGTTTTTGTCAAATTAAGTAATTATGTCTTTTGTTGAATTTATATAACAATATTCCAAACGTGTTAAGCATGATCTGGTCCAAATATGGCCCACTATTTGTATCTGTTTGCGTCAGTTTCAATGCAGGACTTTTATTTTGAAGGCAAACTGCAAATTTCACTAGTGTGGCTAATCATTTTTGTGGCTATCTTCACATAGGGTGGTGCAAAAGCGGGCAAAGGCGAGCAAGCAACACCAGGTGACATGGATCATCCAATGGTGTGTTAGATACCACCCACAGACATTTTATTGACACGCCCTCATTATCATATTGGAGGAAGAAATACAGGAATATATAAATTAATAAAATAAATAAAAGTTTTAATAATTAGATAATACATAGATAAATAATTAAATACATACAGATACTTAGAGAAAATGAAAGTCAGTATTTTTGTATTTCCTTGCTTATTTATTTAATTATGTGTGCATTTATTTAGTTATTATTGTGACAGGTGCGGTCCTCCATATGGAGTAAAACATCCATTTAAAATGTCAGAAGCAAACATTTTACATTTCTTTCAGGAGCCTACTCAACTTAAACCCAACTTGTTGTGTTATTTCTAAAACAACCCAACAAGCCGAAATTAACCCAACAGAGCGTTACGGTATTATAACAGCCTGCAGACGCTGGTGTCACGCAGATGTTAGTCAGGCGGTGGTATCAAGACACGTCAGTCAGACGTCCAGTGGTAGGTGACCGTAGCTCACTCGGCTCATTATCGTTTATCACTCAGGACGACACTGGTTATCTGCGTGCAGCGAGTCATCCGTTTTTACCGGACACCGCGGGACACACTCCACACACACACCCAGGTAGGCTAAGCACGCACGGGCGTGTGTTCATGTTGTCTTCGTGTTTTGTTGCAGCTGTAGTTTATAGAATTGTTGATAATAGTTGTTGGAGAGTCCTCCCAAAATCGGATTTGGGAGAATGCAGAGAAGTTGATGCGCTCTAGTGGAGTTGCTACTCTCTACTCTCTACTGTTAAAGTAACTATTTTCACAAGTCAGGGACCAGGAGAAACATATAGGAGAGACACGGTATGGCCTTATGGGGTATTATAGAGGGAATACCTATCCATGGTATGGATGATAATGTTATTGTTGTCTGTGTGAGCAGTATACCAATCAGGTCCACAGAGAAGAGAGAGAGGTGTGGGAGCATGAGACTGTAAAGCAACAGTATCAACACAAGTCTTATCGTTCAACAGTATCAACACAAGTCTTATCGTTCAACAGTACAGTGGTTCCTCATTTCAAAGATGCATCATACTGCAGTATAGTATGGGACGCTAAAGCATGCAGTGATATGCTTCGGTTGAGTCGCAGAGCTTGTAATGCTCAATTGAAACACCAGAGGGCATCTTTGAGCACATCTACTCCACCTAGACTTTTATTAAGGAAAACACTAAGATGTTGATGAACAAATACTGTATGCTTCTTCTAGCGATATACAGTATATACATCATTACCTATTAGAAGGTTGTTAATGATTCATATGTGGATTATAATAGGGAGGCAGGTAGCTTAGTGGGTAAGAGCGTTGTGCCAGTAACAGAAAGGTCGCTGGTTCTAATCCCCGAGCCGACTAGGTGAAACATCTGCCGACGTGCCCTTAAGCAAGGCACTTAACCCTAATTGCTCCTGTAAGTCGCTCTGGATAAGAGTGTCTGCTAAATGACTAAAATGTAAAAATAATACATTGACATACTGTATTTGCAGGGGGTTGATACATTTCCATCAGGTGTGTGATATTGAGTTAGAAATGTCAAACTTGTGTCAGGTGAACTGTCTTTTGCTCTGATACTTTAGTTCAATGATTTGTAGTCAATGGTAAGTGTTCCTCTTGTCCAGGTGGGAAAGGGCAGTGTGGAGTGCAATAGAGATCTGTGGATCTGTTGGGGCGGTATGCAAATTGGAGTGGGTCTAGGGTTTCTGGGATAATGGTGTTGATGTGAGCCATGACCAGCCTTTCAAAGCACTTCATCTCCACAGAGGAACTCTTTCGCTTTGTCATTATGGGGTATTGTGTGTAGATTGATGAGGGAAAAAAATAATTTAATCCATTTTAGAATAAGGCTGTAATGTAACAAAATGTGGAAAAAGTCAAGGGGTCTGAATACTTTCCGAATGCACTGTATATACTGTATATGTAATTAAAAGTCTCATGATAGTTTGGCTACATTTTCAGGGGCCTCCCTCATATCAGCATCGGTCTGGACATGACAGACTGTAGCCAATACCATAGACTATCACCTAGACTGACATGACAGACTGTAGTCAATACCATAGACTATCACCTACACTTTGACATGACAGACTGTAGTCAATACCATAGACTATCACCTACACTTTGACATGACAGACTGTAGTCAATACCATAGACTATCACCTACACTTTGACATGACAGACTGTAGTCAATACCATAGACTATCACCTAGACTGACATGACAGACTGTAGCCAATACCATAGACTATCACCTACACTTTGACATGACAGACTGTAGTCAATACCATAGACTATCACCTACACTTTGACATGACAGACTGTAGTCAATACCATAGACTATCACCTACACTTTGACATGACAGACTGTAGTCAATACCATAGACTATCACCTACACTTTGACATGACAGACTGTAGTCAATACCATAGACTATCACCTACACTTTGACATGACAGACTGTAGTCAATACCATAGACTATCACCTAGACTGACATGACAGACTGTAGCCATACCATAGACTATCACCTACACTTTGACATGACAGACTGTAGTCAATACCATAGACTATCACCTACACTTTGACATGACAGACTGTAGTCAATACCATAGACTATCACCTACACTTTGACATGACAGACTGTAGTCAATACCATAGACTATCACCTAGACTGACATGACAGACTGTAGCCAATACCATAGACTATCACCTACACTTTGACATGACAGACTGTAGTCAATACCATAGACTATCACCTACACTTTGACATGACAGACTGTAGTCAATACCATAGACTATCACCTAGACTGACATGACAGACTGTAGTCAATACCATAGACTATCACCTACACTTTGACATGACAGACTGTAGTCAATACCATAGACTATCACCTACACTTTGACATGACAGACTGTAGCCAATACCATAGACTATCACCTACACTTTGACATGACAGACTGTAGTCAATACCATAGACTATCACCTAGACTGACATGACAGACTGTAGTCAATACCATAGACTATCACCTAGACTGACATGACAGACTGTAGTCAATACCATAGACTATCACCTACACTTTGACATGACAGACTGTAGTCAATACCATAGACTATCACCTACACTTTGACATGACAGACTGTAGTCAATACCATAGACTATCACCTACACTTTGACATGACAGACTGTAGTCAATACCATAGACTATCACCTAGACTGACATGACAGACTGTAGTCAATACCATAGACTATCACCTAGACTTTGACATGACAGACTGTAGTCAATACCATAGACTATCACCTAGACTGACATGACAGACTGTAGTCAATACCATAGACTATCACCTACACTTTGACATGACAGACTGTAGTCAATACCATAGACTATCACCTACACTTTGACATGACAGACTGTAGTCAATACCATAGACTATCACCTAGACTGACATGACAGACTGTAGTCAATACCATAGACTATCACCTAGACTGACATGACAGACTGTAGTCAATACCATAGACTATCACCTACACTTTGACATGACAGACTGTAGTCAATACCATAGACTATCACCTAGACTGACATGACAGACTGTAGCCAATACCATAGACTATCACCTACACTTTGACATGTAGGCTAATTATGTATGTACATTTACAAACACTTGTGTTTTTCTTAAGAGAATAGCCGCTGTTTTTTGGTTAATGGCCTTGGTGCCCTGGCAGATGGCACCTCTTGAAGGCCAAATGGCCTTGCCCCTAAAATCACAAAATTCCAGGCCTGGCTATACCTAAAACATCAATTTAAAGTCCCTAAAAATATAAACCAACTCAACAAGTCTACTGTCCTGCTGATAGCCCATCAAGGGTGGATGGCTTCTTTTGTATTCCAATAAAAGGTTAGGCCTCCGAACGATTTACACCTGGCCCACAGATGAACGATTTACACCTGGCCCACAGATGAACGGTTTACACCTGGCCCACAGATGAACAGTTTACAGATGAGGCATCGCCAACTGTGAACTCCACAGCATGCTTCAGACAACCGAGGTGAATGTGACTGCAATGGTAAAACATTTCATAACTATAACTGCTAGCCCCGGCCCGCTAGCACACGCAATCAACAGCCGTGCTTCCTGCTCGTCTGTGCTGTAGCAGCCATTCAAACTGCTCCCAGTCTCACCAATTGCTGTTCACTGGACCTTATGATCACTCAGCTGCACAGCTGATGCCTGCTGGACTGTTCCTTTACACGGTACCCCCATCCTGTCTATCTGTCCTGTTTATCTGTTTAGCCAAGCGCCCAAACTTTCATCGCCATTACCAGTTGTTGTCTTAGCCCTCTCGAATAACACCTGTGATTGCGTTATGCCTCTCTCCCATGTCAATATGCCTTGCCTATTGCTGTTTCGGTTAGTTGTTATTGTACTATTTCACTGTAAAGCCCCCAGTCCCGCTCAACCTGCCTCAGATAGCTCCTTTGTCCCACCCCACATACACGCGGAGACCAGCTCAATCGGTACCTCCAGCAATGCTATCTCTTTCATCGTTACCCAACGCTTAGGTTTACCTCCACTGTACTCATATCCTTTCATATCCTTGTCTGTACATAATGCCCTGAATCTATTCTACAACGCCCGGAAATCTGCCCCCTTTATTCTCTGTACCCAACGCACTAGATGACCAGTTCTTATAGCCTTTAGACGTATCCTTATTCTACTCCTCCTCTGTTCCTCTGATGATGTAGAGGTTAACCCAGGCCCTGTAGCCCCCAGTATCCCTCCTACTCCCCAGGAGCTATCATTTGTTGACTTCTGTAACCGTAAAAGCCTTGGTTTCTTGCATGTTAACATCAGAAGCCTCCTCCCCAAGTTTGAGTTACTCACTGCGTTAGCACACTTCGCCAACCCTGATGTTCTAGCAGTGTCTAAATCCTGGCTTAGGAAGGCCACCAAAAATTCTGAAATGTCCATCCCCAACTACAACATTTTCAGTCTAGATAGAACTGCCAAAGGGGGTGGGTTGCAATCTACTGTAGAGATAGCCTGCAGAGCTCTATTGTACTATCCAGGTCTGTGCCTAAACAGTTTGAGCTTCTACTTCTAAAAATCCACCTCCCCAAAAATATGTCTATCACTGTTGCCGCTTGCTACAGACCCCACTCAGCCCCCAGCTGTGCTCTGGACACCATATGTGAATTGATTGCCCCCCATCTATCCTCAGAGTTCGTACTGCTTGGTGACCTAAACTGGGATATGCTTAACACCCCGGCCGTCCTACAATCTAAACTAGATGCCCTCAATCTCACACAAATTATCAAGGAACCTACCAGGTACAACCCTAAATCCGTAAACATGGGCACCCTCATAGATATCATCCTGACAAATGTACCCTCTAAATACACCTCCGCTGTCTTCAACCAGGATCTCAGCGATCACAGCCTCATTGCCTGCGTCCGTAATGGGTCCGCGATCAAACGACCACCCCTCATCACTGTCAAACGCTCCCTAAAACACTTTAGCGAGCAGGCCTTTCTAATTGACCTGGCCCGGGTATCCTGGATGGATATTGACCTCATTCCGTCAGTAGAGGATGCCTGATTGTTCTTTAAAAACTAAGAACAGATATAGCCCCTGGTTCACCCCAGACTTGACTGCCCTTAGCATCGAACAGCCCCCGCGATATGCAACTTTTCAGGGAAGTCAGGAAACAATATACACAATCAGTTAGGAAAGCAAAGGCTAGCTTTTTCAAACAGAAATTTGCATCCTGTAGCACTGACTCCAAAAAGTTTTGGGAGACTGTAAAGTCCATGGAAAATAAGAACACCTCCTCCCAGCTGCCCACTGCACTGAGGCTAGGAAACACTGTCACCACTGATAAATCTACGATAATCGAGAATTTCAGTAAGCATTTTGTTATGGCTGGCCATGCTTTCCACCTGGCTACCACTACCCCGGCCACCAGCTCTGCCCCCTGCTGCAACTTGCTCATGCCGCCCCCCCCCCCCCCCCCCCCCCCCCTTCTCCTTCACACCCAAATTCAGACAGCTGATGCAAAAATCTGGACCCCTGCAAATCAGCTGGGCTAGACAATCTGGAACCTTTCTTTCTAAAAATTAGCCGCCGAAATTGTCGCAACCCCTATTACTAGCCTGTTCAACCTCTCTTTCGTATCATCTGAGATCCCCAGAGATTGGAAAGCTGCCGCGGTCATCCCCCTCTTCAAAGGGGGTGACACTCTAGATCCAAACTGCTACAGACCTATATTCATCCTGCCCTGCCTTTCGAAAGTATTTGAAAGCCAAGTTAACAAACAGATCACCGTCCATTTCGAATCCCACCGTACCTTCTCCGCTATGCAATCTGGTTTCCGAGCTGGTCATGGGTGCACTTCAGCCACGCTCAAGGTCCTAAACGATATTATAACCGCGATTGATAATAGACAGTACTGTGCAGCCGTCTTCATCGACCTGGCCAAGGCTTTCGACTCTGTCAATCACTGCATTCTTATTGGCAGACTAAATAGCCTTGGTTTCTCAAATGACTGCCTCGCCTGGTTTACCAACTACTTCTCAGAGTTCAATGTGTCAAATCGGAGGGCCTGTTGTCTGGACCTCTGGCAGTCTCTATGGGGGTGCCACAGGGTTCAATTCTCTGGCCGACTCTATTCTCTGTGTATATCAATGATGTCGCTCTTGCTGCAGGCCTCCACAATGGATCAATCCACTCAGACAGGCCTCCAAAATGGATCAATCCACTCAGACAGGCCTCCACAATGGATCAATCCACTCATACAGGCCTCCACAATAGATCAATCCACTCATACAGGCCTCCACAATGGATCAATCCACTCATACAGGCCTCCACAATGGATCAATCCACTCAGACAGGCCTCCACAATGGATCAGTCCACTCAGACAGGCCTCCACAATGGATCAATCCACTCATACAGGCCTCCACAATGGATCAATCCACTCATACAGGCCTCCACAATGGATCAATCCACTCATACAGGCCTCCACAATGGATCAATGATTGATTGATACAGTAGCCTATACAGTGAGGGAAAAAAGTATTTGATTCCCTGCTGATTTTGTACATTTGCCCACTGACAAAGACATGATCAGTCTATAATTTTAATGGTAGGTGTATTTGAACAGTGAGATACAGAATAACAACAAAAAAATCCAGAAAAACGCATGTCAAAAATGTTATAAATTGATTTGCATTTTTAATGAGGGAAATAAGTATTTGACCCATTCTCAATCAGAAAGATTTCTGGCTCCCAGGTGTCTTTTATACAGGTAAATAGCTGAGATTAGGAGCACACTCTTAAAGGGAGTGCTCCTAATCTCAGTTTGTTACCTGTATAAAAGACACCTGTCCACAGAAGCAATCAATCAATCAGATTTCAAACTCTCCACCATGGCCAAGACCAAAGAGCTCTCCAAGGATGTCAGGGACAAGATTGTAGACCTACACAAGGCTGGAATGGGCTACAAGACCATCGCCAAGCAGCTTGATGAGAAGGTGACAACAGTTGGTGCGATTATTCGCAAATGGAAGAAACACAAAATAACTGTCAATCTCCTTCGACCTGGGGCTCCATGCAAGATCTCACATCGTGGAGTTGCAATGATCATGAGAACGGTGAGGAATCAGCCCAGAACTACACAGGAGGATCTTGTCAATGATCTCAAGGCAGCTGAGACCATAGTCACCAAAAAAACAATTGGTAACACACTACGAATTGAAGGACTGAAATCCTGCAGCGCCCGCAAGGTCCCCCTGCTCAAGAAAGCACATATACATGCCCGTCTGAAGTTTGCCAATGAACATCTTAATGATTCAGAGGAGAACTGGGTGAAAGTGTTGTGGTCAGATGAGACCAAAATGAGCTCTTTGGCATCAACTCAACTCGCCGCATTTGGAGGAGGAGGAATGCTGCCAATGACCCCAAGAACACCATCCCCACCGTCAAACATGGAGGTGGAAACATGATGCTTTGGGGGTGTTTTTCTGCTAAGGGGACAGGACAACTTCACCGCATCAAAGGGACGATGGACGGGGCCATGTACCGTCAAATCTTGGGTGAGAACCTCCTTCCCTCAGCCTGGCATTGAAAATGAGTCGTGGATGGGTATTCCAGCATGACAATGACCCAAAACACACGGCCAAGGCAACAAAGGAGTCGCTCAAGAAGAAGCACATTAAGGTCCTGGAGTGGCCTAGCCAGTCTTTGACCTTAATCCCATAGAAAATCTGTGGAGGGAGCTGAAGGTTCGAGTGGCCAAACGTCAGCCTCGAAACCTTAATGACTTGGAGAAGATCTGCAAAGAGGAGTGGGACAAAATCCCTCCTGAGATGTGTGCAAACCTGGTGGCCAACTACAAGAAACGTCTGACCTCTGTGATTGCCAACAAGGGTTTTGCCACCAAGTACTAAGTCATGTTTTGCAGAGGGGTCAAATACTTATTTCCCTCATTAAAATGCAAATCAATGTATAACATTTTTTACATGCATTTTTCTGGATTTTGTTGTTGTTATTCTGTCTCTCACTGTTCAAATAAACCTACCATTAAAATTATAGACTGATCATGTCTTTGTCAGTGGGCAAACGTACAAAATCGGCAGGGGATCAAAAACTTTTTTCCCTCACTGTATAAGTATTGAAATATAGGCCTAAGTAAGTTATGGTATTAAGACTTAACAGGACACACTCTTAGGTCTATAGCTCAATGGTGGTTATACAAGGCTACTATACAAAGCCTACTAAACAGGCAACAGAAACAGGATCTGTCTTATTTCTGTAGCACACTGAAGATTGTTTCAGAACCGCTTATAATAATCCAATAAGCCTTCTGGGAATGTTATGAAGTCCAAAAGTTATGGGCGGAGTTAGATAGTTGGCTGTCAGTATTTTTTGGAAATGTACTTTTAATCTGTTTGTCTGCATATTTGAAGACATGGTATATGAGGGTGCAGTGTAATACCCGATGGGTTGGATGATACTTTTCGTGTCAATTATCTTGTAAAAACATAAATACTGGAAATCAACAAATCCTCCATCATTAACACAATGGAAAGGTCAAATGCTTTATTTTCCAAATGTTGAAGGTGCGTGGGTGACAGAGAGAAACAAAATGGTGCAGTTTGAGGCCATGTGCTAGAGAGTGATGCAGGCACTGGAGATGGGGCTGTGAGCAGGTGGGTCTGGGCAGGTGGATCTGAGCAGGTGGGTCAGAGCAGGTGGGTCAGAGCAGGTGGGTCTGAGCAGAGCAGGTGGATCTGAGCAGGTGGGTCAGAGCAGGTGGGTCAGAGCAGGTGGGTCTGAGCAGGTGGGTCTGAGCAGGTGGGTCTGAGCAGGTGGGTCTGAGCAGGTGGGTCTGGGCAGGTGGGTCTGAGCAGGTGGGTCTGAGCAGAGCAGGTGGGTCTGAGCAGAGCAGGTGGGTCTGAGCAGAGCAGGTGGGTCTGAGCAGGTGGTGGGTCTGGGCAGGTGGGTCTGGGCAGGTGGGTCTGAGCAGGTGGGTCTGGGCAGGTGGGTCTGAGCAGAGCAGGTGGGTCTGAGCAGAGCAGGTGGGTCTGAGCAGGTGGGTCTGGGCAGGTGGGTCTGGGCAGGTGGGTCTGGGCAGGTGGGTCTGGGCAGGTGGGTCTGAGCAGAGCAGGTGGGTCTGGGCAGGTGGGTCTGGGCAGGTGGGTCTGAGCAGAGCAGGTGGGTCTGAGCAGAGCAGGTGGGTCTGAGCAGGTGGGTCTGAGCAGGTGGGTCTGAGCAGGTGGGTCTGAGCAGGTGGGTCTGAGCAGGTGGGTCTGAGCAGGTGGGTCTGAGCAGGTGGGTCTGAGCAGGTGGGTCTGAGCAGAGCAGGTGGGTCTGGGCAGGTGGCAGGTGGGTCAGGGCAGGTGGGTCTGGGCAGGTGGGTCTGAGCAGAGCAGGTGGGTCTGGGCAGGTGGGTCGGGGCAGGTGGGTCTGGGCAGGTGGGTCTGGGCAGGTGGGTCTGAGCAGAGTGGGTGGGAGCAGGGCAGGTGGGTCTGGGCAGGTGGGTCTGGGCAGGGGGGTCTGGTCAGGTGGGTCTGAGCAGGTGGGTCTGAGCAGGGGTGAAGTAGTTGATGTTTGTGTGATGTTGTCGTTTGTACGTGTATGTTTACAGCTCGCAACATGAATCTAATTATTAATTATGAATAGGATTTATTTGTTTTCTTTCATTTACATGTTTCATTGTAACCACCTCACAAATAATTATACACATACACACACACACAACATGAGCAGATTAGTAAAAACAATTTTTGACCAAGTTAAAGACTATCAGAAAGAATATTGGCACTTATTTATTTTGATCCAAAGCCACGAATGAGTCACTCAGCTTTATGCTGACAAATATAGCTTCATGCTGCAAAATAGCTGACTAAATAGGCCAAGCCTAAAGGAATATATTAAATAGACGACTAAATAGGCCAAGCCTAAAGGAATATATTAAATAGACGACTAAATAGGCCAAGCCTAAAGGAATATATTAAATAGACGACTAAATAGGCCAAGCCTAAAGAAATACATTAAATTGCCTAAATAAACTGGTACATTTCATAAATAAAACAAATCAATTAAATAGCTCAGGTCTTGAAAAAATTGGCTACCTTTTTCCATCCGTATCGTCGTCATCATCATCATCATCGCTGGACATCAGTAAAGAAGGACTCAATGTTTAAGAAACTCACTTTCTGTCTTTCTGTTTTTCGAGAAAGAGAAACCAAAAGACCAAAAGCATAACCAGCGTTCTAACTCCCCCTTGTGATAGTGTGGCACAATGATGGAATGACACAATTAACCACAAACTGCCACCATATACCACAAACTGCCACCATATACCACAAACTGCCACCATATACCACAAACTGCCACCATATACCACATTGATGTCGCGGCATAAGCTCAAAACTTTTCATTGTGGAACCACTGTATTAACACAAATCTTATCGTTCAACAGTATCAACACAAGTCTTATCGTTCTGACCTGTATCAAGAGGAACTTAGTTGACAGTGGTTGTACGCTGCTATGGTTCTATATAGGCGGATAGGGCCAGGACGATACCAGTAATGCGATACTCATTAGTATCTTGGTGTAGCACATGGGGATGTGTGAAACGTACTCCTCAGGACGATACCAGTAATGCGATACTCATTAGTATCTTGGTGTAGCACACGGGGATGTGTGAAACGTACTCCTCAGCCTGAAGTGTCCCCACTTGCGGCAGCGAGTTGCTAAGACACTGCAGGACAGTGGTCAGATGTGCTAGCAAGGCAGAGGAGGGTGGTCACCAGGTTCACACCAGGACGAATCGGGAGGAAGTTCTACTCTCTAAGCAAGCAGTGTGACGTCCTTTACAGTGACAAGGAAACAAAACATGAAGCGAATTTAACTTTTTTTAGTCATCATTATGTTGTCATCCAGAGTCACATTTATTTATTTTCCAAACCATATTTTCCATCTAGCAGGTTTTTAAAAGGACCAAAGAGTTCGGTCTGCTTTGGGTTTTCATTTTTGCCATGAATAAAATATTGCGATACTGGTATGGTCCCGCCCCTGCCCCCTGTAGGCTGATACTGGTATGGTCCCGCCCCTGCCCCCTGTTGGCTGATACTGGTATGGTCCCGCCCCTGCCCCCTGTTGGCTGATACTGGTATGGTCCCGCCCCTGCCCCCTGTTGGCTGATACTGGTATGGTCCCGCCCCTGCCCCCTGGGCTGATACTGGTATGCCCCTGCCCCCTGTCCCGCCCCCTGTGTTGGCTGATACCCCGCCCCTGTGTTGGCTGATACTGTATGGTCCCGCCCCTGCCCCCTGTAGGTGATACTGGTATGGTCCCGCCCCTAGGCTGATTGTACTATGATGTAAAGACGGACCGTTTTCAAAGCCACTAGCTGCTTGGCTATGATGTTCAGCAGTTGCCAGGGTAACTGTAACTGTCTCACCAGCTTAGCAATAGCCAATCAGACGTAGGATGTGGTCAATGCATACATCTTCTTGACAGAGTACTAAGTCTGAGGACGTCCCTATATATATATATATATATATATATATATATATATATATATATATATATATATATATATATATATATATATATAGCCCTATATAGTGCAGTACTTTAACCAGAACAGGAAGTAGTTCCGTTTGTGAAGCGTCTGAATGCCGTACTGTAATGTGTGCGTGTTGCATGGCCCTGTGAATGTGGATTCAATCAATTAGAACCAGAATTAGGGTTGCAAATTTGCTAAAATTCTGATTGCTTTCCTCAAATTCCCCGGTTTTCTAGAAATCCTGGTTGGAAAGATTCCTAAGGTATAGAGCAGAGTGGAGTTAGAGTTAGGTGGTGTTAACCATGGTTACTCATGACGATTAAACTGCAATTTTACTGATGGCATACAACGTCTAGGCTCTGTCGTAGCCGGCCGCGACCGGGAGACCCATGGGGCGGCGCACAATTGGCCCAGCGTCGTCCAGGGTAGGGGAGGGAATGGTCGGCAGGGATGTAGCTCAGTTGGTAGAGCATGGCGTTTGCAACGCCAGGGTTGTGGGTTCGATTCCCTCGGGGGGGCCAGTATGAAAAAAATATACAAAAAAATAATGTATGCACTCACTAACTTGTAAGTCGCTCTGGATAAGAGCATCTGCTAAATGACTAAAATGTAAATGTAATGTCAGGGTTTCCGTGAGGCTTTTGGCCCCAAAAATAAAAGGCAGTAAATAAAAAACTGGTTCTGGGAGAAGAAGAAGAAGAAGAAGAAGAAGAAGAAGAAGAAGAGAAGAAGAAGGAAGAAGAAGAAGAAGAAAAATCCCATCATGCAACATAATGCTTTTTAACCTATTCATTGATGGAAATAACAGTCGATGGAAATACATTTGACCAGTCATACTTATCGGTCTATAGGTTAATTTGCATAATTTAGTGGAATTAAATTGGCGTGTGTGTATTTTCGTTAGTCGTACAGAGCCTATGAGCGGAAAATCTGTCAGACAGCAGGAGAGCTGATGCTGCTGCTTCTCAAACAGCTGATTTGCTACATTAAAAACGTGCTTTTATACGCCCAATCATCGCGTAACAATTCAAAAATGCAATTGCGTGTTAAAAAAACTGTTTTGATGGCCATGATTAAAAATAGCTACTATTTTTATTTCTCAACTGGTAATTGAAGCTCGCTTCCCATTCGCCATTCAAGTGAACATAGGCAACGATAGGAAGGCTTCAGCTCGTCACACACCACTTTGCAATGAGCTGGAGGCAGTATGCATTTTGAAAACATACATTTTAATTGTTTGAAACCTGAACGGTTTACTTCATATTATGAGGGATGTCTTAACTTGCTTTCAAAGTAAAATCCAACCATAGAAACGTAGAGGCAATTATTTTATAAAGACTTCCATGTGCCATTGAAACCAGTAGCCTATTTCCTTCATGTTCTATTGGTTATCAACTTTCTTTCATTGTCCGGTAGCCAAAGGAACAACTCTAGTCATATTAGCAACCCCATGCTAGTTTATCTCCTCTTTCTACATTTCTAACAGATATTTTCATCTCTGTCTCATGAAGCCGCTAGCATGTGCGGTGGCCTTTTGACAACGGTGTTTTTCCCGCTAATTATGAAAGGAACATTCACCCGTAGTCTGCAGCCTTGTGCGCCTTGCGCACTTATAATGTTGGAAATAATAGTTTACCACACAGCTAAACGTTCTGATCTATTGCATCAGTCTCATTACTTTAGGTATTGTTACAGGCCTATGGTTGAATTATTGGGATCGTCCCACAACTGGCCCAGAGTCTGTTTGGAACAAGCTATTTATTTTATCCACAGAACGACAAGCTGACCAATAAATAGGTCGACTGTTCTACTATGGGGGATATTAGATTGACATAGTGATGTTGCTGTTCGTTACTCGTCTTGTTGGCTGAGGAAGAGTAAAGGTGGCAGTTATTCTAGCATTGAAATTCGGTAAGAAGGACGCACGCCGTTGCATCCTCGAGTTAAGATGGAATAACCATAATCTAAATGTGATTTCTGTCGTTCCGAGCACCGTGGGTGGACGCCCTAGTCAGGTTATGCACCCAATGCATATGGGGCCGGTAAATTTAGCAAATATCCGTTAAAATTAACATTCTGCCGGTCAAATGTCAAGAGCCAGATTATCCTGGTTTGTGTGTGTGTGTCTGTGTGCAATATCTCTGGTGTGTGTATAATATCTCTGGTGTGTATTTACAGGTGAGAAAATGAGTACGGTAAAGTACGGAGAAGGAGGAAGAGGAGGAATTGGCAACCTCAGGTTATACACCTCTACTGTGATTATATACCTCTACTGTGATTATATACCTCTACTGTAATTATATATACCTCTACTGTAATTATATATACCTCTACTGTTATTATATACCTCTACTGTGATTATATACCTCTACTGTAATTATATACCTCTACTGTGATTATATACCTCTACTGTGATTATATACCTCTACTGTGATTATATACCTCTACTGTAATTATATACCTCTACTGTAATTATATACCTCTACTGTGATTATATACCTCTACTGTAATTATATATACCTCTACTGTTATTATATACCTCTACTGTGATTATATACCTCTACTGTAATTATATACCTCTACTGTGATTATATACCTCTACTGTAATTATATATACCTCTACTGTAATTATATATACCTCTACTGTAATTATATACCTCTACTGTAATTATATATACCTCTACTGTAATTACATACCTCTACGGTAGTTACATACCTCTACGGTGATTATATACCTCTACGGTGATTATATACCTCTACTGTAATTACATACCTCTACGGTAATTATATACCTCTACGGTGATTATATACCTCTACTGTAATTATATACCTCTATTGTGATTATATACCTCTACTGTAATTATATACCTCTACGGTGATTATATACCTCTACAATTATTGTTTACTGTAATTACATACCTCTACGGTGATTATATACCTCTACTGTAATTATATACCTCTACTGTGATTATACACCTCTATTGTGATTATATTATTTACTGTGATTATGCATCAAATTGTTTAAATAATGGAACACATTTGTACTTATAACACAGTTGACCTGCATCACATTCATTAATTTCTACTTTCCTGTCCCGTTTTAAATACATACATTTTATTTCCACATAGAAACCTTTTATGCATGGCATATCTCAGTTGACTAGCTTTGACATTTTAGTCATTTAGCAGACGCTCTTATCCAGTGAGTGCATACATTTTTCATACTGCCCCCCCCGTGGGAATCGAACCCACAACCCTGGCATTGCAAGCACCATGCTCTACCAACTGAGCTACAGGGGACCACACAGGGGAAGTCTCTCCTCCCGCATCAGTAGAGAACGGGGGGGAGAACGGGGGGAGAACGGGGGGAGAACGGGGGGAGAACGGGGGGAGAGACTGAATATGGTGGCGCAGTGTAGAGACTTGGAGCGTTATGTTTGGGTTCAAATCAGAGGCGAAAATAACTAATTTATTTGTTTTTCCAATCATGTCAATAACTGTTTTATCCCTCCCCTCTAGTCCCAAATTAAGTCCATTCAATTGATTGAAGATGTCACTAAAAACAAACATCTGATACGAACTCCTCATTAAGCATTTTCGATAGATATGTGTTGGCTTTCTTGTGGCAGAAATCAAAGAGAAAAGCAACCATTTCCTCCCTCAGCTCACACGGCCTGCTCAAAGCAACCATTTCCTCCCTCAGCTCACACGGCCTGCTCAAAGCAACCATTTCCTCCCTCAGCTCACACGGGCTGCTCAAAGCAACCATTTCCTCCCTCAGCTCACACGGCCTGCTCAAAGCAACCACACGGCTGCTCTCTCTTTAATAGCCTTGCTCAGCAGACTAATAAACAAGCCATGTTGCAGGCTAGATGTTGATCGGATAAAGTTTATGATAGCCATAACTGAGTAATGTTGTTTTATAACTCACCGCTGAGTAAAGAGCAACGCTCTGGTGTATCAGAGGGCCGTTCTAAATTGATAAACGGGCCAGATCTGGCCCGCGAGCCGCCAGTCTAAAAGCCCTGATTTAGAGTTACCCAACCTCCCTCCCTCTGTAAGGAGCTTAAAGGTGAACGACCTTGTGAATGGAACCTTCAGACTACAGAATGTTAAGATGGTTAGTTCTACAAGAGTTCTGTAACAATCCTTTATAGTACATAATCAGCCCTCATCAACTCCTGACCAGAGCAGATCAGAGAAGGGAAAGAATGTGTGTTAACAGTCTGCATGTGACAGTGTTACACACAGAGCAGGAGGGGTACAGGAGGAGGTAGAGGAGGGGGAGAGGAGAGGTAGAGGGGAGGAAGGAGGGGGGGAGAGGTAGAGGGGAGGAAGGAGGGGTAGAGGAGAGGTAGAGGGGAGGAAGGAGGGGTAGAGGAGAGGTAGAGGGGAGGAAGAGGGAGAGGAGAGGTAGAGAGGGGAGGAAGGAGGGGTAGAGGAGAGGTAGAGGGGAGGAAGGAGGGGTAGAGGAGAGAGGTAGAGGGGGGAGGAGGGGTAGAGGAGAGGTAGAGGGGGGAGGAGGGGTAGAGGAGAGGTAGAGGGGAGGGAAGGAGGGGTAGAGGAGAGGTAGAGGGGAGGAAGGAGGGGTAGAGGTGAGGTAGAGGGGGAGGAGGGGGGGGAGAGGAGAGGGCTAGAGGGGGGAGGAAGGAGGGGTAGAGGAGAGGTAGAGGGGAGGAAGGAGGGGTAGAGGAGAGGTAGAGGGGGGAGGAGGGGTAGAGGAGAGGTAGAGAGGGGAGGAAGGAGGGGTAGAGGAGAGGTAGAGGGGGGAGGAGGGGTAGAGGAGAGGTAGAGGGGGGAGGAGGGGTAGAGGAGAGGTAGAGCGGGGGAGGAAGGAGGGGTAGAGGAGAGGTAGAGCGGAGGAAGGAGGGGTAGAGGAGAGGTAGAGGGGGGAGGAGGGGTAGAGGAGAGGTAGAGGGGGAGTGGAGGAGGGGTAGAGGAGAGGTAGAGGGAGGAAGGAGGGGTAGAGGAGAGGTAGAGGGGGGAGGAGGGGGGGGAGGAGAGGTAGAGGGGGGAGGAGGGGGGGAGAGGAGAGGTAGAGGGGGGAGGAAGGAGGGGTATAGAGGAGAGGTAGAGGGGAGGAAGGAGGGGTAGAGGAGAGGTAGAGGGGAGGAAGGAGGGGGAGAGGAGAGGTAGAGAGGGGAGGAGGAGGGGAGGGGTAGAGGTAGAGGGGGGAGGAGGGGGGGAGAGGTAGAGGTAGAGGGGGGAGGAAGGAGGGGTAGAGGAGAGGTAGAGCAGAGGAAGGAGGGGTAGAGGAGAGGGTAGAGGGGGAGGAGGGGTAGAGGAGAGGTAGAGGGGAGGAAGGAGGGGTAGAGGAGAGGTAGAGGGGGGAGGAGGGGTAGAGGAGAGGTAGAGGGGGGGGAGGAGGGGGGAGGAGAGGTAGAGAGGGGAGGAAAGCAGGGGTAGAGGAGAGGTAGAGCGGAGGAAGGAGGGGGGAGAGGAGAGGTAGAGGGGGGAGGAGGGGGGGAGGAGAGGTAGAGGGGAGGAAGGAGGGGTAGAGGAGAGGTAGAGGGGAGGAAGGGAGGGGTAGAGGAGAGGTAGAGGGGAGGAAGGAGGGGTAGAGGAGAGGTAGAGGGGAGGAAGGAGGGGTAGAGGAGAGGTAGAGGGGAGGAAGGAGGGGTAGAGGAGAGGTAGAGGGGGGAGGAGGGGTAGAGGAGAGGTAGAGCGGAGGGAGGAGGGGTAGAGGAGAGGTAGAGGGGGGAGGAAGGAGGGTAGAGGAGAGGTAGAGGGGAGGAAGGAGGGGTAGAGGAGAGGTAGAGGGGGGAGGAGGGGTAGAGGAGAGGTAGAGGGAGGAAGGAGGGGTAGAGGAGAGGTAGAGGGGAGGAAGGAGGGGGAGAGGAGAGGTAGAGGGGGGAGGAAGGAGGGGTAGAGGAGAGGTAGAGGGGGGAGGAGGGGGGGGAGAGGTAGAGGGGAGGAAGGAGGGGTAGAGGAGAGGTAGAGCGGAGGAAGGAGGGGTAGAGGAGAGGTAGAGGGGGGAGGAGGAGGGGGAGGAGGAGAGTAGAGGGGAGGAAGGAGGGTAGAGGAGAGGTAGAGGGGAGGAAGGAGGGGTAGAGGAGAGGTAGAGGGGGGAGGAGGGGGGGGAGAGGAGAGGTAGAGGGGGGAGGTGGGGGGAGAGGAGAGGTAGAGGGGGGAGGAGGGGTAGTAGAGGAGAGGTAGAGGGGAGGAAGGAGGGGTAGAGAGAGAGAGGTAGAGGGGGGAGGAAGGAGGGGTAGAGGAGAGGTAGAGGGGGGGAGGAAGGGGGGTAGAGGAGAGGTAGAGGGGGGAGGAAGGAGGGGTAGAGGAGAGGTAGAGGGGAGGAAGGAGGGGTAGAGGAGAGGTAGAGGGGGGAGGAGGGGGGGAGAGGAGAGGTAGAGCGGAGGGAGGAGGGGTAGAGGAGAGGTAGAGGGGGGAGGAAGGAGGGGTAGAGGAGAGGTAGAGGGGAGGAAGGAGGGGTAGAGGAGAGGTAGAGGGGAGGAAGGAGGGGTAGAGGAGAGGTTAGAGGGGGGAGGAGGGGGGTAGAGGAGAGGTAGAGCGGAGGGAGGAGGGGTAGAGGAGAGGTAGAGGGGGGAGGAAGGAGGGGTAGAGGAGAGGTAGAGGGGAGGAAGGAGGGGTAGAGGAGAGGTAGAGGGGAGGAAGGAGAGGTAGAGGGGGAGGAAGGAGGGGTAGAGGAGAGGTAGAGGGGAGGAAGGAGGGGTAGAGGAGAGGTAGAGGGGGGAGGAGGGGGTAGAGGAGAGGTAGAGGGGGGAGGAGGGGTAGAGGAGAGGTAGAGGGGAGGAAGGAGGGGTAGAGGAGAGGTAGAGGGGGGAGGAGGGGTAGAGGAGAGGTAGAGGGGAGGAAGGAGGGGTAGTAGAGGAGAGGTAGAGGGGGAGGAAGGAGGGGTAGAGGAGAGGTAGAGGGGGGGGTGGAGGAGGGGTAGAGGAGAGGTAGAGGGGGGAGGAGGGGTAGAGGAGAGGTAGAGGGGAGGAAGGAGGGGTAGAGGAGAGGTAGAGGGGGGGAGGAGGGGTAGAGGAGAGGTAGAGGGGAGGAAGGAGGGGTAGAGGAGAGGTAGAGGGGGGAGGAGGGGTAGAGGAGAGGTAGAGGGGAGGAAGGAGGGGTAGAGGAGAGGTAGAGAGGAGGAAGGAGGGGTAGAGGAGAGGTAGAGGGGAGGAAGGAGGGGTAGAGGAGAGGTAGAGGGGAGGAAGGAGGGGTAGAGGAGAGGTAGAGGGGAGGAAGGAGGGGTAGAGGAGAGGTAGAGGGGGAGGAAGGAGGGGTAGAGGAGAGGTAGAGGGGAGGAAAGGAGGGGTAGAGGAGAGGTAGAGGGGGAGGAAGGAGGGGTAGAGGAGAGGTAGAGGGGAGGAAGGAGGGTAACAGGGATTATCTAGCTTTGCTTTGGAAAGAGATATGCTCCCTTAATTCTCTCTCACTTCACTGTTTCTCTTTTCTGGTTCGGCTCTGTTCTCTCTTAATACTCTGTGTTTTCACGCATTTATTCTCCCTCTGGTCATCTGAGCACCACACAGGGTTAGGGTTAGGAGCACTACAGGGTTAGGGTTAGGAGCACTACAGGGTTAGGAGCACTACAGGGTTAGGAACACTACAGGGTTAGGAGCACTACAGGGTTAGGAGCACTACAGGGTTAGGAGCACTACAGGGTTAGGGTTAGGAGCACTACAGGGTTAGGATTAGGAGCACTACAGGGTTAGGATTAGGAGCACTACAGGTTTAGGGTTAGGAGCACTACAGGGTTAGGGTTAGGAGCACTACAGGGTTAGGATTAGGAGCACTACAGGTTTAGGGTTAGGAGCACTACAGGGTTAGGATTAGGAGCACTACAGGGTTAGGATTAGGAGCACTACAGGGTTAGGGTTAGGAGCACTACAGGGTTAGGGTTAGGAGCACTATAGGGTTAGGGTTAGGAGCACTATAGGGTTAGGATTAGGAGCACTACAGGGTTAGGATTAGGATTAGGAGCACTACAGGGTTAGGATTAGGAGCACTACAGGGTTAGGATTAGGAGCACTACAGGGTTAGGAGCACTACAGGGTTAGGGTTAGGAGCACTACAGGGTTAGGGTTAGGAGCACTACAGGGTTAGGGTTAGGAGCACTACAGGGTTAGGGTTAGGAGCACTACAGGTTTAGGGTTAGGAGCACTACAGGGTTAGGGTTAGGAGCACTACAGGGTTAGGGTTAGGAGCACTATAGGGTTAGGGTTAGGAGCACTATAGGGTTAGGATTAGGAGCACTACAGGGTTAGGATTAGGATTAGGATCACTACAGGGTTAGGATTAGGAGCACTACAGGGTTAGGATTAGGAGCACTACAGGGTTAGGAGCACTACAGGGTTAGGGTTAGGAGCACTACAGGGTTAGGGTTAGGAGCACTACAGGGTTAGGGTTAGGAGCACTACAGGGTTAGGGTTAGGAGCACTACAGGTTTAGGGTTAGGAGCACTACAGGGTTAGGGTTAGGAGCACTATAGGGTTAGGGTTAGGAGCACTATAGGGTTAGGATTAGGAGCACTACAGGGTTAGGATTAGGATTAGGAGCACTACAGGGTTAGGATTAGGAGCACTACAGGGTTAGGATTAGGAGCACTACAGGGTTAGGAGCACTACAGGGTTAGGGTTAGGAGCACTACAGGGTTAGGGTTAGGAGCACTACAGGGTTAGGGTTAGGAGCACTACAGGGTTAGGGTTAGGAGCACTACAGGGTTAGAGCATCCAGGCTCTGTCGCAGCCGGCCGCGACCGGGAGACTCATGGGCGGCGCACAATTGGCCCAGCGTCGTCCAGGGTAGGGGAGGGAATGGCTGGCAGGGATGTAGCTCAGTTGATTGAGCATGGCGTTTGCAATGCCAGGGTGTGTGGCTTCGATTCCCACGGGGGGGCCAGTATACAAAAATATTTATCACTAACTGTAAGTCGCTCTGGATAAGAGCGTCTGCTAAATGACTAAAAAAAAAAAAAAAAAAAAAAAAAGGGTTAGGGTTAGGAGCACTACAGGGTTAGGGTTAGGAGCACTACAGGGTTAGGGTTAGGAGCACTACTGACCACAACTACTGACCAAAAACCATGTGCATAAATTAGCATATAAAACTTACCAACAATAATTGTAACTCTTGAACTGTTCAAGCTAGAGACACCAAACCAACTTTCACAGGTTTATGCTGTCCCAAACTTCAAATTCTTTAAAAACTTTTATCAACTATAACTATATAAATGTGCATAAATTAGCATAAAATAACTCACCAACAGTAACTCTTGAACCATTCAAGCTAGAGACACCAAACCAACGTTTTAATGTGCAGGCCATCCTATACTATCAACCACCTGATCCTTCACCAGCCTAGCAATCACACCACATCTTCTTCTAGCAATCACACCACATCTTCTTCTAGCAATCACTCCACATCTTCTTCTAGCAATAGCAATCACACACACACACTTCTTCTAGCAATCACACCACATCTTCAGGAAATGTACTATTCTAGTTTTTATTGGTTCTATCAAAGCAACACAACAGTCAGAGGAATTAAATTGGCTAAATGAGGAGTAGGCTACAATGATCAACCAACAGGAAGGCTGTTGTTTCATACGAATGGAGTTGTTGTAGACAAGGACGGGGAGTGCAGCAAAATAGACCCAATTAGCCTTGCTAGCTAGCTAGCTACCTGACTCCTTGCTCGCACACGCTTTTTTCAGTTTCTGCCCACAAATGTTTTTATAGGATTGAGGTCAGGGCTTTGTGATGGCCACTCCAATACCTTGACTTTGTTGTCCCTTAAGCCATTCTGCCACAACTTTGGAAGTATGCTTTGTGTCAATGTCCATTTGGAAGACCCATTTGCGACCAAGCTTTACCTTCCTGACTGATGTCTTGAGATGTTGCTTCAATATATCCACATCATTTTCCCTTCCTCATGATGCCATCTATTTTGTGAAGTGCACCAGTCCCTCCTGCAGCAAAAATCACAGCATGATGCTGCCACCCCCGTGCTTCACGGTTGGGATGGTGATCTTCGGCTTGCAAGCAAACCCCCTTTTCCCACAAACATAACGATGGTCATTATGGCCAAACAGTTATCTTTTGTTTTTCATCAGACCACATGACATTTGTCCAAAAAAAGTACGATCTTTGTCCCCATGTTCAGTTGCAAACTGTAGTCTGGCTTTTTGATGGCCGGTTTTGGAGCAGTGGCTTCTTCCTTGCTGAGCGGCCTTTCAGGTTATGTCGATATAGGACTCGTTTTACTGGGGATATAGATACTTTTGTACCTGTTTCCTCCAGCATCTTCACAAGGTCCTTTGCTGTTGTTTCTGGGATTGATTTGCACTTTTCACACCAAAGTACGTTCATCTCTAGGAGATAGAACGTGTCTCCTTCCTGAGCGGTATGACGCTTCGTGGTCCCATGATGTGTTTATACTTGCATACTATTGTTTGTACAGATGAACATGGTACCTTCAGGTGTTTGGAAATTGCTCCCAAGGATGAACCAGACTTTTCTGAGGTCTTGGCTCATTTCTTTGATTTTCCCATGATGTCAAGCAAAGAGGCATGAGTTTGAAGGCAGGCCTTGAAGTACCTCCAATTGACTCAAATTATGTCAATTAGCCTATCAGAAGCTTCTAAAGCCATGACATCATTTTCTGGAATTTTCCAAGCTGTTTAAAGGCACAGTCAACTTAGTGTATGTAAACTTCTGACCCACTGGAATTGTGATACAGTGAATTATAAGTGAAATAATCTGTCTGTAAACAATTGTTGGAAAAATTACTTGTGTCATGCACAAAGTGGATGTCCTAACCGACTTGCCAAAACTATAGTTTGTTAACAAGAAATTTGTGGAGTGGTTGAAAAACGAGTTTTAATGACTCCAACCTAAGGTTTATGTAAAACTACCGACTTCAGCTGTAACCTACGGCAGCAACAAGTTTGTCTAACTAACACTAGTCGGTTTGTCTACTTTCTCTCTCCCTCTCTCCCTCCACGTCACACACACCAGCCCCTGCTCCTCTCCCGCCCCTCCACCACCCTTCTGCTGAAAACAAGCAGAGTGCACCGGCTCTCTCCTGAGTTGCACGAGCAAGTCCCATTGATGTGAGAAAATATACATATTTCTTTAAAACACATGTATTTCGAGGTTCGACTATCAGGATATCCGTTTATTTTTTACATTATTCAAATAGTGAAATAATTTCAAATGCCCATCCCTATTATGATTCACGTCATTGTTTTGTTATGTAAATTATACCCCCATTTTCTTAATTACTGCTGTATGGCAGTACAGCCTCATTATACACCACACCCCATGCTGCTGCCTGTCCCTCTGTCCCTCTGTCCCTCTGTCCCTCTGTCCCTCGTCTGTCCCTCTGTCCCCGCTGTCCCTCTGTATGGCTGTAGCTGGTTATAGACCCCATGCTGCTGCATGTCCCTCTGTCCCTCTGTCCCTCTGTCCCTCTGTCCCTCTGTCCCTCTGTCCCTCTGTCCCTCTGTCCCTCTGTCCCTGTGCTCCCTCGTATGGCTGTAGCTGGTTATAGACCCCCATGCTGCTGCATGTCCCTCTGACATGTTCCTTTGTCCTCAACAAGAACACCAGAGCAATAACAACATCATACACGACAAGACTTCTCTAGCTATGCCCTATTCCCCTAGCCTCTCTGGCCCTATTCCCCTACCCTCTCTGGCCCTATTCCCTAGCCTCTCTGGCCCTATTCCCCTAGCCTCTCTGGCCCTATTCCCCTAGCCTCTCTGGCCCTATTCCCCTAGCCTCTCTGGCCCTATTCCCTAGCCTCTCTGGCCCTATTCCCCCTAGCCTCTTTGGCCCTATTCCCATAGCCTCTCTGGCCCTATTCCCCTAGCCTCTCTGGCCCTATTCCCCTAGCCTCTCTGGCCCTATTCCCCTAGCCTCTCTGGCCCTATTCCCCTACCCTCTCTGGCACTATTCCCCTACCCTCTCTGGCCCTATTCCCCTAGCCTCTCTGGCCCTATTCCCCTACCCTCTCTGGCCCTATTCCCCTAGCCTCTCTGGCCCTATTCCCATAGCCTCTCTGGCCTTATTCCCCTAGCCTCTCTGGCCCTATTCCCCTAGCCTCTCTGGCCCTATTCCCCTAGCCTCTCTGGCCCTATTCCCACTAGCCTCTCTGGCCCTATTCCCCTAGCCTCTCTGGCCCTATTCCCCTAGCCTCTCTGGCCCTATTCCCCTAGCCTCTCTGGCCCGATCCCCTACCCTCTCTGGCCCTATTCCCCTAGCCTCTCTGGCCCTATTCCCCTAGCCTCTTTGGCCCTATTCCCCTAGCCTCTCTGGCCCTATTCCCCTAGCCTCTCTGGCCCTATTCCCCTAGCCTCTCTGGCCCTATTCCCCTACCCTCTCTGGCCCTATTCCCATAGCCTCTCTGGCCCTATTCCCCTACAGCCTCTCTGGCCCTATTCCCCTACCCTCTCTGGCCCTATTCCCCTAGCCTATCTGGCCCTATTCCCCTACCCTCTCTGGCCCTATTCCCTAGCCTCTCTGGCCCTATTCCCCTAGCCTCTCTGGCCCTATTCCCCTAGCCTCTCTGGCCCTATTCCCCTAGCCTCTCTGGCCCTATTCCCCTAGCCTCTCTGGCCCTATTCCCCTACCCTCTCTGGCCCTATTCCCCTACCCTCTCTGGCCCTATTCCCCTAGCCTCTCTGGCCCTATTCCCATAGCCTCTCTGGCCCTATTCCCCTACCCTCTCTGGCCCTATTCCCCTAGCCTCTCTGGCCCTATTCCCCTAGCCTCTCTGGCCCTATTCCCCTAGCCTCTCTGGCCCTATTCCCCTACCCTCTCTGGCCCTATTCCCCTAGCCTCTCTGGCCCTATTCCCCTACCCTCTCTGGCCCTATTCCCCTAGCCTCTCTGGCCCTATTCCCCTACCCTCTCTGCCCTATTCCCCTAGCCTCTCTGGCCCTATTCCCTTAGTCTCTCTGGCCCTATTCCCTTAGTCTCTCTGGCACTATTCCCCTAGCCTCTCTGGCCCTATTCCCCTAGACCAGGGGTGTCAAACATATGGTCGGATATAACCAATTTTCAGTGCGGCCCTTCGGACCTCGTTGAAGACTGAATGTGGCCCTTTGAACCTCGTTGAAGACTGAATGCGGCCCTTCGGACCTCGTTGAAGACTGAATGCGGCCCTTCGGACCTCGTTGAAGACTGAATGCGGCCCTTCGGACCTCGTTGAAGACTGAATGCGGCCCTTCGGACCTCGTTGAAGACTGAATGCGGGCCTCGGACCTCGTTGAAGACTGAATGCGGCCCTTCGGACCTCGTTGAAGACTGAATGCGGCCCCCGGGGCAAAATTAGTTTGATGCCCCTGACCTTTCCCCTATTCCCTATCCCAGAGACTCTGTTCCCTAACCCAGAGACTATTCCCTATCCCAGAGACTCTATTCCCTATCCCAGAGACTCTGTTCCCTATCCCAGAGACTATATTCCCTATCCCAGAGACTCTATTCCCTATCCCAGAGACTCTATTCCCTATCCCAGAGACTCTATTCCCTATCCCAGAGACTCTATTCCCTATCCCAGAGACTCTATTCCCTATCCCAGAGACTCTATTCCCTATCCCAGAGACTCTATTCCCTATCCCAGAGACTATATTCCCTATCCCAGAGACTCTGTTCCCTACCCCAGAGACTCTGTTCCCTATCCCAGAGACTCTATTCCCTATCCCAGAGACTCTATTCCCTATCCCAGAGACTGTTCCCTATCCCAGAGACTCTATTCCCTATCCCAGAGACTATATTCCCTATCCCAGAGACTCTGTTCCCTATCCCAGAGACTCTATTCCCTATCCCAGAGACTCTATTCCCTATCCCAGAGACTCTATTCCCTATCCCAGAGACTCTATTCCCTATCCCAGAGACTCTATTCCCTATCCCAGAGACTCTATTCACTATCCCAGAGACTATATTCCCTATCCCAGAGACTCTATTCCCTATCCCAGAGACTCTATTCCCTATCCCAGAGACTATATTCCATACCCAGGCTTACACCCTTTCATGCAGACATCTCTACCACAGGACGTTCTCTAACAGGACTAATAAATTATTTGGATTTAATTAAATACGGACAAAGGATCTGTGCAATACACCAGGATAGATTTAAACAGCTCAACTATATGGATGTTAGATATGTGTAACGTCAGCTCAACACGTTGTGTGTTTCTAAATCTAGGGAGATATTTGAGATTGTTGACCGTTGATTGCTGAGTGTTAACGCAGCCTTGGGGCTTTAGATCAATTGGATTAAAATAAATAATTGTATTTAAAAAACAACAACATACAGTAAACCACAGTTGTAGCAGAGGCTTAGTCATTTCCCCACCGCAGCTTTAAATACCTGATCTTTCACCTGGATCACTGGTCTAAAGAGTTCTATTGTGAACTCTCTCTTTTCATTTCCCATCTCTCTTCATGTCTGTCGTTCTCTCTCTCACTCGCTCTCTCGCGCTCTCTTTTTTATATTATATTTATACAATACCTTTTTGGAAAGTATTCAGCCCCCTTGACTTTTTCTACATTTTGTTATGGTTACAGCCTTATTCTAAAATGGATTAAATTGTTTTTTTCCCCCTCATCAATAGTCCATAATGACAAAGTAAAAACAGGTTTTGGGAAATGTGTGCGTACAGTGCATTTGGAAAGCATTCAGAACCCTTCACTTTTTCCACATTCGTTACAGCCTTATTCTAAAATAGATTAAATTGTTTTTTTCCCCTCAATCTATACACAATACCCCATAATGACAAAGTGAAGTTTATCAAACAGAAAAAACAGAAATATCACATTTACATAAGTATTCAGACCCTTTACTCAGTACTTTGTTGAAGCGCCTTTGGCAGCGATTACAGCCTCGAGTCTTCTTGGGTATGACACTACAAGCTTGGCACACCTATATTTGGGGAGTTTCTCCCATTCTTCTCTGCAGATCCTCTCAAGCTCTGTCAGGTTGGATGGGGAGCGTCGCTGCACAGCTATTTTCAGGTCTCTCCAGAGATGTTAGATCGGGTTCAAGTCAGGGCTCTGGCTGGGCCACTCAAGGACATTCAGAGACTTGTCCCAAACCCACTCCTGCGTTGTCTTGGCTGTGTGCTTAGGGTCGTTGTCCTGTTGGAAGGTGAACCTTCTCCCCAGTCTGAGGTCCTGAGCGCTCTGGAGCAGGTTTTCATCAAGGACCTCTCTGTACTTTGCTCCGTTCATCTTTGCCTCGATCCTGACTTGTCTCCCAGTCCCTGCTGCTGAAAAAAAACATCCCCACAGCATGATGCTGCCACCACCATGCTTCACTGTAGGCATTGTGCCAGGTGTCCTCCAGACGTGATGCTTGGCATTCAGGCCAAAGAGTTCAATCTTGGTTTCATCAGACCAGAGAATCTTGTTTCTCATGGTCTGAGAGTCCTTTAGGTGCCTTTTGGCAAACTCCAAGCGGGCTGTCATGTGCCTTTTACTGAGGAGTGGCTTCCGTCTGGTCACTCTACCATAAAGGCTAGATAGTTGTCCTTCTGAAAGGTTCTCCCATCTCCACAATGACCCAACACACCTCCAGGCTGTGTAAGGGCTATTTGACCAAGAAGGAGAGTGATGGAGTGCTGCATCAGATGACCTGGCCTCCACAATCCCCCGACCTCAACCCAATTGAGATGGTTTGGGATGAGTCGGACGGCAGAGTGAAGGAAAAGCAGCCAACAAGTGCTCAGCATATGTGGGAACTCCTTCAAGACTGTTGGAAAAGCATTCCAGGTGAAGCTGGTTGAGAGAATGCCAAGAGTGTGCAAAGATGTTATCAAGTCAAAGGGTGGCTATTTGAAGAATCTCAAATATAAAATATATTTTGATTTGTTTAACACTTTTTTGGTTACTACATGATTCCATATGTGTTATTTCATAGTTTTAATGTCTTCACTATTATTCTACAATGTAGAAAATAGTAGAAATAAAGAAAAACCCTTGAATGAGTAGGTGTGTCCAAACTTTTGACTGGGACTGTATGTAAATAAGATATTTCTGTTTCTTATTTTTTATACATTTGCAAACATTTCTAAAAACCTGTTTTCTCTTTGTCATTATAGGGTATAGGCACTGTATATATTTTTTACAATAATCAAAAAACATGAATCTCTCTCTCTCTCTCTTAGTAGTAACAGTTGTCAGTGTTATAGAGTAAAGCCAACATATTAAACCTCTTACAGTGTGTGACGCCACTCTAGTGTTGCCCAAGTCCTGAAACAATACCCTCTGTGATTGGGGATCACACACACACACACACACACACACACACACACACACACACCTTATCACGTGGCTCTCCCCTGTCCTAATCTCACACTTTCTCTTCATCACTCTTTCGCCTGCGTCCCCAAAACTCTGTCGCTCTCAGTCTGTCACTTGCCGGTCACTCAGGCCAGCCAACCAGACACACACAGACAGGGAGTACAGGAAACACAGAGGACAGGACAGAGGACAGGACAGAGGACAGGACATAAAGGCTGTGCAGTTAATTCTGGAACAAGGCCAACTGTTCTGAGGGAGGATCTCCTGGATCTACTGAAAGACAACCCAGATTAGATCATCTCAGAAGATTCGAACCATCCAACTGAGACTGACAGTTTACTGCCAGGAGGAATCCACTAGCAAGCCAATCAACAAGAAGCAGAGAATCACAGACTGGGTTGTGTGAACGATCCAAAGAGGACCTGAAGAGAAAGACGCTGGTCTGAGTGGACCCAACCCACGCCGTTGGTTTAACTTGACGCTAACAGTCCAGCAGCTGGAGACCTCTGGACTGGACCAATCAGAGAAGAGCAAGGAATCTAAACAATCTATCAGAGCTGATTATCCCTCCGCTGGAAGACTTTTCTCTTCCCTTCTTTCTCTTGTTCTGCAGACTGTATCCCTCCATCTCACCAACCAACCTCTCTGCCTGCTATCGCTCGGAGAGAGAGAAACACACTTACAGTCAGATCTAGCTATGTCTGAGTCAATGAAAATGGCGATGGATGCACTGTGTGTCTCTGACGGGGTAGGGTCGGGGGTCGGGGGTCGTGTGAGGTCAGACAGCACCTCCAGCACGGCGTCCCAGGGGTCAAAGGGCAGACTGCTGCTCCGACAGCGGCTGTCCCAGCTGCTGAACTGTGTGGAGGACCTGAGCTCTGATGATGAGGCTAACGAGGAAGTGTCCCGCACTCTGGATGAAGCCTTTCAGCTCTGTGGACGCATCAGCCCCCGAGACACCTTCAGGTTCACACAGACACGCACACACCCAGAGGGAAGCACACACACACACCAGAGGGAAGCACACACATACACACACCCAGAGGGAAGCACACACACACACACACCCAGAGGGAAGCACACACACACACACACCCAGAGGGAAGCACACACACACACACACCCAGAGGGAAGCACACGCACACACCCAGAGGGAAGCACACACATACACACACCCAGAGAGAGAGAGAGACACACACACCAAGTACCTTAGTAGTTTTAAGTATCAAGGCTGGGTTCTAAGGCTGTGTTCTAAAGCTGGGTTCTGCAAATAACCTTTCTTCTGAAAATACACAGTTTGTTTATTATTTCTCTCTCTCTACTTCCTGCTTGTTTCTGATAGGCTGCACATGGTCACATGGAATGTGGCGACAGCAGAGCCTCCTGGTGATGTCACTTCCTTGCTGCAGCTGGAAGCCCAGCCCGCCACAGACCTCTACGTGATTGGGTGAGATCATGTCTGCTGGACAGCTATTCGATGTTGACTGTAAAATCTGTCTGTTTACTTGTATATAAGTGTATGTTTTATTAAAGTGTGTGTGTGTGTGTCAGTCTTCAGGAGGTGAATGCTGCTCCTCTGCGGTTTCTGTCAGACCTGCTGGTAGAAGACTCCTGGAGCCACCTTCTGATGAACACACTGGCCCATAGAGGCTACATCAAGGTAGTGTGTGTGTGTGTGTGTGTGTGTGTGTGTGTGTGTGTGTGTGTGTGTGTGTGTGTGTGTGTGTGTGTGTGTGTGTGTGTGTGAGAGAGAGCTGCACCAGTAAGTTGTGAGAAAACAATAGGAGGAATAAGTTGGTTCATTCATTCCGGTCCTGTTGCAGGTTGAGAAGACACACACAGGGCCCGTTGTCTCTGTCTAGTATTTATGTAACAGGTCAGATCAGGGCCCGTTGTCTCTGTCTAGTATTTATGTAACAGGTCAGATCAGGGCCCGTTGTCTCTGTCTAGTATTTATGTAACAGGTCAGATCAGTGCCCGTTGTCTCTGTCTAGTATTTATGTAACAGGTCAGATCAGGGCCCGTTGTCTCTGTCTAGTATTAATGTAACAGGTCAGATCAGGGCCCGTTGTCTCTGTCTAGTATTTATGTAACAGGTCAGATCAGGGCCCGTTGACTCTGTCTAGTATTTATGTAACAGGTCAGATCAGGGCCCGTTGACTCGGTCTAGTATTTATGTAACAGGTTAGATCAGGGCCCGTTGACTCTGTCTAGTATTTATGTAACAGGTCAGATCAGGGCCCGTTGTCTCTGTCTAGTATTTATGTAACAGGTCAGATCAGGGCCCGTTGTCTCTGTCTAGTATTTATGTAACAGGTCAGATCAGGGCCTGTTGTCTCTGTCTAGTATTTATGTAACAGGTCAGATCAGGGCCCGTTGTCTCTGTCTAGTATTTATGTAACAGGTCAGATCAGGGCCCGTTGACTCTGTCTAGTATTTATGTAACAGGTCAGATCAGGGCCCGTTGACTCTGTCTAGTATTTATGTAACAGGTCAGATCAGGGCCCGTTGTCTCTGTCTAGTATTTATGTAACAGGTCAGATCAGGGCCCGTTGTCTCTGTCTAGTATTTATGTAACAGGTCAGATCAGGGCCCGTTGTCTCTGTCTAGTATTTATGTAAAAACAGGTCAGATTAGGGCCCGTTGTCTCTGTCTAGTATTTATGTAACAGGTCAGATCAGGGCCCGTTGTCTCTCTCTAGTATTTATGTAACAGGTCAGATCAGGGCCCGTTGTCTCTGTCTAGTATTTATGTAACAGGTCAGATCAGGGCCCGTTGTCTCTGTCTAGTATTTATGTAACAGGTCAGATCAGGGCCCGTTGACTCTGTCTAGTATTTATGTAACAGGTCAGATCAGGACCCGTTGTCTCTGTCTAGTGTTTATGTACCAGGTCAGATCAGGGCCCGTTGTTTCTGTCTAGTATTTATGTAACAGGTCAGATCAGGGCCCGTTGACTCTGTCTAGTATTTATGTAACAGGTCAGATCAGGACCCGTTGTCTCTCTCTAGTATTTATGTAACAGGTCAGATCAGGGCCCGTTGTCTCTGTCTAGTGTTTATGTAACAGGTCAGATCAGGGCCCGTTGTCTCTGTCTAGTATTTATGTAACAGGTCAGATCAGGGCCCGTTGACTCTGTCTAGTATTTATGTAACAGGTCAGATCAGGGCCCGTTGTCTCTGTCTAGTATTTATGTAACAGGTCAGATCAGGGCCCGTTGACTCTGTCTAGTATTTATGTAACAGGTCAGATCAGGGCCCGTTGTCTCTGTGTAGTATTTATGTAACAGGTCAGATCAGGGTTCGTTGACTCTGTCTAGTATTTATGTAACAGGTCAGATCAGGGCCCGTTGACTCTATCTAGTATTTATGTAACAGGTCAGATCAGGGCCCGTTGTCTCTGTCTAGTATTTATGTAACAGGTCAGATCAGGGCCCGTTGTCTCTGTCTAGTATTTATGTAACAGGTCAGATCAGGGCCCGTTGTCTCTGTCTAGTATTTATGTAACAGGTCAGATCAGGGCCCGTTGTCTCTCTCTAGTATTTATGTAACAGGTCAGATCAGGGCCCGTTGTCTCTGTCTAGTATTTATGTAACAGGTCAGATCAGGGCCCGTTGTCTCTGTCTAGTATTTATGTAACAGGTCAGATCAGGGCCCCGTTGACTCTGTCTAGTATTTATGTAACAGGTCAGATCAGGACCCGTTGTCTCTCTCTAGTATTTATGTAACAGGTCAGATCAGTGCCCGTTGTCTCTGTCTAGTATTTATGTAACAGGTCAGATCAGGGCCCGTTGTCTCTGTCTAGTATTTATGTAACAGGTCAGATCAGGGCCCGTTGACTCTGTCTAGTATTTATGTAATAGGTCAGATCAGGACCCATTGTCTCTCTCTAGTATTTATGTAACAGGTCAGATCAGGGCCCGTTGTCTCTGTCTAGTATTTATGTAACAGGTCAGATCAGGGCCCGTTGTCTCTGTCTAGTATTTATGTAACAGGTCAGATCAGGGCCCGTTGACTCTGTCTAGTATTTATGTAACAGGTCAGATCAGGACCCGTTGTCTCTCTCTAGTATTTATGTAACAGGTCAGATCAGGGCCCGTTGTCTCTGTCTAGTATTTATGTAACAGGTCAGATCAGTGCCCGTTGTCTCTGTCTAGTATTTATGTAACAGGTCAGATCAGGGCCCGTTGACTCTGTCTAGTATTTATGTAACAGGTCAGATCAGGGCCCGTTGTCTCTGTCTAGTATTTATGTAACAGGTCAGATCAGGGCCCGTTGTCTCTGTCTAGTATTTATGTAACAGGTCAGATCAGGGCCCGTTGTCTCTGTCTAGTATTTATGTAACAGGTCAGATCAGGGCCCGTTGTCTCTGTCTAGTATTTATGTAACAGGTCAGATCAGGGCCCGTTGACTCTGTCTAGTATTTATGTAACAGGTCAGATCAGGGCCCATTGTCTCTGTCTAGTATTTATGTAACAGGTCAGATCAGGGCCCGTTGTCTCTGTCTAGTATTTATGTAACAGGTCAGATCAGGGCCCGTTGACTCTGTCTAGTATTTATGTAACAGGTCAGATCAGGGCCCGTTGTCTCTGTCTAGTATGTATGTAACAGGTCAGATCAGGGCCCGTTGTCTCTGTCTAGTATTTATGTAACAGGTCAGATCAGGGCCCGTTGACTCTGTCTAGTATTTATGTAACAGGTCAGATCAGGGCCCGTTGTCTCTGTCTAGTATTTATGTAACAGGTCAGATCAGGGCCCGTTGTCTCTGTCTAGTATTTATGTAACAGGTCAGATCAGGGCCCGTTGTCTCTGTCTAGTATTTATGTAACAGGTCAGATCAGGGCCCGTTGTCTCTGTCTAGTATTTATGTAACAGGTCAGATCAGTGCCCGTTGTCTCTGTCTAGTATTTATGTAACAGGTCAGATCAGGGCCCGTTGACTCTGTCTAGTATTTATGTAACAGGTCAGATCAGGGCCCGTTGTCTCTGTCTAGTATTTATGTAACAGGTCAGATCAGGGCCCGTTGTCTCTGTCTAGTATTTATGTAAACAGGTCAGATCAGGGCCCGTTGACTCTGTCTAGTATTTATGTAACAGGTCAGATCAGGGCCCGTTGTCTCTGTCTAGTATTTATGTAACAGGTCAGATCAGAGCCCGTTGTCTCTGTCTAGTATTTATGTAACAGGTCAGATCAGGGCCCGTTGACTCTGTCTAGTATTTATGTAACAGGTCAGATCAGGGCCCGTTGACTCTGTCTAGTATTTATGTAACAGGTCAGATCAGGACCCGTTGTCTCTCTCTAGTATTTATGTAACAGGTCAGATCAGGGCCCGTTGTCTCTGTCTAGTGTTTATGTAACAGGTCAGATCAGGGCCCGTTGTCTCTGTCTAGTATTTATGTAACAGGTCAGATCAGGGCCCGTTGACTCTGTCTAGTATTTATGTAACAGGTCAGATCAGGACCCGTTGTCTCTCTCTAGTATTTATGTAACAGGTCAGATCAGGGCCCGTTGTCTCTGTCTAGTATTTATGTAACAGGTCAGATCAGTGCCCGTTGTCTCTGTCTAGTATTTATGTAACAGGTCAGATCAGGGCCCGTTGACTCTGTCTAGTATTTATGTAACAGGTCAGATCAGGGCCCGTTGTCTCTGTCTAGTATTTATGTAACAGGTCAGATCAGGGCCCGTTGTCTCTGTCTAGTATTTATGTAACAGGTCAGGTCAGGGCCCGTTGACTCTGTCTAGTATTTATGTAACAGGTCAGATCAGGGCCCGTTGTCTCTGTCTAGTATTTATGTAACAGGTCAGATCAGGGCCCGTTGTCTCTGTCTAGTATTTATGTAACAGGTCAGATCAGTGCCCGTTGTCTCTGTCTAGTATTTATGTAACAGGTCAGATCAGGGCCCGTTGTCTCTGTCTAGTATTTATGTAACAGGTCAGATCAGGGCCCGTTGTCTCTGTCTAGTATTTATGTAACAGGTCAGATCAGGGCCCGTTGACTCTGTCTAGTATTTATGTAACAGGTCAGATCAGGGCCCGTTGTCTCTGTCTAGTATTTATGTAACAGGTCAGATCAGGGCCCGTTGTCTCTGTCTAGTATTTATGTAACAGGTCAGATCAGTGCCCGTTGTCTCTGTCTAGTATTTATGTAACAGGTCAGATCAGGGCCCGTTGACTCTCTCTAGTATTTATGTAACAGGTCAGATCAGGGCCCATTGTCTCTGTCTAGTATTTATGTAACAGGTCAGATCAGGGCCCGTTGTCTCTGTCTAGTATTTATGTAACAGGTCAGATCAGTGCCCGTTGTCTCTGTCTAGTATTTATGTAACAGGTCAGATCAGGGCCCGTTGACTCTGTCTAGTATTTATGTAACAGGTCATATCAGGGCCCGTTGTCTCTGTCTAGTATTTATGTAACAGGTCAGATCAGTGCCCGTTGTCTCTGTCTAGTATTTATGTAACAGGTCAGATCAGGGCCCGTTGTCTCTGTCTAGTATTTATATAACAGGTCAGATCAGGGCCCGTTGTCTCTGTCTAGTATTTATGTAACAGGTCAGATCAGGGCTCTTTGTGTCTGTCTAGTATTCATGTAACAGGTCATGCCAGGGCCTGTTGTCTCTGTCTAGTATTTATGTAACAGATCAGAGCCTGTTGTCTCTATCTAGTATTTATGTAACAGGTCAGATGAGTGCCCGTTGTCTCTGTCTAGTATTTATGTAACAGGTCAGATTAGGGCCCGTTGTCTCTGTCTAGTATTTATGTAACAGGTCAGATCAGTGCCTGTTGTCTCTGTCTAGTATTTATGTAACAGGTCAGATCAGGGCCCGTTGTCTCTGTCTAGTATTTATGTAACAGGTCAGATCAGGGCCCGTTGTCTCTGTCTAGTATTTATGTAACAGGTCAGATCAGGGCCCGTTGTCTCTATCTAGTATTTATGTAACAGGTCAGATCAGGGCCCGTTGTCTCTGTCTAGTATTTATGTAACAGGTCAGATCAGGGCCCGTTGTCTCTGTCTAGTATTTATGTAACAGGTCAGATCAGGGCCCGTTGTCTCTGTCTAGTATTTATGTAACAGGTCAGATCAGTGCCCGTTGACTCTGTCTAGTATTTATGTAACAGGTCAGATCAGTGCCCGTTGTCTCTGTCTAGTATTTATGTAACAGGTCAGATCAGGGCCCGTTGTCTCTGTCTAGTATTTATGTAACAGGTCAGATCAGGGCCCGTTGTCTCTGTCTAGTGTTTATGTAACAGGTCAGATCAGGGCCCCCGTTGTCTCTGTCTAGTATTTCTGTAACAGGTCAGATCAGGACCCGTTGACTCTGTCTAGTATTTATGTAACAGGTCAGATCAGGGCCCGTTGTCTCTGTCTAGTATTTATGTAACAGGTCAGATCAGGACCTGTTGTCTCTGTCTAGTATTTATGTAACAGCTCAGATCAGGGGCGTTGTCTCTGTGTAGTATTTATGTAACAGGTCAGATCAGGGCCCGTTGTCTCTGTCTAGTATTTATGTAACAGGTCAGATCAGGGCCCGTTGTCTCTCTCTATTATTTATGTAACAGGTCAGATCAGGGCCCGTTGACTCTGTCTAGTATTTATGTAACAGGTCAGATCAAGACCCGTTGTCACTGTCTATTATTTATGTAACAGGTCAGATCAGGGCATGTTGTCACTATCTAGTATTTCTATAACAGGTCAGATCAGTTGTTTAATAATCACTACCTCCATTTTCTCTCTTTCTGTTTCCCCCCCTCTCTCCCTCTCCATCCCCCCCTTCTCTCTCTCTCTCACCCCTCTCTTTTCCCCTACAAGGTATCTTCAGTGAGGCTGCAGGGGCTGCTGTTGTTGGTCTTCTCTAAGCAGGTTCATGTCCCCTTCATCAGAGACATACAGACTACCTACACACGGACCGGCATCTTCGGTTACTGGGTATGGACCTGATAGCTTTATTAACTCTATATGTGGGTTCGATTCCCACGGGGGGCCAGTATAAAAAAAGTAATAATGTATTCACTAACTGTAAGTCGCTCTGGATAAGAGCGTCTGCTAAATGACTAAAATGTAAATGTAAATGTATATACTGGGGATGGACCTGATAGCTTTATTAACTCTATATATTGGGGATGGACCTGATAGCTTTATTAACTCTATATATTGGGGATGGACCTGATAGCTTTATTAACTCTATATACTGGGGATGGACCTGATAGCTTTATTAACTCTATATATTGGGTATGGACCTGATAGCTTTATTAACTCTATATACTGGGGATGGACCTGATAGCTTTATTAACTCTATATACTGGGTATGGACCTGATAGCTTTATTAACTATATATACTGGGGATGGACCTGATAGCTTTATTAACTCTATATATTGGGTATGGACCTGATAGCTTTATTAACTCTATATACTGGGTATGGACCTGATAGCTTTATTAACTCTATATATTGGGTATGGACCTGATAGCTTTATTAACTCTATATACTGGGGATGGACCTGATAGCTTTATTACCTCTATATACTGGGGATGGACCTGATAGCTTTATTAACTCTATATATTGGGTATGGACCTGATAGCTTTATTAACTCTATATACTGGGGATGGACCTGATAGCTTTATTAACTCTATATACTGGGTATGGACCTGATAGCTTTATTAACTATATATACTGGGTATGGACCTGATAGCTTTATTAACTCTATATACTGGGTATGGACCTGATAGCTTTATTAACTCTATATACTGGGGATGGACCTGATAGCTTTATTAACTCTATATACTGGGTGTTGACCTGATAGCTTTATTAACTCTATATATTGGGATGGACCTGATGCCTTAATTAACTCTATATATTGGGATGGACCTGATACCTTTATTAACTCTATATATTGGGGATGGACCTGATAGCTTTATTAACTCTATATATTGGGGATGGACCTGATAGCTTTATTAACTCTATATACTGGGTATGGACCTGATAGCTTTATTAACTCTATATACTGGGTATGGACCTGATAGCTTTATTAACTCTATATACTGGGGATGGACCTGATAGCTTTATTAACTCTATATACTGGGTATGGACCTGATAGCTTTATTAACTCTATATACTGGGGATGGACCTGATAGCTTTAATAACTCTATATATTGGGGATGGACCTGATAGCTTTATTAACTCAATATACTGGGTATGGACCTGATAGCTTTAATAACTCTATATACTGGGTATGGACCTGATAGCTTTATTAACTCTATATACTGGGATGGACCTGATAGCTTTAATAACTCTATATACTGGGGATGGACCTGATAGCTTTATTAACTCTATATACTGGGGATGGACCTGATAGCTTTATTAACTCTATATATTGGGGATGGACCTGATAGCTTTATTAACTCTATATACTGGGTATGGACCTGATAGCTTTATTAACTATATGTATTGGGGATGGACCTGATAGCTTTATTAACTCTATATATTGGGGATGGACCTGATAGCTTTATTAACTCTATATACTGGGGATGGACCTGATAGCTTTATTAACTCTATATACTGGGTATGGACCTGATAGCTTTATTAACTCTATATATTGGGATGGACCTGATACCTTTATTAACTCTATATATTGGGGATGGACCTGATAGCTTTATTAACTCTATATACTGGGGATGGACCTGATAGCTTTATTAACTCTATATATTGGGATGGACCTGATACCTTTATTAACTCTATATATTGGGGATGGACCTGATAGCTTTATTAACTCTATATACTGGGGATGGACCTGATAGCTTTATTAACTCTATATATTGGGGATGGACCTGATAGCTTTATTAACTCTATATACTGGGTATGGACCTGATAGCTTTATTAACTATATGTATTGGGGATGGACCTGATAGCTTTATTAACTCTATATATTGGGGATGGACCTGATAGCTTTATTAACTCTATATACTGGGGATGGACCTGATAGCTTTATTAACTCTATATACTGGGTATGGACCTGATAGCTTTATTAACTCTATATATTGGGATGGACCTGATACCTTTATTAACTCTATATATTGGGGATGGACCTGATAGCTTTATTAACTCTATATATTGGGGATGGACCTGAGAGCTTTATTAACTCTATATATTGGGGATGGACCTGATAGCTTTATTAACTCTATATACTGGGGATGGACCTGATAGCTTTAATAACTCTATATATTGGGGATGGACCTGATAGCTTTATTAACTCTATATACTGGGTATGGACCTGATAGCTTTATTAACTCTATATATTGGGGATGGACCTGATAGCTTTATTAACTCTATATACTGGGGATGGACCTGATAGCTTTATTCTCTCTCTCAGGGTAATAAGGGCGGTGTATCCGTGCGTTTCTCCCTTTATGGTCACATGATGTGTTTTGTGAACTGCCACCTGACGGCTCATATGGGCAACGCTCTGCAGCGCGTTGATGAGTTTGAGTACATTCTGGAGACTCAGGACTTTGACCTGGACAACACACCCACCGTCCGAGACCACAAGTCAGTACCACACACACAGTCACACACACACGCACGAGCGCACGCACGCACACACACACACGCACAAACACACTTATCTCTCTCTCTCCCAGGGTGGTTTTCTGGTTTGGTGATCTGAACTTCCGAATCGCTGACCATGGAATGCACTTCCTCCGATCCTCCATCAACAGCGGACGCTTCAACCTTCTGTGGGAGAGGGACCAGGTAACACACAGACATGTGCCTCCCGAGTGGCGCAGTGGTCTACGGCACTGCATCACAGTGCTAGCTGTGCCACTAGAGATCCTGGTTCGAATCCAGGCTCTGTCGTAGCCGGCCGCGACCGGGAGACCCATGGGGCGGCGCACAATTGGCCCAGCGTCGTCCAGGGTAGGGGAGGGAATGGCCGGCAGGGGATGTAGCTCAGTTGGTAGAGCATGGCGTTTGCAACGCCAGGGTTGTGGGTTCGATTCCCAGGGGGGGCCAGTATGAAAAATATAAATAATGTATGCACTCACTAACTGTAAGTCGCTCTGGATAAGAGTGTCTGCTAAATGACGTAAATGTAAAATGTGATACACACACACATGATACACACACAAGCACACACACACCCTCTCTCTCTAACTCTGTGTGTTATCCTGTAGCTGTTAACGATGAAGAAAAAGGAACCGTTCCTGCAGGAGTTTGAGGAGGGACCTCTGAAGTTTAAACCTACATACAAGTTCGACCGCAACTCTGACACCTACGATACCAGGTAACACACTACACAGTCAAATACACTCCTGTACAGCACACACTTCATAAGCCAACTTGCAGAGAGAGAGAGAGAGAGAGAGAGAGAACACCAGATAAGACAGAAGAAAGTACACCAGCCAGGACAGACTGACCCTGGCACATAGACTATTGCAGCATAGACGCTGAGGACTGAGACGTCGGGGGACACTGTGACCCCTGGACAGGGCCAACCAGGCAGGATATAACCCCTCCCACTTTGCAAAAGACAATAAGGAGGCCTGCGTCTTGTACGTGTAGGTATGTACGGCAGGACCAAATCGGAGAGATAGGTAGGAGCAAGTCCATGTAATGCTTTGTAGGTTAGCAGTAAAACCTTGAAATCAGCCCTAGCCTTAACAGAAAGCCAGTGTAGAGAGTAATATGATCATTTTGGGTGGGTTCTAGTCAAGATTCTAGCAGCCGAATTTAGCACTAACTGAAGTTTATTTAGTGCTTTATCCGGGTAGCCGGAGAGTAGAGCATTGCAGTAGTCTAATCTAAAAGTGATAAAAGCATGAATTGGCTTTTATGCGTCATTTATGGACAAACGTTTCTGATTTTTGCAATGTTACAGAGAAGGACAAAAACTGCTCTTGAAAAATGTTTGATACGCTTTTCGAAAAAGAGGTCCTTCACAGTTTTGTTTCAGACGACTGTACAACCATTGAGATTCATTGACAGATCTGACAGCAGATCCCTTTGTTTATAGGGTCCTAAAACTAGTATCTCTGTTTTGTCCAAGTTAAAAGTACAGTATAAAAATTGCCGCCATCCACTTCCTCATGTCTGAAACCAAGGCTTCCAGGGTAGGCAATTTTGGTGGCTTCACCATGCTTCTTTGAAATGTACAGCTGTGTGTCGTCTGCATAGCAGTGAAAGTTGACAATTTTGTTTCCGTATGACATCACCAAGAGTTTATTAGGTACACCCATTTAGTACCGGGTCGGAACCCCCTTTGCCTTCTGAGCATGGAAACGTTGCTCAATTGGAACCCGGTGTGGTCGTCTGCTGCAATAGCCAAGGTGACAAGGTGACCTCCGTGACAAGGACCGACGAGTTGTGAGTTACGAGATGCACACCACTGTTGTGCTGCGCCGATATTTGCCTGTTTGTGGCCCGCCTGTTAGCTTGCATGATTCTTGCCATTCTCCTTTGACCTCTCATCAACGAGCTGTTTTCTCCCAGAGGACTGCCCGTTGACTGGATGTGTTTTGTTTGTCTCACCATTCTCGGTAAACCCTAGACACTGTCGTGCGTGAAAAGCCCAGGAGGCCAGCAGTTTCTAAGATACAGGTGATCATACCATGCTCAAAGTTGCTTAGGTCACTTGTTTTGCCCATTCTAACATTCAATCGGAACAGTAACTGAATGCCTCGATGCCTGTCTGCCTGCTTTAAATAGCAAGTCATGGCTATTTTTGAACAGGGTGGTGTACCTACTAAACTGGCCACTGAGTGTATAGTGAAAACAATAGTGGTCCTAGAACGGAACCTTGAGGAACAGCGAAACGTACCATTAATTTGTCGGAGGATAAACCATCCACAGAGACAAATCTTTCCGACAGATGAGATCTAAACCAAGCAAGAACTTGACGTGTAGTTTAGGGTTTCCAATCTCTCCAAAGAATGTGGTGATCGATGGTGTCGAAAGCGTCACTAAGGTCTAGGTCCTAGACCTTAGAGCACGAGGACAGACGCAGAGCCTTGGTCTGACGCCATTAAAAGGTCATTTACCGCCTTCACAAGAGCAGTGTCAGTACTATGATGGGGTCTAAAACCAGACTGGAGCATTTCGTATTCATTATTCTGTCTTCTGGAAGGCGGTAAGTTGCTGAGAAACAGCTTTTTTTAATGATAGGAATGGGAGATTCGATATAGGTCGATCGTTTTTATTTATTTTCCTGGACAAGGTTTGGCTTTTTCATGAGAGGCTTTATTACTGCCACTTTTAGTGAGTTTGGTTCACATCCAGTGGATAGGGAGCCATTTATTATGTTCAACGTAGGAGGGCCAAGCACAGGAAGGAGCTCTTTCAGTAGTTTAGTTGGAATAGTGTCTAGTAGGCAGCTGGAAGGTTTAGAGGCATCACAATTTGTTATGAATGTGTCGAGAGATACAGGATTTAAAAACTTGAGTATCTCCATTGATCCGAGGTCCTGGCAGTTCTGTGCAGACTCAGGACAACTGAGTTTTTGGAGAAATACGCAGATTCAAAGAGGAGTCCGTAATTTGTTTTCTAATGTTCATGATCTTTTCGTCGAAAAAGTTGAAGGCCAACTTCACTTGAGGAATGTTGCTTTTTAGTTAGGTTTGCGAGAGTATAAAAAAATAACATTTTGAATTATTTTTATTCTCCTCAATCAGGTTGGAAAAGTAGGCTGATCGAGCAGCAGTGAGGGCTCTTCGTTATTGCACGGTAGTGTCTTTCCAAGCTAGTCGGAAGACTTTTAATTTGGCGCCATTTCCGTTCCAATTTTCTGGACGCTTGCTTCAGGTCACGTGTATTTTCTGTATACCAGGGAGCTAGTTTCTTGAGGCAATTTCTTTTAGTTTTTTGCTGTGCGACCGCATCTAGGGTATTAAGCAGGGTTAAGTTTAGGTCCTCGATTAGGTGGATTGCTGATTTTTGGGAGTCGAGAATCTTTATGTTGTCTGAGAATTTATAGTGCGACTTTTGATCATCCGTGGTTGGTTTGTAAGCAAATTAGTTGTTGCGATTACAAATGTAATAAGATGGTGGTCTGATTTTGAGGAAAAACATTTAGATCCACAATATGTATTCCACGGGACAAAACTAGATCCAGGTTGTGATTGTGTCAATGCGCAGGTCCTGAGACATGTTGAGTCGATGATGGCTCCGAAAGCCTTTTGGAGTGGGTCTGTGGACTTCTTCATGTGAATATTGAAGTCACCCAAAAAAATGTAATATCTGCCATGACTACGAGGTCCGATAGGAATTCAGGGAATTTAATGAGGAACGCTGTATACGGCCCAGGAGGCCTGTAAACAGTAGCTAAAAGTAGGATTGAGTAGGCTGCATAGATTTCATGACTAGAACCTCAAAAGATGAAAACGCAGTCATTTTTCTTTCTGCGTAAATTAAAATTTTATGTCAGATGTTAGCAACACCTCCGCCTTTGTGGGATGCGCTGGGGGATATGGTCACTAGTGTAGCCAGGAGGAGAGTCCTCATTTAGCACAGTAAATTCATCAGGCTATGTCTAAGTCAGGCCCAATCACATTCAGTTTATGATCAGTGATTAGTTCATTGACTATGGAGGTGAGGGATCTATCACAATATTTTTGATTAATGACAGGAATGGAAGAGTTCTTTATTCCAACATGATTGCTAAGGCGAACACCGCCATGTTTAGCTTTGCCCAACCTAGATCGAGGCACAGATACAGTCTCAATGGGGGAAAGCTGAGCTGACTACCCTGACTGTGCTAGTGGCAGACTCCACTAAGCTGGCCGGCTGGCTAACAGCCTGCTGCCTGGCCTGCACCCTGTCTCATTGTGGAGCTAGAGGAGTTAGAGCCCTGTCTATGTTTGTAGATAAGATGAGAGCACACCTCCAGCTAGGATGGAGTCCATCACTCCTCAGCAGGCCAGGCTTGGTCCTGTAGCACCCCTCCAGCTAGGATGGAGTCCATCACTCCTCAGCAGGCCAGGCTTGGTCCTGTTGCACCCCTCCAGCTAGGATGGAGTCCATCACTCCTCAGCAGGCCAGGCTTGGTCCTGTAACACCCCTCCAGCTAGGATGGAGTCCATCACTCCTCAGCAGGCCAGGCTTGGTCCTGTAAAACCCCTCCAGCTAGGATGGAGTCCATCACTCCTCAGCAGGCCAGGCTTGGTCCTGTAGCCCCCCTCCAGCTAGGATGGAGTCCATCACTCCTCAGCAGGCCAGGCTTGGTCCTGTAGCCCCCCTCCAGCTAGGATGGAGTCCATCACTCCTCAGCAGGCCAGGCTTGGTCCTGTAAACACCCCTCCAGCTAGGATGGAGTCCATCACTCCTCAGCAGGCCAGGCTTGGTCCTGTAAAACCCCTCCAGCTAGGATGGAGTCCATCACTCCTCAGCAGGCCAGGCTTGGTCCTGTAGCCCCCCCTCCAGCTAGGATGGAGTCCATCACTCCTCAGCAGGCCAGGCTTGGTCCTGTAGCACCCCTCCAGCTAGGATGGAGTCCATCACTCCTCAGCAGGCCAGGCTTGGTCCTGTAGCCCCCCCTCCAGCTAGGATGGAGTCCATCACTCCTCAGCAGGCCAGGCTTGGTCCTGTAACACCCCTCCAGCTAGGATTGAGTCCGTCACTCCTCAGCAGGCCAGGCTTGGTCCTGTAGCCCCCCTCCAGCTAGGATGGAGTCCATCACTCCTCAGCAGGCCAGGCTTGGTCCTGTTTGTGGGTGAGTCCCAGAAAGAGGGCCAATTATCTACAAATCCTATCTTTTGGGAGGAACAGGAAACAGTTTTCAACCAGTGATTGAGTTGTGAGACTCTGCTGTAGAGCTCATCACTCCCCCTAACTGGGAGGGGCCAGAGACAATTACTGCTGTAGAGCTCATCACTCCTCCTAACTGGGAGGGGCCAGAGACAATTACTCTGCCAACACTAGATTACACGCTGAAGTTATGTTGCTCTTTGTGGCCTCTGACTGTTTCATCCTAACATCGTTGGTGCCGACGTGGAGAACAATATCCCTATACTCTCTACGCTCACCAGTTTTACCCTTAGCCAGCACCATCTTCAGATTAGCCTTTACGTCGGTAGCCAAGCCCCCTGGTAAACAGTGTATGATCGCTGGATGATTCTTCTTCAGTCTAATATTGTGGGTAATGGAGTCGCCAATGACTAGGGTTTTCAATTTGTCAGGGCTAATGGTGAGAGGCCTCGGTGGCTCAGACCCATTAACGGGTGGAGGAGAGACCTGAGAAGGCTCAGACCCCGTAACGGGTGGAGGAGAGACCTGAGAAGGCTCAGACCCATTAACGGGTGGAGGAGAGACCTGAGAAGGCTCAGACCCCGTAACGGGTGGAGGAGAGACCCTGAGAAGGCTCAGACCCCGTAACGGGTGGAGGAGAGACCTGAGAAGGCTCAGACCCCGTAACGGGTGGAGGAGAGACCTGAGAAGGCTCAGACCCCGTAACGGGTGGAGGAGAGACCTGAGAAGGCTCAGACCCCGTAACGGGTGGAGGAGAGACCTGAGAAGGCTCAGACCCCGTAACGGGTGGAGGAGAGACCTGAGAAGGCTCAGACCCCGTAACGGGTGGAGGAGAGAGACCTGAGAAGGCTCAGACCCCGTAACGGGTGGAGGAGAGACCTGAGAAGGCTCAGACCCATTAACGGGTGGAGGAGAGACCTGAGAAGGCTCAGACCCATTAACGGGTGGAGGAGAGACCTGAGAAGGCTCAGACCCCGTAACGGGTGGAGGAGAGACCTGAGAATGCTCAGACCCCGTAACAGGTGGAGGAGAGACCTGAGAAGGCTCAGACCCCGTAACGGGTGGAGGAGAGACCTGAGAAGGCTCAGGCTCAGACTCCGACTCGTTTTTTAGTGGTTGAAGGTTGAAGGTTTCTATCGGCTGTATGAGTGACCCCGGTTGACAATGCCGACAGCATTTCTTTCCAGCAGCCTGTACTTACTGGTGGCACAGATGCTGTTTCATCCTTTCCTACACTTACATTGCTCTTGCCTAACGACTGCATCTGAAGCTGTGCTTGCAACATGGCTATCCTCACCATAAGGCGATAGTTCTCCATTATATTATGAGTACAGCGACTGCAATGAGAAGGCATAATGTTTCCCGTGTGTATCAAGAATGGTCCACCACACAAAAGGCATCCAGCCAACTTCCCACAACTGTGGGAAGCATTGGAGTCAACCTGGGCCAGCATCTCTTTGGAACGATTTCAGCACCATGTAGAGTCCTTGCCAGGACGAATTGAGGCTGTTCTGAGGGCAAAAGGTGACGCAACTCAATATTAGGAAGGTGTTCCTAATGTTTTGTACAGTCAGTCTAGAATGCTGAACTCGATAGGAGAAGTTTGGGTTGAGTCACGACACTGACCTTCAACAAGTTTGTTCAAACCTAAACATGCATGCTTACAGAATATTTAATGCAATCTTCTCATTGGCAGAATTGACATCTTTCAGTTGCCTGGTCTGATTGAGCTGATCTGCCCAGTTGCCTGGTCTGATTGAGCTGATCTGCCCAGTTGCCTGGTCTGATTGAGCTGATCTGCCCAGTTGCCTGGTCTGATTGAGCTGATCTGCCCAGTTGCCTGGTCTGATTGGGCTGATCTGCCCAGTTGCCTGGTCTGATTGAGCTGATCTGCCCAGTTGCCTGGTCTGATTGCGCTGATCTGCCCAGTTGCCTGGTCTGATTGGGCTGATCTGCCCGGCTGCCTGGTCTGATTGCGCTGATCTGCCCAGTTGCCTGGTCTGATTGCGCTGATCTGCCCAGTTGCCTGGTCTGATTGGGCTGATCTGCCCGGCTGCCTGGTCTGTTTGAGCTGATCTGCCCAGTTGCCTGGTCTGATTGAGCTGATCTGCCCAGTTGCCTGGTCTGATTGGCTGATCTGCCCAGTTGCCTGGTCTGATTGGGCTGATCTGCCCATTGCCTGGTCTGATTGGGCTGATCTGCCCAGTTGCCTGGTCTGATTGAGCTGATCTGCCCAGTTGCCTGGTCTGATTGCGCTGATCTGCCCAGTTGCCTGGTCTGATTGAGCTGATCTGCCCAGTTGCCTGGTCTGATTGGGCTGATCTGCCCAGTTGCCTGGTCTGATTGAGCTGATCTGCCCAGTTGCCTGGTCTGATTGCGCTGATCTGCCCAGTTGCCTGGTCTGATTGAGCTGATCTGCCCAGTTGCCTGGTCTGATTGAGCTGATCTGCCCAGTTGCCTGGTCTGATTGCGCTGATCTGCCCAGTTGCCTGGTCTGATTGAGCTGATCTGCCCAGTTGCCTGGTCTGATTGGCTGATCTGCCCAGTTGCCTGGTCTGTTTGAGCTGATCTGCCCAGTTGCCTGGTCTGATTGGCTGATCTGCCCAGTTGCCTGGTCTGATTGCGCTGATCTGCCCGGCTGCCTGGTCTGATTGGCTGATCTGCCCAGTTGCCTGGTCTGATTGCGCTGATCTGCCCAGTTGCCTGGTCTGATTGGCTGATCTGCCCAGTTGCCTGGTCTGATTGAGCTGATCTGCCCCAGTTGCCTGGTCTGATTGGCTGATCTGCCCAGTTGCCTGGTCTGATTGCGCTGATCTGCCCAGTTGCCTGGTCTGATTGGCTGATCTGCCCGGCTCTCCCACACAGCTCCCAGGCGGTCACTTCAGTCACTCGTCAATCTTTTGAACTGTTGCGAACTCTTGACTTGTAAACTAACCTCAATTAACAACAAAGTTTACGCTCTCCTACTTTCATATCGGCTATTGTTGCTATGTGCGCTGTTATTCATTAATCTGTGTTTCCACACTCACGCACCACAGACCGCAAATGCGAGTTTCGGTTACTTTTTTCCTATGGGAAAAACGAATGCTATAAGAAACTAATGTTATTAGAAACGAATGCTATAACAAACGAATGCTATAACAAACGAATGCTATAACAAACGAATGCTATAACAAACGAATGCTATAAGAAACTAATGCTATAACAAACGAATGCTATAACAAACGAATGCTATAACAAACGAGTGCTATAACAAACGAATGCTATAACAAACGAATGCTATAACAAACGAGTGCTATAAGAAACAAATGCTTGTCGTGAAATCTACTTCCTGGACGTCGTGAAATCTACTTCCTGGACGATGTGAAATCTACTTCCTGGACGTCGTGAAATCTACTTCCTGGACGTCATGAAATCTACTTCCTGGACGTCGTGAAATCTACTTCCTGGACGATGTGAAACTACTTCCTGGACGTCGTGATGGGAGGAAACAGAGCTGTACATTGTTTAACCTGTAGCCAAGGTTTTATATCCTTTGTGGTTAGCATTTGGTTACAACCTGCCACAATATCGATGTTGCAAGCTAAGGTATAGGATATTAGGCCTAGCTGGACCAGGCTATCTGAGCCTAGCTGGACCAGGCTATCTGAGCCTAGCTGGACCAGGCTATCTGAGCCTAGCTGGACCAGGCTATCTGAGCCTAGCTGGACCAGGCTATCTGAGCCTAGCTGGACCAGGCTATCTGAGCCTAGCTGGACCAGGCTATCTGAATGTCCACATGATGGTAGTTAGAGGTAGAGGTAGCTGGATGGATGGAAGATGGTATCCTACATATTCATTATTTAATAGAAGCAAATACACAGACTATTATGTGACTAAAATGGCTGTGACTAAAACTAGACTAAAACTGTCCAGAGTTTTAGTCGACTGATAATAACTAAAACTAGACTAAAACTTTCCAGAGTTTTAGTCGACTGATAATAACTAAAACTAACGAAAGATGAAATGACAAAAATGTATTTTAAGACTAAAACTAAATCTATAATAGCTTCCAAAATTAACACTGCTCTCCTCACCCTCCTACCTGCGCCTCCCTACACCCCCCCCCCCCTCCCCCAACCCAACAAACGCACCCATTGCACCCCCCCCCCCCCCCCCCCCCCCCCCACACCAGCCTTTAACTGCCACCGCATGCTGTTCATGCTCCGTTTTACAACAGTGTGTTACTATGTTTACGATAGATGTTAAAAGGGAATGTGTCAGTGTCTGTTCACAGCTTCACAGTTCATGTCTTCATCCAATATGACACCAGCATGTCACCAGCATGACACCAGCATGTCACCAACATGACACCAACATGACACCAACATGACACCAACATGACACCAACATGACACCAACATGACACCAACATGTCACTAATATGACACCAAACATGTCACCAACATGACACCAACATGACACCAACATGACACCAACATGTCACTAATATGACACCAACATGTCACCAGCATGACACCAACATGTCACTAATATGACACCAACATGACACCAGCATGTCACCAACATGTCACCAGCATGTCACCAACATGACACCAGCATGACACCAACATGACACCAGCATGTCACCAACATGTCACCAACATGACACCAACATGTCACTAATATGACACCAACATGTCACTAACATGTCACCAACATGTCACCAGCATGTCACCAACATGACACCAACATGACACCAACATGACACCAACATGACACCAACATGTCACTAACATGACACCAACATGTCACCAACATGACACCAACATGACACCAACATGACACCAACATGACACCAACATGTCACCAACATGACACCAACATGTCACCAACATGTCACTAATATGACACCAACATGACACCAGCATGACACCAACATGACACCAGCATGACACCAACATGACACCAGCATGACACCAACATGACAACCAGCATGACACCAACATGACACCAACATGACACCAACATGTCACTAATATGACACCAACATGACACCAACATGTCACTAATATGACACCAACATGTCACCAGCATGACACCAGCATGACACCAACATGACACCAACATGACACCAACATGACACCAACATGTCACCAACATGTCACCAACATGACACCAACATGACACCAACATGACACCAACATGTCACTAACATGTCACCAACATGTCACCAACATGACACCAACATGTCACCAATATGACACCAACATGACACCAGCATGACACCAACATGACACCAGCATGACACCAACATGACACCAGCATGACACCAACATGACACCAGCATGACACCAACATGACACCAACATGACACCAACATGTCACCAGCATGACACCAACATGTCACTAATATGACACCAACATGACACCAGCATGACACCAACATGACACCAGCATGACACCAACATGACACCAGCATGACACCAACATGACACCAGCATGACACCAACATGACACCAACATGACACCAACATGACACCAACATGACACCAACATGTCACTAATATGACACCAACATGACACCAACATGTCACTAATATGACACCAACATGTCACCAGCATGACACCAGCATGACACCAACATGACACCAACATGACACCAACATGTCACTAATATGACACCAACATGTCAACAGCATGACACCAACATGACACCAACATGACACCAACATGACACCAACATGTCTTCAACATATCTCACCAACAAAAATAAGCCAAGCTCAAATGAGGCTGCATGAATTAACATGAATTAGTAGAGTCTGATAACTGTAACTATAGAGAGAGAGAGAGAGAGAGAGAGGGAGAGAGAGAGAGAGAGAGAGGGAGAGAGAGAGAGAGAGAGAGAGAGAGAGAGAGAGAGAGAGATGAGAGAGAGAGAGAGGAGGCAGAGCGAGCGAAGGAGAGAGCAAGGAGAGAGAGAGAGAGAGAGAGAGAGAGAGAGAGAGAGAGAGAGAGAGAGAGAGGGGGAGGGAGAGAGAGAGAGAGGAGAGAGAGAGAGGAGAGAGAGAGAGAGAGAGAGAGAGAGAGACAGTATAAAGAGGAGGATGTGTATTAAACCCTCCCAACTCTCTGAGTCACCTGATCTCATAGTGACATCACTTCCTGTGTTCTTTGATTGGCCAGTGGTAAGAAGAGGAAGCCAGCATGGACCGACCGCATTCTGTGGCGCATCAAACCCAAAACCCCGCCCCCTGAGGATGACGAGGAGGAGAAGGCGTCGACCTCCACCCAACACTCGGATGACGGACAGGAGGAGTATCCAATCAAAGTGCTACAGGACACCTACACCTGCGACCCCAGCTACGGGGTCAGCGACCACAAACCTGTCATAGGAATCTTTAACCTGGAGGTAGGAACACACAACACACAGACACACACACACACACAAAGAGATAGACACAGAGACACACATAACCCCTGTCCTCTCCCTGTAGATGAGGAAGCGTAGTGACAGGGCACTGGTCAGTGTGTGTCCAGAGGGCCAGTGGAGCGCTGACCAGGAAGCTGAGCTGTCCTACACCATCCTGGAAGACTTCATGTCCTCTACCTGGGACTGGATAGGACTTTACAAGGTGAGGGGGGAGGAAAGAGGTGTAGTGGGAGACAATGAGGAGTAAGAGAGAGAGAGGGGTGGGGGAGAGAGAGAGGGGTGGGGGAGAGAGAGAGGGGTGGGGGAGAGAGAGGGGTGGGGGGGGGGGAGAGAGAGAGGGAGGTGGGGGCGAGAGAGAGAGGGGTGGGGGAGAGAGAGAGTGGGTGGGGGAGAGAGAGAGGGGTGGGGGAGAGAGAGAGTGGTGGGGGATGAGAGAGAGAGAGGAGGTGGGGGAGAGAGAGAGGGAGGTGGGGGGCGGAGAGAGAGGGAGGTGGGGGAGAGAGAGAGAGGTGGGGGAGAGAGAGAGAGAGGTGGGGGAGAGAGAGAGAGGGGTGGGGGTGAGAGAGAGGGGGGTGGGGGCGAGAGAGAGAGAGTGGGGGAGAGAGAGAGAGGGGTGGGGGAGAGAGAGAGAGGGTGGGGGAGAGAGAGAGTGTGGTGGGGGAGAGAGAGAGAGGTGGGGGAGAGAGATAGAGGTGGGGGAGAGAGAGAGAGGGGTGGGGGGGTGAGAGAGGGGAGGTGGGGGGGAGAGAGAGAGGTGGGGGAGAGAGAGAGAGGTGGGGGAGAGAGAGAGGGAGGTGGGGGAGAGAGAGAGAGGTGGGGGAGAGAGAGAGTGGTGGGGGAGAGAGAGAGAGGTGGGGGAGAGAGAGAGAGTGGGGGGGGAGAGAGAGAGGTGGGGGGAGGAGAGAGAGGGAGGAGGGGGGGGGAGAGAGAGGGGGGGGTGGGGGAGAGAGAGAGAGGTGGGGGAGAGGAGAGAGAGGTGGGGGAGAGAGAGAGGGGTGGGGGAGGAGGAGAGAGAGGGAAGGTGGGGGCGAGAGAGAGTGGGGGGGAGAGGGAGAGAGGGTGGGGGAAGAGAGAGAGGTGGGGGGGAGAGCGGAGAGGAAGGGAGAGAGAGAGAGGGGGGTGGAAGAGGGAGAGGAGGAGGGACGAGGAGAGGGGTGGGGAGAGGAGAGGTGGGGGAGAAGAGAGAGGTGGGGAGGAGAGAGAGGGGGGAGAGAGAGAGGCGGGAGGTGGGGGCGAGAGGGAGGGGAGGGGGAAGAGAGAGAGAGGTGGGGAGAGAAGAGAGGTGAGGGAGAATGGGAGAGGGTGGGAGAGAGAGAGAGAGAGGTGGGGGAGAGAGAGAGAGGGGGAGAGAGAGAAGTAGGGGTGGAGAGAGGAGGGAGGGGAGAAGGAGGGGTTTTGGAGAAGAGGTGGGGGAGAGAGAGAGAGGTGAGAGAGAGGAAAAAGGGGAGAGAGAGAGGTGGGGAGCGAGAGAGGGTGGGGGAGAGAGAGAGGAGGGTGGGGGCGAAGAGCGAGGGGGGGGAGAGGAGAGGAGGGAAGGGGGAGAGACGAGAGGGAGGTGGGGGAGAGAGGAGGGGGTGGGGGAGAGAGAGAGAGGTGGGGGGGGGGAGAGAGAGGGGTGGGGGAGAGAGAGAGGAGGGTCGGGGAGAGAGAGAGTCGGTGGGGGGTGAAGAGGAGGGGGGGGGGGAGAGAGAGAGGTGAGGGAGAGAGAGAGAGGCTTGGGGAGAGAGGAGAGAGGGGTGGGGGAGGAGAGAGAGGGTGGGGGAGAGGAGAGAGGGAGGGAGGGAGAGAGAGAGAGAGGTGGGGGAGAGAGAGAGAGGTGGGGGAGCGAGAGAGGTGGGGGAGAGAGAGGTGGGGGAGAAGATAGTGTGGTGAGGGGAGGGGGAGAGAGAGAGAGAGGTGGGGGAGAGAAGGAGAGAGGGTGGGGAGAGAGAGAGAGAGTTGGGGAGGAGAGAGAGAGAGTGGGGGAGGAGAGAGAGTGGTGGGGGGAGAGAGAGAGAGGTGGGGAAGAGAGAGAGGGGGGAGGGAGAGAGAGAAAGGTGTGGGAGGAGAGAGAGGGGGAGAAGAGAGAGAGGTGGTGGGGAGATGAGAGAGAGGTGGGGGAGAGACGGAGAGGAGGTGGGGGTGAGAGAGAGTGAGAGGTGGGGGTGCGAGGGATAGGAGGAGAGTGTATGAAGGAGAGATGGAGAGAGAGGTAGAGGAGAGGGGAGAGATGAGAGAGATGAGGTGGAGAGAGCAGGCGTGGGGGGAGAGGAGAGAGAGGAGGTGGGGCGAGAGAGAGGGGGGGGGGAGAGAGAGAGAGAGGTGGGGGAGAGAGAGAGAGGTGGGGGAGAGAGAGAGGGGAGGGGGGGGAGAGAGAGGGAGGTGGGGGCGAGGAGAAGAGAGGGGGGGGAGAGAGAGAGAGGTGGGGGATGAGAGAGAGGGGTGGGGGAGAGAGAGAGGGAGGGGGGGGCGAGAAGTTTGGAGAGGAGTGGTGGGGGAGAGAGATGAGAGGTGGGGGAGAGAGAGAGAGGGGGAGAGAGAGAGAGGGGTGGGGAGAGAGAGAGGAGGTGGGGCGAGAGAGAGTGGGTGGGGAAGAGAGAGAGAGGTGGGTTGAGGAGAGAGAGAGAGGTTGGGGAGAGGCAGAGGGGGGGAGAGAGAGGTGGGGAGAGAGATAGTGTGGTGGTGAGAGGGGTGGGGAGAGAGAGGAGAGAGGGGGAGAGAGAGAGAGAGAGGTGGGGGAGAGAGAGAGAAGTTGGGGAGAGGACAGAGTGGTGGGGGAGAAGAGGAGTGGTGGGGAGAGAGATGAGAGGTTTGGGGGAGGGAGAGAGAGAGGGGGGGGGGAGAGAGAGAGGTGGGGGAGAGAGAGAGTGGTGGGGAGAGAGAGAGAGGGGGGTGAGAGAGAGAGAGGGAGGGGAGAGAGAGACGTGAAGAGGAGAAGAGAGGAGTGGTGGGGGAGAGAGAGAGAGGGGTGGGGGAGACGAAGAGAGAGAGAGGGGGGAGAGCGAGGTGGGGGAGAGAGATGAGAGGTGGGGGAGAGGAGAGATGTGGTGGGGGAGAGAGAGAGAGAGGGGGGTGAGGAGAGAGAGTGGTGGGGGAGAGGAGAGAGAGGGGTTGGGGGAGATAGAGAGAGAGGTGGGGAGAGAGAGAGGTGGGGGAAGAGGAGAGTAGAGGAGAGGTGGGGGAGAGAGAAGAGTGGTGGAGGAGAGGAGAGAGGGGTGAGGGAGATGTAAGAGAGAGGGGGGAGAGAGAGGTGGGGGGGAGAGTAGATAGTGTGGTGGGGAAGAGGAGAGAGAGGTGGCGGAAGAGAGAGCAAAGGTGTAGGGAGCGAGATATTTGTGGTGGGGGGGAAGAGGAGAGAGAGGTGGGGGAGAGAGAGAGAGTGGTGTGGGAGAGAGAGAGAGAGGTGGGGGAGAGACAGAGTGGTTGGGGGAGAAAGAGAGAGTTGGGGGAGAGGAGCGCAAGGTGGGGGAGGAGAGAGAGAGAGAGAGAGTGTGGGGAGAGAGAGCAGGTGGGGGAGAGAGAGAGAGGAGAGGTGGGGGAGAAGAGAGTAGAGGTGGGGGAGAGAGATAGAGTGGGTGGGGTGGGGGAAAGAGAGAGAGAGTGGGGTGGGGGAGAGAGAGAGAGAGGTGGAGGAGAGAGAGAGGGGTGGGGAGAGAGAGAGAGGGGTGGGGGAGAGAGAGAGTGGTGGGGAGGAGAGAGAGGGAGGGGGAAGAGAGAGGTGGGGGAGAGAGAGGTGGGGGAAGAGAGATAGTGTGGGGTGGGGGAGGAGAGAGGTGGGGGAGAGGAGAGAGAGAGGTGGGGGAGAAGAGAGAGAGAGGTGGGGGAGAGGAGAGTGGTGGGGAGAGCACAGAGTGGGGGGGGCAGAGGAGGAGGTGGGGAGAGAGAGAGAGGTGGGGGAGAGAGAGGAGTGGTGGGGGATGAGAGAGAGGTGGGGGAGAGAGAGAGTGGTGGGGGAGAGAGAGAGAGGGGGTGGGAGGAGAGAGAGAGAGTGGGGAGAGAGAGAGAGTGGTGGGGAGGGGAGAGAGAGGAGAGGGGGGGAAGAGAGGAGAGAGAGGTGGGGGGAGAGAGAGGTGGGGGGAGAGAGAGAGAGTGGGGGAGAGAGAGAGATGGTGGGGGAGAGAGAGAGAGAGAGGTGGGGGGAGAGAGAGAGATGGTGGGGAGAGAGAGAGAGAGGGGGGGGGAGGAGGAGGAGAGAGAGGTGGGGGGAGAGAGAGGTGGAGGGGAGAGAGAGAGAGGTGGGGGAGAGAGAGAGCAGGAACGAGGGGAGAGAGGAGAGGGGGGGAGAGAGAGAAGGGGGAGAGAGAGGTGAGGGGAGAGAGATAGCAGTGGGGGGGAGAGAGAGAGATGTGAGGGAGAGAGAGAGGTGGGGGAGAGAGATACAAGGTGGGGCGAGGAGAGGAGAGTGGTGGGGGAGAGAGAGAGAGAAGGTGGGCGAGAGGAGAGGGTGGGGGAGAGGAGAGAGAGGTGGGGGAGCAGAGAGAGGGGGAGAAGGGGAGAGAGAGAGAGGTGGGGAGAGAGAGAAGAGGAGAGGAGAGAGAGAGAGAGGAGAGGGGGAGAGAGCAAGAGTGGGGGAGAGAGAGAGAGAGAGAGGTGGGAGGAGGCGAGAGAGAGGTGGGGGAGAGGAGCTGGAGAGTGGGAGGGGGGGAGAGAGAACGTGGGGTTGGGAGGAGAGAGAGAGAGGGGGGAGAGAGTGAGAGTGGTTGGGGGAGATGAGAGAGAGGGGGGGAGAGAAGAGAGTGGTGGGGGAGAGAGGAGAGGTGGGGGAAGAGAGTGGGGGAGGTAGAGAGAGAGGTGGGGGGAGAGAGAAGAGTGTGGAGGAGAGAGAGAGAGGAGGAGGGGGAGAGAGAGAGAGGAGGGTGGGGATGAGAGAGAGAGCGGTGGGGGAGGAGAGTAGAGTGGGGGAGAGGACAGAGTGGTGGGGGGAGAAGAGAGAGTAAGAGGGGGGAGAGAGAGAGAAGAGGAGGGGGAGAGAGAGAGTCGGTGGGGGGAGAGAGGAGGGGACCAGGGAGAGGAGTGGTGGAGAAGAGTGAGGGAGAGAGAGAGAGAGGTGGATGGGGGAGAGAGAGAGAGGTGGGGGAGAAGAATGCGAGTGGGGGATGAGAGTAGAGAGGGGTGGGGGAGATGAGAGGAGAGGTGGGGGAGAGAGAGGTGGTGGAGAGAGAGTTGAGAGAGGGGGGGAGAGAGAGCGTGGTGGGGGAGAGAGAGAGAGGTGGGGGAGGAGAGAGAGTGGTGGGGAGAGAGAGGAGAGGGGGGGGGAGATAAGAGAGAGAGGTGGGGAGAGAGAGAGGTGGGGGAGAGAGGAGAGGTGGGGGAGAGAGAGGAGTGTGGGGAGAGATAGAGGTGGGGGAGAGAGAGGAGAGGTGGGACGAGAGAGGTGGGGGCGAGAGATAGTGTGGTGGGGGAGAGAGGAGAGAGGTGGGGAGAGAGAGAGCAAGGTGGGGGAGAGAGATATTGTGGAGGGGAGAGAGAGAGAGAGGTGCGGGGGAGAAGATGAGAGGGGAGAGAGTGGTGGGGGAGTGAGGAGAGAGATAGAGAGAGGTGGGAGAGACAGAGAGGGTGGGGGAGAGGAGAGAGAGGTGGGGGAGAGTAGCTAAGGTGGGGCTTTTTATTTTGAGAGAGAGAGAGATGAGAGAGAGTGGTGGAGAGAGAGAGCAAGGTGGGGGAGAGAAGAGAGAGAGAGTAGTGTGGGGAGAGAGAGAGAGGGTGGGGAGGAGAGCTGAGGAGTGGAGTGGTGGAGAGAGAGAGTGGGGTGGGTGAGAGAGAGAGAGTGTGAGAGAGAGTGAGAGAGGTGGGGGAGGAGTGAGAGAGTGGGGGAGTAGGAGAGAGAGAGGGGGGTGGGGAATAGTGGGGAGTAAGAGAGAGAGGTGGTCGAGAGATAGAGAGGTGGGGAGAGAGAGAGAGAGGAGAGGGGGGGGGAGAGAGAGAGTGGGGTGGGTAGGAGAGAGAGAAGTGGGGTTGGGGATAGAGAGAGTGGGTGGGGGAGAGAGGAGAGCGAGGTGGGAAGAGAGTGAGAGGTTGGGGGAGAGAGAGAGGCGAGAGGTGGGGGAGAGAAGAGAGAGAGGTGGGGGAGAGGGAGAGAGGTGGGGGAGAGATAGAGGCTGTGGGGGAAGAGGAGGTGGGGGAGGAGAGAGAAGTGGGGGTGAGTAGAGAGTATGGTGGGGGAGATGGAGAGAGGTGGGGGAGAGAGAGAGAGGTGGGGGAGAAGAGAGAGTGTGGGGGGAGAGAGAGAGAGGTTGGGGAGAGGGAGAGAGGTGGGAGGAGCGATTTTTTTAAGAGGAGGTGGCGGGAGGAGAGAGAGAGGAGAGGGGGGGAGCGAGGGAGTGAAGTGGTTGTGGGAGAGATAGAGGATGGGGGATGATGAGAGAGAGGTGGTGGAGAGAAGAAGGGGGGTGGGGAGAGAGAGAGAGTGGGGTGGGGGAGAGATAGAGCGGTGGGGTAGGGGAGAGTAGAGAGGGGGTGGGACGAGAGAGAGAGTGGTGTGTGGGGAGAGAAAGAGTGGGTGTTGGGGGAGGAGAGAGAGTTGGGGGAGAGACGAGAGAGGTGGGGGAGAGAGAGAGAGGTGGAGAGAGAGAGAGAAGAGGGTGGGGGAGAGAGAGAAGGTGGGGGAGAGAGAGAGAGGTGGTGGAGAAGAGAGAGTATGGTGTGGGGGAGAGAGAGAGAGGTGGGTCGCGAGACGAGCGAGAGGTGGGTGGAGTGGAGTGAGAGAGAGAGAGAGGTGTGTGAGAGAGAGAGAGAGGTGCAGGCGAGAGCGAGTAGAGGTGGGGCGAGGAGAGAGAGAGATGGTGGTGCGATGAGAGAGAGAGAGCGAGTGGAGAGAGAGTGGTGGGGGAGAGGAGAGAGTGTGGGTGCGAGAGTAGATGACGGTGGCGGGAGAGAGAGAGGTGAGGGTAGAAGAGAGAGTTGGGGAGAGAGAAAGGTGGGGGAGGAGTAGAGAGGTGGGGGAGAGAGAGAGCGGTGGGGGCTCTTAGAGAGAGAGTTGTTGGGGGAGAGAGAGAGAGGTGGGGGAGAGAGAGATAGGTGGGGGAGAGAGAGATAGGTGGGGAGAGGAGAGGAGTGGGGGGGAGAGAGAGAGGTGGGGAGAGAGAGAGGGTGGGGGAGGAGAGAGGTGGGGGACGAGCAGAGTGCTTGTGTTTAGTGGTGGGGGAGAGGAGAGAGAGACATGAGAGGAGAGAGAGAGAGATTGTTTTATAACACCAATTTATTTTTATACTCAAGTGTTAACACAAATAATGGCACATGCCTTTTCAGAAATTTAAACAAAACAAATGTCATTCCTAAATAAAAAATTTAAACATACATATCAATTAAATAAAAATACAAAAAAGCATATACAGTGAGGGAAAAAAAGTATTTGATCCCCTGCTGATTTTGTACGTTTGCCCACTGACAAAGAAATGATCAGTCTATAATTTTAATGGTAGGTTTATTTGAACAGTGAGAGACAGAATAACAACAACAAAATCCAGAAAAACACATGTAAAAAATCTTTTATAATTTCATTTGCATTTTAATGAGGGAAATAAGTATTTGACCCCCTCTCAATCAGAAAGATTTCTGGCTCCCAGGTGTCTTTTATACAGGTAACGAGCTGAGAATCCTAGGAGCACACTCTTAAAGTCAGTGCTTCTAATCTCAGCTCGTTACCTGTATAAAAGATACCTGTCCACAGAAGCAATCAATCAATCAGATTCCAAACTCTCCACCATGGCCAAGACCAAAGAGCTCTCCAAGGATGTCAGGGACAAGATTGTAGACTACACAAGGACTGGTGTCAAGAGTGCTGTAGGTGGGTGTAGTGGTGAAATCAAGCGCAGTACACCGAGTATAGTCCAAAAGACTTTAGTAACTATTCCAACAAGGAAAATATGAACACACTTGCCCGAAGGCGAAATTACGCACGAAGGCGACAAAAATAACGGCGCACTAAACAAAAAATGCTCCAACGCAGTGGAGTGAAGCTCAACCAAGCGAGAAGGCAACAAACAAGCAACACAACGACAGCAAAATAATTCAATAACACACAACATACAACACTAGAAACACAACGAGAAACTTATAGGACACTAATTACGCTATACGAGAAACAGGTGTCACAACAAACAGACAAAAGCAAATGAACATTGAAAACATACAACGGTGGCAGCTAGTATTTCGGAGACAACGAACGCCGAAGCCTGCCCGAACAAGGAAGAGAGGCAGCCTCGGCCGAAACCGTGACAGCTGGAATGGGCTACAAGACCATCGCCAAGCAGCTTGGTGAGAATTGGTGACAACAGTTTGGTGTGATTATTCGCAAAATGGAAGAAATACAAAATAACTGTCAATCTCCCTCGGCCAGGGGCTCCATGCAACATCTCACCTCGTGGAGTTGCAATGATCATGAGAACGGTGAGGAATCAGCCCAGAACTACACTGGAGGATCTTGTCAATGATCTCAGGCAGCTGAGACCATAGTCACCAAGAAAAACAATTGATAAAAACACTACGCCGTGAAAGACTGAAATCCTGCAGCACCCGCAAGGTCCCCCTGCTGAAGAAAGCACATATACAGGCCCGTCTGAAGTTTTCCAATTAACATCTGAATGATTCAGAGGAGAACTGGGTGGAAAAAGTGTTTGTGGTCAGATGAGACCAAAATCGAGCTCTTTGGCATCAACTCAACTTGCCGTGTTTGGAGGAGGAGGAATGCTGCCTATGACCCCAAGAACACCATCCCCACCGTCAAACATGGAGGTGGAAACATTATGCTTTGGGGGTGTTTTTCTGCTAAGGGGACAGGACAACTTTCACCGCCTCAAAGGGACGATGGACAGGGGCCATTTACCGTCAAATCTTGGGTGAGAACCTCCTTCCCTCAGCCAGGGCATGAAAATGTCTAGTGGAGGGTATTCCAGCATGACAATGACCCAAAAAACACGGCCAAGGCAACAAAGGAGTGGTCAAGAAGAAAAAAGCACCATTAAGGTCCTGGAGTGGCCTAGCCAGTCTCCAGACCTTAATCCCATAGAAAATCTGTGGAGGGAGCTGAAGGTTCGAGTTTGCAGCCAAAACTTCAGCCTTAAACCTTAATGACTTGGAGAAGATCTGCAACGAGGAGTGGGACAAAATTCCCTCCTGAGATGTGTGCAAAAACCTGGGGGCCAACTACAAGAAACGTCTGACCTCTGTGATTGCCAACAAGGGTTTTGCCACCAAGTACTAAGTCATGTTTTGCAGAGAGGGGTCCAAATGTACTTATTTCCCTCATTAAAATTGCAAATCAACTTTATAACATTTTTGACATGCATTTTCTGTGATTTTGTTGTTGTTATTCTGTCTCTCACTGTTCAAATAAACCTACCATTAAAATTATAGACTGATCATGTCTTTGTCAGTGGGCCAAAACGTACAAAATCAGCAGGGGATCAAATACTTTTTTTTCCCTCACTGTATATACATTCAACTCATTCAATCACAAAAAATAGTTTCCCCTCCTCCACAAAAACAAAACCGCTCCTTCGTAAGCCCACTTCTCCTCAAACCAATGCGAACTATTTTACAGCCGAGAAGACTCAAAATTCACTTTTATTCTCGCTTTCACTAATCCTTTAAAAACACATATTACTTCCTGCCCATATCCCTTGTCTATTCTAATGTTTCCTACTCAGAAAAATTGACATTCTGGCTTGTCCCAAAATAAAATGTAACAGTTGACACATTTATTTTTTCTGTTGCTTACTATTTGAAACCCCAAAATAAAAACAGTGTTTGTATTGAAAATCTCCCCTTACAAGCTTTAAACAAAGACTCCAGTATTTCCAAGAGAGGCTTTATCCTCTCACACTCCATAAAACAGTGAAAAATGTTTTCTCTTATATTACAAAAAGGACATCCATCTCCAACATCTGAGTTAAGAACAGATACAAAAGCATAACTTGCAATGATTGCCATGCAAAACCCTCCATTGCATATCCCCAGTACCCTTTTGTAACGGTGGCTTGTATCAGTGCTCTCCAGCTGGCTTTACCTTGTCATCAATGCCCAGTTTTACCCTCCATGGAGTGTCTTTCTATTTTTCAAATGTATCTTTATTCAACACACTTAGACACACACCCCCTATATAAGTCTTTTTCCCATTCACCTAATCCAAACCCCACCTCTTCCAACCCTCTCAAATCCAGTAATAACGCCTTTCTTTCTGACTCTGGGATATTGGGTGTAATCCCTAGTCTTGGAAATGAGATGTTTTTCATCTTGTACCTTCTTCTTGTGACTATTAAGCATACCCCACTCTTCTGCTGACACAGAGCCTGTTCCTGCCGCCATTCCAGCAGTTGTCCGACAATCCTTTTCCGACCTCACCCCCAAATGTTTCAGCCACCCATCTTCCATCCATTAAGGCGGACCCAGCCCATGGCCATTAACTGTTTTAAGGTGATGATTTTGCCCTTCACCAGAATCTTTGGAGAAATGTGGGAACAGCTGCAGTTGTACAATCCAGTCTTGCCCATACACCAGAGGTTCCTCTCAACAGCCAATGCAACTCTGCTGAAGTGCGTCTGGACACCTTCATTATGCTCACACACACCCGTTAAGAAGGCCTCTGTAAAACGGAGATACTCCCTCCCTAGAAATCTGGCTACTATCAACCAAAAATAAAGCCTCCTTTAAACCTAATCTCCCAACCTGCTGTAATACAAGACCTGCCACCCCTCTCCAAACCACATTTTCGGTCCATAAAGCAACCTTTGAATAAACTGAAACCGGAAAGCAGCAGCCCTACTAGCAAGATGTACAAGACCTTGTCCCCCCTCCTCTTTTGACAAATACAAAACACCTTGTGTGTCACGCCCTGACTCAGGGGACTCTTATATGTTTAGTCAGGGTGTGTATATTCTTTGTTGTGTATGTTCTATGTTGTACGATCTAGTATGTATGGTTCTATGTTGGCCGTGTGGTTTCCCAATTAGAGGCAGCTGTCGTTCGTTGTCTCTGATTGGGGACCATACTTAGGCAGCCTATTAGTGCACTAGTGGGTTATGGGATCTTGTTCCGTGTGAGGGTATGTTTGTGTACCTTGGATTTCACGTTTTGTTTAGTTTTGTTGTTTTGTGGTTGTATTTATCGGGTATAATAAACATGTATGCATATCCACGTCTGCGGAACCCCCAATGATATTTATCCCAAAAGAAATCTACAATAATCGCCTGTATCTTAGCCAGTAGGCCAGATGGTGGCTCTAAAACTGAAAACCGATGCCACAGTGCAGAGGCAATCACATTGTAAACTATAATAGTGCGGCCCCTATCTATATGACATACGAGATAACATCAACCAACGCAATCTCCTCATCCTCCCTTCCACCATTTCAACCACCTCAATCCAATTTTTTTTCCATTTTCCCCTCATCTCCTAGGTACACTCCAGGATACTTAAAACCTCCCTTTACACCATTCCAGCCCCCCTGGCAAAGCCATGATCCCTCCAGACCATTCTGCCAATCTGTAAAGCCACAACTTTTTTCCCATTACCTTTGCAGAGTATATTCCCCTAAAACGATCAACCATGAGACTCAAACTATCCACCTCTGCTTGATTTTTCACTAAAATAACTACATTATATCATCAGCATAGGCTGAGAGACGAATAGGAGGAATATCCTCTGAAAGGTACACCCCTTCAATGCGACTTCTAATGCTATTTAGTAGTGGAGCTCTATAGCAATGGATATATAACATTTCCCAACAAAGAAAACCCCTGTCTAATACCTCTACACACTTTAAAAGGAGCACTCAAACCACCGTTAACTTTCAATACCGTTTCAATGTCACATATGTCACCCTGATCATGGCAATAAAACCAGAGCTGAAACCAAACGCCTCAAAAGTGTGCCATAAGTATTGATGTTCAACTCTGTAAAATGCTTTTCCAGATCCCATTGGAAATTAGACCAGCATCCAACCCAATAGCCCTAGAGACGTCCAAAAAATCCTGATCAGAGAAATGTTATCCCCTATCTGCCTGCCAGGAACACAGTAGGACTGGTCCGTATGTATGATTTGCCCCATCACCTCCCTCAGCCTGTTGGACAAAGCCTTGGACAGGATCTTATAATCAGTGCACAATAAAGCCACCGGCCTCCAGTTCTTCACCTCCCTAGGGTCACCCTTTTGGGCAGTAGGGTGAGGACAGCCCTTCTGCAGCTTATTGGTAGTAACCCTCCGTTCAAACTATCATTACCTACTGCTAGCCAATCCTCTCCCAACATAGCCCAAAAAAGACTTAAAAAAGTCAACGGGGAAGCCCATCAATGCCTGGTGCCCTTCCATTTTCCATGCCTTTTAATGCAGTGTATAGCTCCTGCAAAGACAAGGGTTGCTCTAGCTCAACCTGAGCTTCTGCAGCCACCTGTGGGAGCCCATCAAGGAACTGCTGGTGTTCACTGTTTTT